>VXBP01000018.1:10269-51334 GCA_013400115.1 Rhinopomastus cyanomelas | reverse complement strand
ATCCCTAATGATTCTATGATTCTATGATCTGCAGGGATAGGGCTTCATGAGAGCTGGCTTTAGCAGTGAAGAACAACACAAATAAGTCATTCTACAACTCCATCTTATCCGTGTTTTCAATCACTAGGGTGACTGTCTCATTCATCACTGGGCCCAGAATTTTCCTAGTCTTCCTTTTTATATTGATATATAAAAAAAATCCTTTATATGGTCTGATGGTCCTTGTCATGTTTAAGTCTTGCTCAAATTTAGCTCTGTCCCTGGCATCCCTGCATTCTCTGACAACATTCCTATATTCCTCCCAAGTGACCAGTATTGTCCAGAAGATCTTTACTCATCTCTGCAGGTCTCCTGTTTCCTCAGCTTGTTTTCTTAAGTATAGGAATGTGCCCACCCTGGGCTTGGAGGAAGTCGTGTTTGAATACTGGTCAGCTCCCCTGAACACCCTTGCCTTCTAGAGCCCCACGGTATTACATGAAGTAGCTATTTCAAGAGACCAGATTTAGCTCTTCTGAAGGCCAGGGTTCAAATCCTGTTTGCTCCTTTACTTCCTCCTCACAGGATAATGAACTCCACAACTTCAGGATTGCAGTAGCTATGGTTGGCACCAACCTTCTCACCATCAAGTATTTCTTTCTTTGTTAATACAATAAGCAGCAGTGCACCTCTCCTTATAGTTTCCTTGTATTAAAAAATCATCTTTAATGCACTGTAGGAACCTCCTGGACTCAGTGTGCCCTGTTGTGTTACCTTTCCAGTAAATTTTGGGGTAGTTAAAGTCTCCCAAGAGGACCAGGGCCTGTAAATGTGAGATTGCTTTCAGCTGTCTGTAGAAGGCCTCATCAACCTCCTCATGCTGGTCAGGTAGCTTGTAGTAAACAGTCACAACAGAGTCACCCATGTTGGACTGCCCCTTGATTCTTAACCATAAGCTATAACATGGTTCTTCCGCCTCTCCTAGAGGGAGCTTGATACATTCCAGGTGCTCCTCACATCAAGAGCCACCTCACCCACCCCATCTTGTTGACCTATCTTTCTTGAACAGTACATAGCCATCCATCACAGTTGTACAAACGATCTTACCATGTCACAGTAATAACAATGAAATCATGGCCCTGCAACTGCACAGATCTCTAGATCTTTTTGCTCATTCCCCATACTGAGTGTGTTAGTGTAGTAGCATTGCAAGGAGTTAGTCAAGCATGTGGGTTTTCCTGGAAGGAAGTGGGATGATGTACCATAGTTACATACAGCCCCAGAGTGATTTGCCTTCTAGTTCTTTCCTAGGTGTATTCCCCAAGTGGACACACAGACTTGAGAATTTCCATTTTGGATCCCACTCCCAAAATTACAGAATCACAGAATAACTGTGGTTGGAACAGACCCCTGGGATCATTGCGTTCAACCATCCACCCTACCCCAAAAGTTCACCCCCAAACCAGATCCCCTAACACCTGATCCAAATGATCTTCAAGCACACCCAGGGATGTCAATTCAACTACCCCCCTGGGAAGCCCATTCCAGTGCCTGACCATAAACCGGGGACCTTTCACATGTGAGGCTAAATTCTTCAGTTTAAAGCTCATTCTACTAAGCTGGCCAGCCTGCTACCACAGATCCCCTCACCCTTTACAGACAGGTGTATGCCATCCCGCCTCAACAGGCTGTAATCACTGAAGGATGTCCAAGTGTCATAAAACCCCAAACGTCACAAAGCCACCAACCACACAGCCCAGAGTTCATGTGCATTAAGCACAAAATATTTTCACCTGTAACCCTGGGGCTCTACAGTCCTATTTGTTTGTGCTCAGTTTTGTATCTTCTGTGTCATTTGTACCCACATGAAAAAGTAACGGGACACAGTGGTCTGTGGTTTTGACCAGTGATGGCACCTTTTCAGTAATGTCTCTGATTTTAGCTCTCAGGAGGCAGCACATGTCTCAGGACTCTCTATTGGGTTGGCAGATGGGTTCTTCAGTGCCTGTTAACAGTCACTCACTATACGTACACATCTTTTGTTTTAACAGTACCCACCCTGTGCCACTGCTGTGGTTACTTCCTGCAGCTCTTGCTCTGGGGTGTCCAGAGTGGCTAAATTATCACCTCTGTTTATGGTTGTAGTTATGGAAGGCAAAGACTGAAGGGGTGTCCTGCTCTCGTGGGTCACCAGTGTCCAAGGTACCTCACTCACAGCAGTGTCCTTGACAGGAACATATTTGTGGAACTACCTATCCATCTCTGTCTCAGAATTACCAACATTGCACAGTCTACTAAATGCTGCCTGTAACTCCACCGCCTGGGTAACAGGCCATTAACCTGCTCACATCTTCAGCAGGAACTTATCGTTATTCCAGGAGGTGGGGTCTGAGCAGCTGCAACAGCCTGCTGTTCATACTACCATTTCCTTTGTTACCAGTTCTGTCTGGGTGAACACATCAGACATCAATGGTGCATTCTCAGAAGAGACTCAAAAGGTTTAGGTCCTGAGTAGGTGTGTATTTACTATTTTGGTAGAAGCACCACTACAAGAATGTTTCAATATCCTCTCTGCCTCTCCCAGTGCAGACCTGAACTGCACTGAAGCTCCCCTCCCCTGGGAAACTCTCACAGCCTTGGCTATCTGACAGGCTGGAGAAACTAAACATCAAACGATTCACTTGCCAAAGCAACTGATTCAAACCAGGCAAGATGCTAGAGAGACCTTATATCCAGAGATGAAAACTAACACCCCAAACATTCTATTAGGAGCCTGGTATTGAGCCACATAATTGCAGCTAGTAGTAATGGAAATTCTTAGCTTACTGTGCTTGGGTTTCACTCCTTGCTGTCACAAAAAGCCTGGTGATCTAGGTGAGATCTTTTGAATAACAATTGGAAAGCAACAACAGAAATCCAGACCATGAAAGCATAAGAAGGTTCATCCTACAATGACTTCTGTCTAGAAAGATAAGCGATCCCTGGACCACATAGATCACTCTTTATTCCTGGATCACCATTACAAGATCTTATGATTTAAGCTGTTGCTAAAGTTTTGCCTTCCTTGCTCAGGGAGAGTTGGTGGAGAGTATTAGCTTTTGCTATTATGTTTCTTCCCTTGGCACAATACCTGGGCTTACTTTACTTGAAAGGAGTGCATAGATTTCATATTTTTCTCTTTATATGCACTACAGCAAGTTCTTGGAATGCAAACTGGAAATATATCTGCATTTCAACAGGGCAGGAGAGTGTTAGGGTCTGCATTATTCAGGGAACACAAAGGAATGTATGCATTTACAGTTCTGCACAGGCTGGCTTTAACTGGTTATTACTCTTAGGACAAACTACAAAAACCAGAAATCAGCAAGCCAAAGGAAATAAAGCCACTTTCCATCACTCATCAGCAGTCTTTGTTGACCAAGTTGGTCCCAGCAGGTTGGAAGTTAGGCAATGTGACACCAATCTACATCCCTACAAAAGGTGACTGGGAAACGACAGGCTTGTTAATCTGGCTTCAGTGAAAGTGAAGCTGATTGAGTAGATCATCTGGAGTACCATCACGCAGTATATGCAGGATAACCACATGATTAAGCCCTGTCAGCACAGGTTTATGGAAGGCAGGTCCTGCTTGACAAATCTGATCTTCTACAATAAAGCCACCTGCTTACAGGATGAGGGAAAAGCTGTGGATATTGTTTACCTAGACTTTAGGAAAGCCTTTGACACCATTTCCACAGCATTCTCATAGAGAAAACCCACTGCTCATGTTTGCACGAGTAGACACTTTGCTGGGTAAAAACTAGCTGGGTGGCCAGGCCCAGAGAGTAGCGCTGACAGGATTTAAATTGAGTGGGCAGCTGGTGTTCCACAGGGCTCAGCACTAGGGCTACTGCCATTCAGTATCTTTATTGATGATTTGGATGTGGGGATTCAGTTTACCCTCAGTAAGTCTGTGGTTTGCAGACACCAAGTCAAGTGACAGTAGTGATCTGCTGGAGTGTTGGGAGGCTCTATACAGGGATACGGGCAGACTTGGTTGATGAGCCAAGGCCAAATGTTGGGTACTGCACTGCAGCCACAGCAACCCACAGCACTGATACAGGCTTGGGGAGCAGTGGTTGGAAAACTGCTTAGCAGAAAAAAAGCTCGGGTATTTGTCAACAAGTGGCTGAATATTAGTCAGCAGTGTGTTCAGATGGCCAAGAAGTCCAATAGCATCCTGGCCTGTATCAGGAATAGCATGGCCAGCAGGAGCAGGTTAAGTGCTTTGATCCCTGTACCCAGCACTGATGAGGCCACACCTTGAGTACTGTTTTTAGTTTTGGTCCTCAAGGATGACATCAAGGTGCTGGATGTGTCTAAAGAAGGGCAATGAAGCTGATGAAGGGCCTGGAGCACAAGTCCTGTAAGGAGTGGCTGATAGAACTGGGATATTGAGAGTCTGAGAAAGACTTGAGGGTATTGGTAGGCAAGCAGCTCAACATGAGGCAGCAATTACAGAATCACAGAATTACTGAGAGGGTGGAAAAGACCTCTAATATCATCAAGTCTGGCCTGTGATGTTTTAGGACAGCGCAGAAGGCCAACCGTAAACTGGGCTGTATCAAAAGAAATGTCACCAGCAGGTCAAGGGAGATGATTTTTCTGCTCTGCTCTTGTGAGACCTCACCTGGAGTACTGTGCCCAGTTCTGGAGTACTTAATATAAGAAGAACACAGAACTGCTGGAACAAGCCCACAGAGATGATCAGAGGGTTGAAGGACTCATCCTGTGAAGACAGGCTCAGGGAGTTTGGGCTGTAGAGCCTGGAGAAAGAAGATAAGGCTCCAGGAAGACCTTATAGCCACTTTCCAGTACTTGAAGGAGGCCTAGAGGAAAGCTGGAAAAGGACTTTTTACAAGGAATTCTAGTGATAGGACAAAGGACAATCATTTAGAACTGAAAGGGTAGATTTAGATTAGATGTAAGGAAGAAATTCTTCACTATGAGGGTGGAAAAGAATCATAGAATCATAGAATCATTACGGATTGGAAGGGACCTCGAAAGATCATCTAGTCCAATCCCCCTGACACAGCAGGATCACCTAAACCAAGTCACACAGGAACACATCCAGGTGGGCCTTGAACATCTCCAGTGAAGGAACCCAGTGAAGTTGTGGATACTTCCCCTCCCTGGAAGTATTCAAGGCCAGGTTGGATGGGGCCATGGGCAACTTGGTCTAGTGAGAGGTATCTCTGCCTATGGCAGAGAGGCTGGAACTAGATCTCTCTAAAGGTCCTTTCCAGTCTAAACCATTCCATGATGCTGTGATTGTTTAGCCTGGCGAAAACAAGGCTGATGTGAGACCTCATATCTTTCTTCAGCTACCTTCCAGTAGGTTGTACAGAAGTGGGAATTGGTTAGTTCAACCAAGTGAAAAATGAAGAAGAATTGGCCTCAAGTTGCATTAGGGGATGTTTACATAGGATACGCAGAATAATTTCTTTACTGAAAGAATTATCAGGCATCAAAATGGGTTGCCAAGGGCAGCGGTGGAGTCTTCATCCCTGGCAGTATTTAAATGTCATGCAGACATAGTGCTTAGGGGCATGGTTTAGTAAATGATTTGTCAGTGTTGGGATAACAGTCTGAGCCAATGATCTTGTAGGTCTATTCCAGATTCGGCAATTCTGTGATTATTTTATTGCAGTAATGAAGGTCCTCACAGAGCATGGAGGGCAGCAAAGACAAGCCAGATGGTCCCTTCAGTCACTATGGTTCTGTTGCTCTTCATATAGTAAAAGGAAAGTATGCTTTCACAGACAACTGCTTAAGACAAGGATTAATGATTTTACCCTTTGTTCCATGACTTTTATACTGACAGATTAAACTCCATAGGATCCCAGCAGCTGAAGGGGGCCTTCAGTAACATATCTTTCATTTCAGAGAGATAAGAAACGGCTGCCACAGAAACATTACCCCTATAGAGATAGTTTGAACTGGAAAAACTCCAATTGTAGGGAGAAACAAGGAGGCAAGCTCTCTAACTAAGCATAGCTCTGTCTTATTTAGTGGAGCAGACATTTGGCCCCTTTTGCTCTCTTACTATGCCTATAGCTGCATGATTCTTCAGCAGGCAGTACTGTCCTCCTGGAGCCTAGAATTCTGGCATGATGCCAAATGCTCCTACCTCCCCAAATTCACCTGGCCCCTGCCTCCATTCAGCAGCAGGACAGTGGGAAAACCTTTCTGAAGAGTCTCAGCCATGAAATGGAAGAAGTGTGCAGACTGCAGATGAGAGAAATTAAGAGTGTAACAGCAGTCTGATTATTGTGATTTCCTCTTCATAAATGGAAGGGCGGGGAGCTAGTTACCTAATGCTCACTCTTCTCTCTGCTAAACATCTGAAATGATTGGAATGGATGAAGCAAAATGCTAGTAATTCTCCTTAAATTGAGTGTTTGCTTTGGGAAAAAAAAAGAGAGAGAGAAGAGGCAGCAAGTCAGTGGCAAAAAAACCAATCAAATCCTTAATTAAAGTGCAGGGAACTGACAGCAAAATTAAATAAACCCTACCTTGAAGTTTCTATAGGAAATTGCATATCCCAGCAAAGGTGATCATTTAGGAAATTAAGGAGGACTAGTTCTTGAGAAGAGTTCAGCAGCAGGAACTCCCACTTAATTTGGTCACTTGATTACAGTGATTCTCCAGAAGATAAAGCCTAGCTACAAAGCAACCTTTGAAAAAAGCCAGTTCTATAACATAGGACTGGTGTCTTACCTCCATTAGCAACCCCTGTTGGAACGGCTCTAGCCAGGCCCTTGTAGAGCGCTCCAGATACAGCAGTATGATAGAGAGGTTGTCTAGCAACACAACAGGTCAGCAAAGAGCAACTGTCTCACACCAGAAATCACACCACTAGGTACAACTCCCCTAACATCTATTTATTTTTCATGGGGCAGCAGAGCCACCAGAATTAGCTCACATTAGACCTTGAGCTTATTGGAGCAGAGTCTCACACATCCTGTCACAAGATTACAGGAGGAAGACAGTGGTCAGCACTTACTTTCCCCATCACTTCATTCATGGGGACCACACTGCCTGCAAGAAATCAAGCAAGTATGCATGGCCAAAACTAAGCCCTTTCCAAGCCAATCTCCACCTCTTCTCATTCCGCACAATCTCATGAAGATTAGCTTTGAAGAACACTGTAGTCACAAAAAGCAAACCCAGTATCAGCAGAGAAGATGGTATTACTACACAAGACTAAAGCTAGGGTGAGCATAGGAGGAAGGAACCCACCTGCAGATAAACTGCTTCTATGCGGTATTCATGAGGTTCCTGACATTGCCCCAGACTGATTTGTTTTGCCTTCCAAGCAGAGAGACTACTCTACAGAGGAAAAAAAGAATAACGGTATGGTCATGATTCTCTTAGACTAATAACTCACTGGCTGGATTTACTGTTTTTAACTTATTTCTGGTGTGTTCAGTGGTGTCTCACTCATGGTGCTGCATTTCTCCTCCATCTTCCTTCACTTTCAGCAGCAGCATCTGGGCCATCAAATACATCTACTCTGAGGCTGCAGCTGTACCTCTTTGTCATTCAGTCCCTTACAGTAAACCTGTCACTCATCCTCACATGTAAATGCTTGTAACTATGTGATTCATCATCAGCCTTAGGAGCAGAGTACTGCTAGAACACGTATGGTTGCAACTCTCAGTATTTAGGACTCCTTCCAGGGCCTCAAATTACAGACCTCTATCACACAAGGGTGTAAGGTCAAGGCTGAAATCCTTGCCTGATCACAGCTTGATACAATATCAAGTTGTGTACTTCTAATATGACAGCTCAGAGTCAAAGGGCATTAATTTCAAAGAGTTTTCTTGCTTTTGAAAATCCTCCCCTGCAATAACTTTAATCTGACTGGATTAAGCAAATATGACTCATCATCCATACCAGTCAGACCCACAGAGATGGATGTTTCTAATTTACACCACTGAAGAGAATCACAGCTTGGTTGGTGGTTCTCATTTACAAGGAATCTGTCCCAGTTTGAAAGCACAGAGGAATCCTACAGAAAGCGTAAGTTATCCCGTCAGGTCATCATGCACTGGCAGTACATAACTGGAAACTAGTCTTTACTAGTGGCCGATGACAGACTAATGGAATGTTTGACAGACAACTGAACTAGGACTAAGAGAGAATAAAAGGGAATGTACATATACCAGCCTGCCTGGCAAAGTACTGAATACATGAATACTGCAAGTACATCCCACAGGGAGAACAACACTTCTAATCACAGTTTGGTCTATTTGCCTTCATGTGTCCCAACTGTAAAAGTAACCTCACATATAAGAAAAGGAACAACGAAGACGATATGAATCTCTGTGCAGATGGGTGTACACAATCAAAACTCTCTTCAGTATGAACAGACAGAAAGGCACAGATAAGCCAGATCATATTAGAATCATAGAATCACAGAATCATTACGGATTGGAAGGAACCTCAAAAGATCATCTAGTCCAATCCCCCTGACACAGCAGGATCACCTAGACCAAGTCACACAGGAAAACATCCAGGTAAGCCTTGAACATCTCCAGTGAAGGAGACTCTACAACCACCGTGGGCAGCCTGTTCCAGTGCTCTGTCACCCTCACTGTGAAGAAGTTCTTTCTCAGGTTGATGTGGAACCTCCTATGTTCCAGCTTACACCCATTGCCCCTCGTCCTATCACTACATGACACTGAGAATAGCACAGCTCCATCCTCCTGACACCCACCCCTCACATATTTATAGACATTAATGAGGTCACCCCTCAGTCTCCTCCAAGTTAAAGAGACCCAGCTCCCTCAGCCTCTCCTTGAAGGGAGCGTAGTTGCCCTACGCTGGACCCTCTCCAGTAGCTCCACGTCCCTCTTGAACTGAGGAGCCCACAACTGGACACAATACTCCAGGTGTGGTCCCACCAGGGCAGAGCAGAGGGGGAGAAGAACCTCTCTTGATCTGATAACCACACCCCTTCTGATCCACCCCAGGATGCTGTTGGCCCTCTTGGCCACAAGAGCACACTGCTGGCTCATAGTCATCCTGCTGGCCACCAAGACCCCCAGGTCCCTCTCTCCCACACTACTCTCCAACAGGTCAGTCCCCAGCTTATACTGGTACCTGGGGTTGTTCTTGCCCAGATGCAAGACTCTGCACTTACCCTTGTTATACCTCATTAAATTTTTCTCATTTCTCATTTCCATGTCTAGCCAGAGTAAAACCTCTGTTCTCAAAGTACTATCACTGAGACACTAAGAATCATGTTGTGAAGGACTTATCAAGTCCTTCATGTTTTATCAAGGCATTCTTACTGTTGGGAATAAAACCTTAATAAAACAAAGAGATGGCTCCCTCATGGGAGAAAAGGAGCAATCACATCTCAGGTGGGAAGTCTTCTGAGGCTGACCACACAAAACAGAAGTGTCCCTCCTCTTGTTTTGATTACTGAGCCTTAAATTGCTATTTTCCTACCCAGACAAAACAAATGACCATGGCCACACTCTTCGTTCAGCACCCTATGGGTGATGCGACTGACTGAAGGCACCTGCCAACTGATTGTCCTGGACAGCTCAAGCAGTATGTGCACCCCTAGCTCTGTGAACCGGGTCCCTGGTAAATGCAGCAGAGAACTTCCAAAGCCCTACGTGAACACAACCTGCAAAGCTGTAAGCACTTGGTGCCATGTCCCCGCTCCTCTTTCCCCTCTATCCACAACACCTCTTTGGCCCAGGACTCAGCAGAGTTGCAGAGCTTCATACAGGGTTACAGCAGAGCCACAAGAGGAACAGAGAAAGACCAGAGAAGCTGAAAATCCCAGTGGCTTCCCCAAGGGTCTGTACTCCTCACTAGTGGGTGTGCAGGACCCACTCCCACAGGGGCACAGTGCCACCCTGTGGAAACAGTTCTTCCTCTCCCAGACAGCTGGTGAAGGACACAGGGAGATGGCTGCCAGCCTCAGGAACACTCATTAGTTACACTGCCAATGCACCTGCAAGCCATGTACACTTTGATGCTGTGCTGAAGCAGGGCACTGTTAATTGAATTTGAGATTAATGAAAATTTAATTTCTCCTAAATCTTTGTAATCTCATATCTAGTGTCAGTTGTGGACACTACTGATGTTACGATGTTGCTACTCAAGTGGACAATTACTGCCACTCACCCAACTCCACTGATCAATTAAACAACAGGCAAACCATCAGCAAATTTTCAGACAAGTGTGATGAGAGACTGAGGTCAGGTACCACCTCTGTGACCAAGACATCAGTGCAGCAGACAGAAAAGGGCAGAGGTAAGACACTGACACTGGGTGTCTTCCATCCTGCTACATCCAAAATATCTGGAGACCCAGCCCTTGCTGTGGGAGGGCTGGCGAAGAGCCAGGCAACTTAGCATGATCAGCCCCGCGCTAAAGACCAAGGTACAGTCCTAACTGCATAATGCTGTCAGCAGGAAAATAAACAGCAGGTGAGCACCAGTGGAAGTCTCTTGTCAGTACACTCAGAAGGTTATTTAAACACAGTCTGGAGACCTATTTATTCAATAAGGACTGTAATTAGCCTACAAATTAATCTTACCACACCTATTGATGGCACCAAGAAACTAGTTTCCTTAGGAAAAAAAGAGGTATAAGTGTTGCTGCTGACAGATGAATACTCTGTATCCATATTTAAAAAGCAAAGATATTAACTCTAACTGCAAGAGGATTTAGTTAATATTCCTAACTTCTTAGTAAGGACTGATTAAGGAAGATCCACAAAAAAGCTCCCTAAAGAGGCTTCTTAGAGAAACTGAAGAAGCTGCCGATACTAGAAAACAAAGTCTGTCATTTTGTTTAATTATGTGGATACATCCACACCTCACAATGGGCATGACACAAAACTCACAGAAGAGATGGCAACTCTTTTCATTTCCTTGGCATACTTTTGAGTCAGTTCTCAAACACAGCAACCTCTCTTTTTTATTTCCATTACAAAAAAAAAAATTATGAACTTTAGTGTACTTGTTCCTCTCTTCATCCAGACTTCTGTTTCGTGTCAGCAATCAGACAAAATGAGAAATGAAACATTCTCATCATAACTGACAGTGAAATAAGATTTGTCGAGCTCAGCCTCTTTCCTTGTTCTTCAGATTTAACTCCTGGCACAATCTTAACTAACAAAACCTGAAGCAAAGCAGCCTGTGCCAGAAAACACATTCTAATCTGAAATCACATCTCCTGCTCTAATATGAAAACCCCAATGCATGTGTGATGAAAAAACACACACTTTCCAGAGACACAAAGCTCAAGATTAGCCCTAATGTGTTCAATAGTCAGAACCAACTGGATGCTTCTGTCTGCTTCAGTCAGGAGACAGCACTGTGGGGTCAGCTCTGGAGCTGACCCTACTGGAGTACAATAATATATAAACATATAAATACTGTGTACGAGTTCCAGGAGGAGAGAAATGCCCATCACTTGTCACATTCAACAAGATTCAGAAGAATGCAAGTAGGATGTTCTGTTTTGAGCAATCTCTCACTAAAAATGAAAAGCATGTTCTGCATTTGATTTCTTACCTTCAACAGCCCTTTTGGGAAGTCTTTGCCATCATTCATTCCCTGGAGGTTAGCAATGAACTCCTGGCAGGTCATCTTTTTTCCAATGTTCTGGAAGAGATGACAGAGAAACACAGCATCATAGTTATGCTGCTTTCCAAATTATGTAAATAAGCAACATTAGATGAATTGCATCTCCTTGTTCTCATTTAAATCCAAGGCAGGCAGCTCTAAGAATGCATTCCCAAGACTACTCATAGAACAGAATCCTTGTGTGAATATAGTTAGAAAGGGAACAGTGGATTTGGACCCCAAGTCACAGAGACCCTTACAAAATGCAAAACAGCCACACACTGGAGGGTAATGAAGAGAGCTATGACAAAGCTCCCTGTTATCTTACATACCAAAGCATTCAGACTCTGGTGGAAAAGCTTTACTTAATCCTGCTGTGGAGCACAAGGAAAATGAGGGCACTTCTCACAGCAACTGCCCTACGTTGGACTAAGATGTCCAGGAGCAGCCATTACCTATCCTGACACTGAGGCTGAGGCTCCCTTGACATTTCCATAGGATTGCTCTCTGTCTGTCTAATTCTCAGGGAAAGTTGCCCAATTGAGCAATAAACAGGAAACAAACACTACACTGGTGAAAATGGAGCCCAGAGAGATCTGAGGAAAGGTGTCAGCCTGGGATGAACTCTGAAACATTAGGAAGGGAAACACCATCACCATAGTGACTTTGAGAATGCCACTGCAGCCAGCCAGGAGAAGGGGTGAAGATTACTTCTCTATGGTCAGAAATACAGCGGAAGGGCTTTGTGCACAGAGAGTGACTTGGCTTAGGAGCAAAAGCCCAAATTAACCCAGGAGCGGAGAGCAAAAAAAAAGCACTCCAGGACAAAAGCTAACATCTCCATACAGTGCCATGCAAGTTCCAGAAGATGTGCCTGGCAGCTTAGAGGTAACTTACAAGTCTCTAGTGTTCCAATCTGATCTCCCTGAGGACAAGCGACCATGCAATTTCAGAAAACAGCCACCAAAAATTAATCTGTTACAAAGAAAATTATATATGGCAAGACAGTGATAAATAAAGGGGTAAATAAGAGTTTGTCTGCAGAAGGGAAAGCGTGAATTGAAGGCAGAGCAGCTACATTATAGCCCAACAAGCAATTTTGCTTGTTGTGAAACGAGTGTTCGCACAGTATGTCAGCAACACGTGGAGCTCAGTGTACACAAATCCTAAGACCCATTTACTTCCTGTTCTAGCAGAATAAGGGTCAGACAGTATCTTTAGAAAACAGCACAACAAAAATTATTTGAGGCCTGGAACACCTCTCCTATGAAGAAAGGTGATCTTACCGTAGCTTTTGAGTACTCAAAGGGAGCCTCTAAGAAAGATAGGTACAATCCTTTCAGCAAGGCTTGTTGTGACAGGACAAGAGATAACAGTTTTAAATTAAAAGACAGTAGATTTAGACTGGATATATAAGGAAGATATTTTTTACATGGAGGGTGGAACAGGCTGACCTTAGAGGTGGTAGGTGCTCCATCTCTGGAAATAGTCAGCATCAGGCTGGACAGGAGCCTGAGCAACCTGATCTAGTTGAAGATGTCCCTACTCACTGCAGGGCTCAGTCCCTTTCAACCTAAAGCATTTTATGACTCTGTGCAAGGAAGAGAGGGGCTTGAGGACAAGGAGCATCCTCACACAACGTTGGCACATTGCTAGCTCTCACATGGCATGCTGTAAATTACTGTGTGGGACAACAGCCTGGGAGTGCAGCCTTCTCACTATTTTCTGTCTGCAGCGGTGTTCTAGGAGCCGGCCATCAGCAAGGGGGCTCTGCTGCTAGAATACCACCCACACCAAGCACAGTATTGATGGGAACAGACTACACAAAGCTGTGCACACTCACGTGGCCATGCAGGTCTGTGTTGAGCAGCATCATGGCACATGTGAGACAATGAACTCCATCTGCAGAAAGAAACATTACAAGAGTCATATGCAAACTCACAACTGGACCTCTAAGAAGAGCTGAAACTAAACCTCACAATCTAATGGAGTCTGTTCCCTAAATGAGAATCTGTTTCACCAAGAAATACACATAATTAGATAAATGCACAGTGAGGTCATCTCACAGCTGCCAAGTCAGAAAAGCCTCTCTTTCATCTTTTAATGACTGTCAAAACTATCTTGCAGCAGCCATAGATGAAGCAAACTAGACAGGAAATCACACTGTCATCCTTTGCTTGCTAATACAAACAACATAGCATGAATTGACTCTTCCTCTATTTCAGGACAGAAAAGGTAGATTTGACTAACCCAATATCCTTCTATGGAGATGTAACTTGGTGGACATATGAGGAGACTGCAGTATATATGGTCTACCTTGAGTTCAGCAAGACTTTTGACACTGTCTCCCAGGACATCCTTGCACCCAAATTTAAGAAGTGTGGTTTGGATGATTGGATTGTGAGATGGATTGGGAACTGGTTGAAGGACAGAACTTAGAGAATTGTGGTCAGTGAAGCAGAGTCAAGTTGGAAGCCTGTGTCTAATGGTGTTCCTCTGGGATCAGTACTGGGTCCAGTCCTATTCAACATGTTAATCAAAAACCTGGGTCAGAGGACAGAGTGTCCCCTCAGCAAGGCAGCTGATGATACAAAGCTGCAAGGACTAGCTGACAGTCTGTGGGGCTGTGCTGTCTTCGTGTGTGACCTGGACAGTCAGCAAGACACTTGATGAGCTTCAACAGGGCAAGTGTGGAGTGCTGCATCAGAGGAAGAGCAAACCATATGTATCAATAGAGGTTTGGGAGTGACTTGCTGGAGAGCAGCTCTAGGGAAAGGACCTAGGCTGGTGGACCACAGGCTGACCATGAGCCAGCAATGTGCCCTTGTGGACAAGAAGGCCAATGTTCTCCTGGGTGCATTAAGAAGAGTGTGGCCAGCAGCTGATGGACATTATCCTCCCTCTCTACTCTGCCTTGGTGAGATCACACCTGGAACACTGCACCCAGTTCTGGGCTCCCCAGTTAAAGAGGGAGAGGGAGCCACTGGAGAGAGCCCAGTGAAGAGCCACTAAGATGATCAGAGGGTTGGCGCACCTTCATTATGAGGAGAGGCTGAGAAAGCTGGATCTGTCTAGCCTGGAAAGAAGGAAACTGACAGGGTATCTTAAATGCCTGTAACTAAAGGGTGTCAGAATAATGGGACCAGGGTCTTCTCAGTGGTGCCCAGTGACAGTATCATAGATTCACAGAATTGCCCAGATAGGAAGGGACATCCAATCATCATCTAGTTCAATCCTGCTGATGTGCGCAAGGACATCCTCAACTAGATCAGGTGCTCAGAGCCTTGTCAAGCCTCACCTTGATTATGGGGATGGGGCCTCAACTACTTCCCTGGGAAATCTATTCCAGTTCAATCACTCTCATACTGAAATGGTGTTGTGGAGAGGTTGGAGCTGGTCCCTTCTCACAAGCAACTGGTGACAGAACAAGAGGGAATGGGTTCAAGTTACCATAGAGTAGGTTTAAACTGGATATTAGGAAGAATTTTTTCACAGAAAGGGTGGTCAAGCACTGGATTGGGATTCCCAGGCTGGTGGTTGAGTCAGCATCCCTGGATATGTTTAAGGATCATTTGGATGAGGTGTTGAGGGATCTGGTTTAGGGATGAACTTGTAAGCTAGGGTAGATGGTTGGGCTTGATGATCCCAGGGGTCTTTTCCAACCAGAATGATTCTGTGATTGTGTAAACATCTTCTTGCTATATCAAATTTAAATCTACCATTCTCTAATTTGAAACCACTGGGCTTGTCCTTGTCCCTGTCTACAGGCCTTTGTAAAGAGTCGTTCTCTGGCCTTCTTGTAGGCCCATTTCAGTTACTGGAAGGTTTGTATCAGGTTCCCCTGGAACCTTCTCTTCTCCAGGCTGAACAACCCCAGCTCCCTCAGCCTTTTCTGGTATGAGAGGTGTTCCAGCCCCCTGATCATTTTCATGGCCTCCTCTGGACCCACTCCATGAGGTCCATGTCCTTCCTGTTCCTGTATTGAGGGCTCCAGAGCTGGACATAGTACTTCAGGTGAGCTGTGATCAGGACAAAGTAGAGTGGCAGAATCACCTCTCTTGATCTGCTGGCCATGGTTTTTTTGATGCAGCTTAGGATGCAATTGGTCTTCAGGGCTGCAAGCACACACTGTCTACTCCTGTCCATCTTCTTGTCCACCAGAACGCCAAGTCTTTTTCCTCAAGGCACTTTCTATCACCTCCTCCCCCAGCCTGTATTGACAGGGAGGATTGTTCTGCCCAAGCTGCAGGACCCTGCACTTAGTCTTGTTGAACCTCATAAGGTTCACTTGGGCCTATCTCTCCAGCTTGTCCAGGTCCTTCTGGATGACATCACATCACTCCAGCTTATAAACAGCACCACTTAGCTTGATGACATTTGCAAATTTGCTGAGGGTGCACGCGATCCTGCTACTTATATCATTGATAAAAACATTAAACAATACACATCCTAATACAGACCCCTAAGGGCCATCACCTACCACTGCTCTCCATCTGGATGTTGAGCCATTGACTGCTACCCTACATATTTGACCAATTCCTTATCCACTGAACAGTCCACTCATTAAATCCACAACTCTCCAACTTGGTGAGTAGGATGTTGTGGACACCATGTCAAAAGTCTTGCAGAAGTCCGGGCAGATGTCACCCCTTGTCCACTGAGGGAGTTGCTCTGTCATAGAAAGCCATTAGATTTGTCAGGCAGGATTTTCCCTTACTGAAGCCATGCTGGCTGTCTTCCATCACCTCTTTGTCCTCCATGTGCCTTATCACACCTAGGAGAATCTGCTTCATGACCTTCCCAGGTACGGAGGTGAGGCTGACATATAGGTAATCCCCAGGGTCACCCCTTTTACCCTTTTTAAAAATAAGTGTGATGTGTCCCTTTTTCCAATCACTAGAGACTTCACCTGATTGCCAGGATTTTTCAAATACTACAGAGAGTGGCTTGGCAACTGCATCAGCCAATACTCTTAGGAATCTGGGATGCATCTCATCAGGTTCCACAGACTCACGTACTTTCAGTTTCCTCAGGAGTTCATGAGCTGATTTTCACATGCAGTGGGAGTGACTTCACCATCCTGGTCCCCACTTGGTGATTTGTTAACTTGAGAAGTGCTGTGAGAGGGGTTACCAGTGATGACCAAGGCAAAAAAGTTATTGAGAACCTCAGCCTTCTCCTCATCTGTCGTCGCTAGCTCACTGTCTTAGCTCTTCAGGGTGGGTATGACTACTTTAACCTTTTTTTTTTTCATTTAAGTACCTGTAAGAAGCCCTTCTTGTTATTCTTCACATCCCTTGCCAGGTTCAGCTCTAGCTGTGCCCTGGTCTTCTTCACCTCATCCCTATACAATCAGACAACATCCCTATATTCTTCGCAGGTTACCTGTCCCTGCTTTTCACTGTTCCTTCCTGACTTTTAGTTTGACCAGCAGGTCATGGCTCAGTCATGCTGGTCTCTTCCCTTCCTTGCCTGATTGCTTACACCTGAGGATGGAGATCTCTGGCATTCTATGCAGTTTCCTTAAAGATTTACCAGCTTTGTTATGCTCCCTTGCCCCTGAGGATCATTTTCCGGGGGGTTCTACTGACTAACTCCCTAAAGAGCTGGAAGTTAGATTTTCTGAAACTCACGATCCTGACTATGCTCGACTGATCTGTAACCCTTAGTACTACAAAATCTACCAGCTTATGGTCACTGCTGCCTTCAGTCTTGAGATCTCTGATAAGCCCACCTGCACTGGTGACCAACAGATCAAGTATTGCATCCTCTGGAGTACAAGTGTCTATTTCTTGTCTTAGGTAGTTGTCCCTGAGGGACTCCAGGAGACAGAGAAATGGATTGGGACTAGACAGTGTTTTAATCATTACCTGTGCATGCCAGCCAGTGTAGTTGAACAGGCACAAACTGGATGAATAACATCTCACTGCAGTGGGGGGCAGGTCACAAAGCTAGGGGTAAGGAAGTGTGGCATTATCTCCAGGTATAGCAGCTAACTCTCCCTTACACTTGAGACTAAGGCATAGCTTAGGCCAAGCTTGTTTTCTTTTGAGTGTGTGATCAGCCAATACTATAATAATGACAGGGCTGAATGTCTGTGCCAGCATGGTTAGCTAAATGCAGCATCTATACCAGAGGACAGTTCGTTCTCTTCACCAGATTCCTCAGATTTGATCTGCTTGTTTGTTTCCCCCATCCATTTCCAAAATGACTGAAAACATTGGAAAGGAGGTAGCACTCCAACCGATGTTAGCTAGTCAAGATGAAACCATGCCAGCGTCTGGATACAGCATCCAAAATTCACCCCCAACAACTGGCAAGAACTAGTATGCCTGATGCCAGTGGATACAGAGATGCAAACACTGAATGGAGCATGGAAAGCAAAGAGCTTTTCTTGAGCTTGAGATAGGACCTATTCTCATCCACATGCATGTAGCTACAGTACAGTTACCTACACCTGCTGCAAGTCAGCAGGAGAGAGGACATTCAAATCTGGAGATACTACAACTGAAGATTTACACTGAGGAGACCTATGCACCTTTCTTACGGAGGATAAATACAGATCTTTGCTGCACTACCGTGATTATGTTTGGAGAATATGGACAGTACTCATCATACATAGTGTCTACAGTGTGGCATGGTAATTATACATCTTCA
This sequence comes from Rhinopomastus cyanomelas, assembly GCA_013400115.1. Lineage (NCBI taxonomy): Eukaryota > Metazoa > Chordata > Aves > Bucerotiformes > Rhinopomastidae > Rhinopomastus > Rhinopomastus cyanomelas. The sequence goes on along the minus strand of VXBP01000018.1, from coordinate 33,065 downwards.
GTTCTCAGGCTTACACCGTACATAATACTGAAGGCAAGAATGAAGAAAGAGACAATCAAAGACCTTTATATCAGAAATAAAATTACCTTGAGAAGAAATGGTGTTTGGGTTGCACTGGTAGTATCTGCTGGAGAAGTGTATTAATACTCTCTCTCGTTCCTGAGTTTCTCCAACAAGTGAGAAGGCCTTAAAGAAACTCCTAGAAGAAGACCAGAAAAAAGCAAAATTAAGTCATAAATCTCATTTGGCCTCACACAGCATGCTTTACAGCAGAAAGTATTTAAGAGTACACCAGGCACTGGGTCAAGAAGTCTTTCTACGAAAAAGGGCTATTATCCAATGTGCAGTTAATCCCAAGAATACAGAAAATGCAGCAGGAGTTTAATTACTGCTGATCTAAGCAATTTTTAGTATTTTCCTTTGATGAAGGAAGTGAAGCACGTGTTGTATATGGACGAGAGCCATCCACAGTGTATTCTGTCCTTTCTTAATTGTCTGTCAGGCCTGCATCTTTTAACTTTATATTCATTAGTATTCTCATCCAAATCAGAGGCAGCAAAAGCAGCTGAGTCAACCAGATGCACTGCAGACTCTGAACCCGCATCAAATGCAGTGTTCTTTCTATCAGAGCAGTCGTGACCATACCAGTCGTGCTACAGAATGCAGTGCAAAATACCTGACCTGCAGAAAACACGTGGCAAAGAGGGCAGAAGAGTGGCAAAATCTCCCACTGAGCTCCAACAGCAGGAGGAATGACCTGGCACTTCTGGATTCATGCTCATGACAGTGCAGGATACAGGGCTGTTTCACACTTGAGTGTGCTCATTAGACATAGCCAGCAAGCCTGTGCAAAAAGGTGAGACATGCACATCTACTCTTCACCTGACACTTAAGCAGTCGACCTTGTAATCATGCCACTATTTTTCCTCCCAGAAAAATCTCACAGCCAAAGAATAGTACTTCCCCAAATTCACACATCTTGGAATCGAGAGATAGCCTCAGCAGTATCAGCTAAATCTATTTGTCAGGATGCTGCTAGGAAAAGCCTGAAGACAGATATTTGGGGTCTGAAGCAAGGTGGTATACAAAATGAGTGCCGAACATAATTTTAAGTAACCCATGAGACTGAAATTAACGCTAGATCTGAGAGCTGTGGAGTACGTTGCTGAACCATTCAAGTCTAGAAAATCAGTCATTTTTTCTTTTTGATCGGAGGGCTGGAGGCAGGCTGCATTTGCAACAATCTCACACTTATATAGCCTGTGATCAGCCTAGTAATAACTCAATTTCACATGTAACATACTGCAGATAACACAGTTCACAAGTAGAAAAAATTAAGTCTTCAGCAGGCATTCCCTTCTTTCCTATCTAACACTCCTGTGAGACACTTTGGGAAAAAAGATTACCCATCTTTTTAGCTCCTCCAGCTCAGGCTCCTTCCAGCAACATCACCTGACCACACCAGGCACCACCAACCTGTTCTTTTCCGCTCTTCATTACCTTTAACCTCACTGGAAGCTGCCTTGGAGAAGCAACTGATGAAACAACGGGCAGTAAATAAGCAAAGCGGGCTCTTTAATGTCAGATCAGAATGCTGCAGCCAAGTGACAAATTTCTGCCAACTAGGAAAATGAGGATGGACATAGAGGGACTGGAGCAGCAGTCCCACCTTTGCTCCTCTTGCAGAAGATGTAATAGATGCACTCAGAAAATGCTCTGAGTCCAGGGTTTGGAAGCAGAGCAAAATGATGAACTCTCATCCTGTCCCAGACTTGCTACTGATGGTGGTAAGTACTGCACAACAACCTCCCACATTGTGAAGGTAGCACCTTTTGAGCCACCACAGGCTCAAAAAAGCTTTAAAAAAACCACAGCTTGCCCAGTGAGCCAGAAACAACAGAGCAGTTACCCCTCACTCTGCAACCATGAGGCAGCACGGCTTCACTTCTCTAGGCTTTGGGACAATGCTCCATGCCTAGCCTCTGCTGCACACTCAGGATGTACGGCCAGAATTCAATGCAGCTATTCCTAAAAGCTCATCAAATCCCTGGCATGTCCAAGTTCCACATGAGCCTGGGCATATTTTAGAGAAGGTCATGACTATTAATATTAACAGGAATCTACCGGGAGCAGAGACCTCCTAAATACATTCCTCAAAGAAATGAGGTGTTGGATTTCACAGCTTGAAAGATAGATATTTTTAGCATTATGCTTCAGGGCTGCTAAGACCCAGAATAAGCAGCAGATCTCCCACTGCCCCAGCTGCTCCCACCCTGTGTTGAGCTGGTGCTCTGCCCAGTTCTACTTTGCTGCCATGGAAGCAGTCAGTTCTTTCTTCTGCAGATGCGTTTCCTTTCCACTGGCTTGGGCAGACAGGCCCTTGGGGTCTGCCATGGGGACAGCCCCGTGGAAATGCATTTGTAAGGGGACTGGCAAGTGCCTGCAGACCTCTTGGTTTTGTATCAGAAAAAAGCAGTAAGTAATCTCAACCAGATGATGTAAATTCACTTCAACCCCCTTTAAATACAGAAACTATGCTAACAGAGCACTGCTACACAGACTTGGTGTTCTGTTTACTAAGGAAAAAAGTACTGAAAACAAACGTTGTAAAGGCCTAACTACAAGGAAGGAACTTGCAAGGGCTGGGTTTTCAAACACCCATTCTGGCAGCTACCAAACACTCAACAGCGTTTTTCAGATGGAAGCTTTTACTATTCTGCACATTTTTGCACATCAGAGGGATGTGGCAAGGCAGAGGGCCAGGCCACATCAAAATCTGGACCTGGCTTTGAGCACTGCAACCAGGCACAGGTAGCTCCAAAAGGCAGCAATTAAAAAAAATAAAATCAGTGTGGCTCAGCTGTGAACAACACATTCAGACCCCAGAAGAATCTGGCAGCTTGTGCAAATCCCCTGTTTAATGACAGAATCACAGCATGGTTTGGGTTCGAAGGGACCTCAGAGATCACAGGATGTTAGGGGTTGGAAGGGACCCAAGAGATCATCGAGTCCAACCCCCTGCCGGAGCAGGACAAAACTATCTAACACAGATCACAGAGGAACGCATCCAGGCGGGCCTTGAAAGTCCCCACAGAAGGAGACTCCACGACCTCCCTGGGGAGTCTGTTCCAGTGCTCTGTGACCCTCACAGTAAAGAAGTTCCCCCTTGTGTTGAGGCGGAACCTCCTCTGCTGCAACTTACACCCATTGCTTCTGTCCTATCACAGGGAGTAAGTGAAAAGAGCCTGTCCCCCCCACCCCGGCCAGCCTTCAGGTACTTATCAACATTTATCAAATCCCCTCTAAAGTCTTCTCTTCTCCAGACTAAAAAGCCCCAAGTCCCTCAGCCTCTCCTCATAAGCCATGCCCTCCTGTCCCCTAATCATCCTCGTAGCCCTCCGCTGGACCCTCTCCAGCAGATCCCTGTCCCTCTTAAACTGGGGGGCCCAAAACTGCACACAGTACTCAAGATGAGGCCTCACCAGGGCAGAGTAGAGGGGGAGAAGAACCTCTCTCAATCTGCTGGACACACTCCTCCTAATACACCCCAGGATCCCACTGGCCTTCTTGGCCACCAGGGCACATCTAATTACAATGCCCTCTGCAACAAGCAGGGACACCTCTCACTAGACCAGGTTGCCCAGAGATCCATCCAATCTGGTCTTGAACCCTTCCATGGATGGAGCATCCACAGCTTCATCACACAACCTGTTCCAGTGCATCACCACCATCACAGAGAGGAATTGCTTTCTAAGATGTAATCAAAACCTACTCTCTTCTAGTTTGCAACCAATCCTCCTTATCAGTAGAATCCCTTGTTAAAAATCCCTCTCCAGCTGGTCCTCTTCAGGTACTGGAAGACTGCTAGAAGGTCCCAAGAGCCTTCTCTTCTCCAGCCTGAACCTCATAGTCCTCTGATTGCCACTGTGGCTACCCTTTGGACTTGCTTCAACAGTTCCATGTCCTCCTTATACTGAAAACTCCAGAACTCGACACAGTACTCCAGGTGAGGTCTCACAATAATAGAGTAGAAGCGCAGAATCAACTCCCTTGATATGCTGGTAATACTTCTTTAAATACAGCACAGGATATAGTTGCCACTCACGTAGAGTTTCTAAGCTACCAACCCATCTACCCCCAAGTCCTTCTCCTCAGGTCTGCTCTCAATCAATTCATCACGCAGCAAAGATTTGTGCCGGGGAAACCCAGATGTAGGACCTTGCACTCGGTCTTGTCTAACCTCACACAGTTTGCTTGGGTCCAGTTCTCAAGCCTTGTCAAGGTCTCTCTGGATGGCAGCCCTTCCCTCCAGCTTGACAACCACACCACACAACTCAGTCATTAGCAGACTTGCTGCAAGTGCACTCACTGCCACTGTCCATGACACCAACAGTACCAGACACAAAACCAACTCCCAGGGAACAACACTCATTAACTGATCTCCACTTAGATATCGTGCGACCAGCCAATTCCTCATCCACCAAGTTTTCCTTCTGTCAAATCCATGTCTCTTTTTCAGAGACAAGGATGTCATGTGGGACGGTGTCAAATGCCTTGCACAAGTCCAGGTAGATGACATCAGTTGCTCTACCCTTATCCACTGGATTTTTCAGGCATGATCTAAAACTCTTCCTCTCTTCACCCACTTAGGCCCTCAAAAGGCAACCACTTCAATGAGGACAACACAGCACTAACAGCACCATTACTAAAAGAAGAATACAAAGTCTGCAAACAGCTGTGTACCTGAGTGAGTAGTCCAGGGTCATGTCTGTGAAGTCAAAAAACTTAAGGTACTCTTCAGCCACAAGCTTGCTGAAATCATTGCTTCAAACAAACAAATAAAAAGTAAAGGTTATAATTCAAGAGTGAATCCTTTCAGAAGCAGCAAGAATAACATAGCCAAAGGCCTCATATGAGCACATACTTTTTACCCAAATGCTTTGCCACATCAGAGCGTTTGAATCTGTCCAGATGGTAGAGACGCTTAGCCAGGCGCCTGGCTGCTTCCAAATTGCTGCTGCTGCTGCCATTGCTGATATCGCATCCAAGGCCTCTGGTGGCATCTTTCTCCTGAAGTTCAGTGCTCCCCATGGCCACACGGAAGTCTAGCACCATATTCTGCAGTTCAGCATTGCTATGAGACAGGAAGAATACAGAAAGAAAAAAAATGACATTACAGTTTCAAGGAGGACTTAATCCCTCTTAGAATCAAAGGCAATTAATGTTGTGGAGACAAGATAACACAGTATAGCAAATCCCACTTAACTGCGAGAGCTGTGTAGAACAAAAACATTTATTTAGCAGTCATCAGAGGTCAGAAGGTCAAACACTGGTGCCGGGGGAGGTGCGGAGAAGCGTGCAGTCGACTCAATATGAGTGATAGAGCAAGTTCCGTTTTATTATACCTAAACACTAGTTTATATAGAGTTAGGCTTAACTGCGTGTTGTAAGTTTATTGGTTCTTAAATCTATCGCTATATGATTGACATAACTATTCCAAACACTTATTGGTCAAAAGACCCGATACCATACAAACAATCAAACTCTGTTCTGACCACAAGTCACAAAAGCATCCTGTCTTAGCGCCTTGGCCTTGCTCAATACAATGTTGCAAGACTTTTGGTGAGTCCTTGGCTTCATCCTTGGTCATAATCTCGTCGTCCATGTTCAATCGTCCTTCAGTGTTCAATCATCACACCAGCTGCTTCCCATGGCCTTAGTTCCCAGGCCTAATTCAGTTCTAACTGTTCCTGCTCAAAGCCTGGATTGTACAACGCCTCTATCGATCCATGTCCCTGTTCTCTTAGCCACTCTGCAACACACTGAGACCCAAATATGAGCTTTACAGCCTAGAAAAACTTTCTGCTGTGAACTCATCTTCTGATTTTGTTGAGTGTCCACAACTTGAGTTCACTTCACAGACAGCTGTTTGCCACTATTACCCTACAAATGCACCTGACAACACTGGTTCATTAATTTGCTTCTTGGACTATTTTTTATTCCAATTGCTTGCTTGGCTTGAAGGGGTCCCTGTAGAAGTTAGCCATTAGCCATCTTCCAGACAAAAATGCAGCAAGCAAACCAGAGTGTTCAGTAGCTCTAAGCTGACTCAGCACAACTCCCTTCCTCATTCTTCACCAGTTGTCCTGGAAATAATACAACTCTAAAATAACATCCACAGGAGTCTCAGAAACTTCCGTGCTGACCATGAGCCATGGACATCCCACGGGGAAGCACCACTAGAAGAAGTACAACTTGGAGCAAGGAACCCAGTTTGGGGAACAGGACAGACATAAACTACCCAAGACCGGCTGGAGAGCTGCTTGCATTCCTTCCACTCCCTTATAGTGGCAATAACTTCCCTCACCAGTTGCTCAGAGACAGGATATTTGCTGGGGATGGCGTGGAGAAGCATGCTGTCGACTCAGTATGAGTGGTAAAGCAAGTTCTGATTCATTATACCTAAACATTAGTTTATATAGAATTAGGCTTAATTGCCTTAATTAGGCTCTCTCCCATCGCGATGCCCTCAGACCGGCCCATCAAGCAGCGCCTCACCCTCGCGGACTGTTGTAAAGAAGTGCAGCAGATCCGAGAGCAGCATCCAAGCAAAATACCGTGCCACCCCCTCTCCAGGGCAGCGGCAGTTGTCTTTATTGCTGCAGTTATCACCAAGGTGTGAACTGCCGTCTAAATCGCCGCTTTCAGCAATCAATCCCGACTTCTTTGCCACTTCAAAGTCATTTGCTGCCGCGTCCCTAGCTATAGCTTGCCAGTCAGTTCTCTCAAACCTGGACAGCCCAGGCTTTCCTCGTTTCTCAAGCTGTTTCCCTTTCGGCTCCCGCTTAAAACCTCCCTGGGAGACAAGTTGCTCTGCCATCCTTGCCATCTTCTCTCCCGAGCCACCCACTGCTCCACCAGCTAAACCCTCTGATTCCTGCATTTGCTCAACTCAATCTCTGGGTAATGATTGGGCTGTCGGCACTACCCCACTATCGTCGGACCCCCCTTCTTCACTCGGCGGTGGGGGAGGAGTATCCTGCAGACAATCTGTAGATTGGGGGGGCTTTACCAGGATCGGTCCTCCAGTTGATGGCGTCGGTATATAGTCTCCCCCCGACAGTAAGGACCCCGGCTGTGCCGCTATGATGCAGATCGAGCTGTCGCGTTACGACCGCAGCCAGCTCCTTCTCCTTCTTACATTTTTGAATACAGTTTATAGTCTCTCTCCATGGTTTCATTAACCTTTTTGCAGTCTTATCATCATCAATAACCAAATTCCAGAGACAGTCCCCGTATTTCCTCCATTCCTCCTCTACAAAACACTGTTCAGGTTCACTAAAGAACCCCTTCGCTGCTCCGAAGGCTAGAAGCCCTGGCAGCTGCTTACTGGGAAATTACACCCCACGCTTTTCCAAAAAGCTTTGTAATAAAGATAGGGCTACCTCTTCATCCATTATGCACTGAATCAGCGTCGATCCGCTCCGCATCTTTCAGCATCGTCTTTAAGCAGCTACCACGTCTTTCTGCGCCGTGTCTTCCTGGGTATTCCGCATCCTTCTGCGTGACCGTGTCTGTCCACGCGGGTAGCCCTCCTCGGACCGTGCAGACCCTGTCTCGGTCGGTCTAGGCGTTCCTCTTTTCGAGATGCCCACCGGTCGCTGCTACCGGTGCTCTTTGTCCGAGACGCGTTCCCCAGCCACAGGATCGAATCCTAGGTGCCCTTATCACGTCGGGGTCACCATTTGTTGGGGGTGGCGCGGAGAAGCATGCAGTCGTCTCAATATGAGTGATAGAGCAAGTTGCGATTTATTATACCTAAACATTAGTTTATATAGAATTAGGCTTAACTGCGTGTTCTAAGCTTATTGGTTCTTAAGCCTATCGCTATATGATTGACATAACTATTCCAAGCACTTATGGGTTAAAAGACCTGATACCATACAAACAATCAAACTATGTTCTGACTACAAGTCACAAAAGCATCCTGTCTTAGCTCCTTGGCCTTGCTCAATACAATGTTGCAAGACTTTTGCTGAGTCCTTGGCTTCATCCTTGGTCATAATCTTGTCGTCCATGCTATCTTCAGTGTTCAACCATCACATCAGCTGCTTCCCATGGCCTTCGTTCCCAGGCCTAACTCAGTTCTAACTGTTCATGCCCATAGCCCTCTTCAAAGCCTGGATTGTACAGAGCCTCTATCAATCCATGCCCCTTTTCTCTTAGCCACTCTGCAACAGATATTCAGCATGGCAATCCCTAGGCACTTTACATGAAGGATTCATTTATATATTCCTCCTACCTCTGCTACAGTAGCAAAGCTCTGCCTGAGCTGTGTGTCTGCTTCTCCTCTTCCCTCCACACAAGAAAGGCAAGAACCCTCCACACAAGAAAGGTCATCCCCCCACACAAAACCCCTGCAAACAGACACTGGCATGGTAATTCTTACAAAATCTCAACTCTGGGTGTATGTGTTTGTGACAATACTTCTATTTAAAAAAATACTATACAGAAATTCATTTCCAAATGGAATGAATTGAAGATGGTTTTAAACACAGCACTTCAACAAATCGGTTTACTACACCAATGTAATCTTCGGGCTTGACAAGCCTCTGTTAGAATAACTGATCACTCCAGCAACAATCGTCTAGCCATTTACTGAAATGTCTGCTAGGCATAACCCTTGAAATATGAGAATTTTGTATAATGGGACCTTAATGTGTAAGTCTTTGCTATTCTTCACACCTTCTTCCACATAAATCACCAGCTGTGCCTGACCTCCCTTTCTATATGTGGCTTCAGAGAGGGAAGTATGTGTTGCTTCAACAAGAATATTTGTCCATTTCACCCCCATTTCCACTCTCCTAGAGCTGCCAGATCATTAAAAATATCATACACTGTGGGTACAACGTTTTAATCAAGGATTTGCGAAAAGCAGACATCTAGCAGGTTCTGAAAAGTACTGGGATTTGATTTTGCATTTCAATGTAAATAATAAGGTGTTATAACAAAAGAGGCTCAGTCTCAGTGCTCTGTAAGTAATTAATACTGTAAATACATTTCTGACCTCATTAACATCATTAATGACCAGCCACCCTAGAAAATAAAAATAACCCTTTCTAATACTGCTGTGGCACATGCCTCTTCAGCCCTTTCAAAAGCACCAGCCGATGTCCAAAACTGTCTAAATTGGGCTTCCTCCAAACTTGTGAGGAAAGCAAGTTCCAGAGTCTCTGATCCAAGCAGTGCCTCATCCATTCAATTCAGCCATGGCTGGTTTCAAAACTCCCAGTTGTAACAGCTGATGAGAGCAAAAGATAACCAGGTGTGTTAACTCATCTGCAAGAGCCACGCATGTACAAAAGCTGCTTTGGAAGCCATGCCAACTTGCAGAGTTTTGCTCTTAAGTCAGAGCCTTGTTTCACCACTGCTCTTTATTAAAGGTAATATTTACAACCCTGCAAGATGACCAGAGAAACATCTGCAGCCTGCTAGGAACCAGTGGACACTACAAGAGTCAATGTTACTGCAAACCACTCTAAGTTCATGTGGTGGGTTCAGGACCACAATTTAAGATAAAAGAAAAGAAAGCAAAGCAGTGAGGTCTCGATGACATCTCGGATAAATTTTCCAGACAATAGATGGCTTAGGGAAACTGCAGAATGATTTATTAACTCTACAACTGTATACAGAAAGGAAGAAAAGGTTATGCAAGTCAGTGCACACAAACTAGAAACTGTGTCACAAATGCCATCACACATTCTGAGAAAAATACAATGGGAGGTCACCATCATTTGGGCCTTGGTTCTTCTTTCACTTTAGAGACCTGGGAAAAAAAGCATGTCAGTCCGGGATGGCCTTTTTCAGCGCCCACACCTGCATCTCTCAGTGCAGCCGCATGCGTTTCAGACAAAGAACCCAGTCTCTGTCTTTCAGATCCAAGGTTTAAGGATTCTCAAGCCCTTCTGCTTTCTTCAGCTAAGCACGAAGGAGTTCTCCCCCAAAACTTAAGCGCCCCAGTCTTTCTCTGTGGCAGAAATGACAAACAGCCTCTCTTCCTGCTAATCAGTCCCTCCCAGGGAAGGCTCCAGTGTAACTGGAGAACAGGTCCCCCAGGACAGACCCTTCTGGGGAAGGTTCCCAGGACAGTGTCACCTCCCCCAGGACAGGTAACTGGGGGAAGGGTTTTTGCTGAGAGCAACTTTTTGTTCCTCATGAAAGCACGACTTCTGCACATCTGGAAATTCTGGTAATTCTCAAACTGCAACAGTTCAGAAAGACAGGAAGTGCCACTATTTGCCACTCAGTGAAATAAACATTACAGCAGCACCCAGCTTCTGGTTTGCCTCTGAGCAGTGGGTGCAACCCAAAGGAGGAACACACACAAAAAAGGATAGTCTGCTCCTTCCCCTGCTTACCAGAAATAGCCATGAGGGCTGTATAAGAAACTTTATCTTCCAAACTCCCTGATTTAAAACATTTTGAATAGGAGGACGTCTGTATACATACCAGGTCCAAGAATAAGGGAAGCTTTCTTCAGTTATTCCAGCAGTTAATTAGCTTATTATTTTGTTAAGTAAAGCAATTATTTAGTAAGTAAAGCAATCAAATCTACAATATAGGTTGTTCGTAACATAATTCTCGAGTTCAGGTAAAATGGTAGATTGATAGGATTGATAGGTTGAGCTTGATGATCTTCAAGGTCTTCGAGCCAAATATAATCTGTGATTCTGTGATTATTTCTGTGATTATTGTCAGTACAATACTGACATACCCTCCCCTCCCTCTTCCAGAGCATCCCCAGTTTCACAGTGAAGATGCAGAGGCTGTGACCTCATATCTAGCAAAATTTACAGCAACTAGATAAACAGCTGCTAGGGTAATTTCAACACCTTCTAATAGCAGCAGCCACCCTTTCAAGCTCACAGGATAGAATACCTTCAAGGCTGACTTTCTGTAACACACCATAACACACTCTAACAGCCAGGAAGAAGCTGAAACATTTTGCGCTGTTTCCTTTGCTTAATCTGTTATCAACCAATCTACGGCACTAAGGTATCTCAAAATATTTTGTCCTCAGCACTTAGCATGCTTGGTCTGTGTAAGAATACTCTACATTCCCTTTTTCCCCCACCCCACATCCTGGGTTTCACCAAAATTGAAACCCTCCACAGCAATGGCTGGGGTCTGGCTGCAACTTCCCCTCAAAACCAGAGCAAGACCAGTTAAGGATAGAGTCATCTCCTAGCTCAGTAGTCCGCTCTCTTAGCCCACTAGGTTGCAAGTGGAAACCTCAGCATGCACACCTGCAGTTTCAGATGCCTTAAACCATGGGATGCTCCTCATTTTTCAGCAAAATCATGGGAAAAAAGTAAAACTTTTTTTCCCCAAGAAGAAAAGTGTGTTAGAATTTTGCTTTATAGGACAGGAACTCAAATCCAGCACATATAACAAGAGGATGTTTGGAGTTTACACTGAGTAGAAGGGTGAGGCAACTCTGCATAAGTGCTGTCCTCAGCCTGGCCATATCACCAGTTCCAGCTGGCCACTGCCTGCAGCTCTTGGTGGATTGAAGCATAGCATATGGTCTGTGGCACAGAGTCTCCCCTTGATGCACATAACGCTCTTCCCTGAGGAACATTGATCCATCTAGAGTACATGTTTGGAAAGAAACAAGGAGGAAACAGGAGTAAACTCAACATTTTTTCTCAAATAAATCTGCATGCCTTTAACATTAGGTTTACTTTGAGGCAGTCTAGGTCCAGTGTTTGTAAGCAACTTCAGAGCAAGACACAGTAAAGATTAAAACTAGTGAAGGGTGGAGAGGCATTCTGACATGCTGAAGGTAAGGCCAGAACGACTTGATCTAGCTGTAGCAGGGGCATTGTACTTGATCTTTCAAAGTCTCTTCTAATCCCTAATGTCCTGTGATTCTGTGAATGTTTTTTTCAGCAGGTGTACAACACTCACTGAGGAGCCACACTGGTGCTAAGAAACACCCTCTGCAGCAATGTGCTGGGCCTGTTTTAAATGTTTTTACTCAAACCCTTGTTCTTCTCATTCCAAAATGAAGTACACCATCCACTCCACCATAATCATCAGCACTGGCTGTGAAAAGGACACTCTATTTCTAATGCAGCAGCAGCTCTCATATCATTGCAGGGAAATCAGAAAAGCAGAAGAACTCGAGATGCCACCAGCCTGGACTGCAGCAGAGAGCAGTCTTCCTTCTGTGAAATGTTCTGCCTCAAGGAAATGAATCTCCACCCTATAACCCTTCAGAGAGACATGGATGCTCACCCAGCAATACCCTTCAGCATTTCACAGCTGACCAGAAATAATCAGTGGCACAGCTACCTTACTTCAAGGTAGCTGAAGAGCCATTCCTGATCAGACTGGCTCTGAAAGAAGCAGCCCCTCCAGAGAAAGTGAAGAAATCCCGGCAGCAGTAAGACATGATGAGTCAGTTCCTGCTACAAAGGACCAACCACACAGATGGGCTGGGAACAGCTTTGCTGCAGCTCTGAACCAGGATCTTCAGGGCTAGCAGAGAGGGAGCACAAAAATCACATCAAGCAGCGATTTACCTTGCCAGCTACCTCCAGTTCCAAGGCTTTTCCAAGATACAACTTTTGTAAGGGAAGTAATGTAATAAAAATAAAAATAATGCCCTTTCCTAGAAGATGACTCACTGTGCTATTTTACTCTAAATGGTTTAATCAGCTTTGAAGTCCTACATATGGATTCTCTTCAAAGACATACTTTGAAGTAGATCTCTTTGAGAACTGACACAGCTGCACTTTGCTGCTGCTCAATTCAGTGGGTGTCTCATCAGCCTGCTCCAACCAAGGGAGGATGGTTTCTACATTCCAGAGCAATCACCAAGATCCATTATAAAGTAGCTCAACCTTGTGATGCTACACAGAGTGGAGCTAAGTGAAAAATAAACAAAAAGGCCCTATAATGTCCTACTGGTCATCAACAAAACGAATACAAGAAAGCTATTTCAGGGGCTGAAATTCATGCTGCTACTTAAAAAGAACCTCTTGCTCCTTGTAATCATCTCCATTTTTCTTTGATTGAAAGAATTCCTGCCGATCATAAGCAGGGAGCTAACAGCCAAGGCACTCAGAAAATGCCAATTTGGTGGGCTTGCATTACAGCAAATGCAAACACCATCACTTCAGGATCACAGCATTAAGACAAGAAGTCCAACTATGTGCAGGAACAGGATTGCAGCCTTTCTGAGCAACAGTTTGTACACAGACACACAATCCCATTGCCACCTGAAGTATAAATGTTTCCTAAAAATGCTCAGGTTTGATTCCCTTTTGACCTGAGGCTTCTTACACAGCTGTGGTGGGGATTAGTGATTGCAAAAGAACTCTTACAACATCACTGTCCCCGTGCCTAGAAAGGCAAAACCTAGCCTTTGCCACAGAGGGTGTCCAAGGGCTTCCCTCACAACAAGTATTTCTGATAGATGTACAAATGTGTATACGATCCCTCAGTTGTATCAGGACAGTCCTACACTCAAGATCTGGACCGCCTGCCCCCAGACACATGCAAAAACCAGAAAAAAAAGACACACTGGTACACCCTTGACCTTGCTCACAAAACAGTGTTTTGGAAGTCACCAGTTCACAGAATCACTAGAGACTGGAAGTGACCTCGAAAGATCATCCAGTCCAATCCCCTGACACAGCACGATCACCTAGACCAATATTCATACAGGCAGGTTTTAAACGTCTCCAGAGAAGGAGACTCCACAATCCCCCTGGGCAGCCATTCCATTGCTCTGTCACTCTCACTTTGAAGAAGTTCCTTCTGATATTGATGTGGAACCTCCCATGTTCCAGCTTACACCCATAGCCCCCTGCCCTATCATTAGATGACAATGAGAAGAGCCCTGCTGCATCCTCCTGACATGCACCCTTCACATATTTAAAAACATTAATGAGGTCACCCCTTAGTCTCCTTGTTTTCCAAGCTAAAGAGACCCAGCTCCCTCAGCCTTCCTCATCAAGGAGGTGTTCCATTCCCTTCATCATCTTCGTTGCTCTGTGCTGGACTCTCTCAAGCTGAGAGACCCAGAACGGGACACAATGTTCCAGATGGGGTCTCACCAGGGCAGATTGGGAGGAGAACCTCTACCAGTCTGCTAACCAACCCCCTTCTGATCCACCCCAGGATGCCATTGGCCTTCTTGGCCCCAAGGGCACACTGCTGGCTCATGGTCATCCTGCTGGCCAGCAGGACCCACAGGTCCCTTTCTCCTACACTGTTCTTCAACAAAGTCAGTCCCAAATCTATACTGGGACATGGGGTTGTTCTTGCCCAGATGCAGACTCTATACTGCCTTTGTTACAGTTCAGTAAATTTCTCCCCTCCCAGCTCTCCAGCCTGTTCAGATGCCACTGAATGGCAGCACAGTCTGCTGGGGTGTTGGCAACACCACCCAGTTTTATGTCATCAGCAAACTTGCTGACAGTGCACCCTAATCCCTCACCCAAGTCATTAATTAATAAATTGAATAGGACTGGTCCCAGTACCAATCCTCGGGGCACTCCACTAGATACAGGCCTCCAACTAGACTCTACACCATTGACCACTACAGCCGCCAGAAGTATAGACAAAGGCAAAGAAGGTGTTCAGCGTCTCTGCTTTCTCTGTATCCTCTGTCTTCAGAACACCCACCTCAATCAACAGGGGGCCTACACTCTCTTTAGTTCTACCCGCAATGTATTTGAAGAAGCCCTTTCTGTTGCCCTTGACCTCTCTTGCAAGGTTTAATTCCAAGGAGGCCTTGGCTTTTCTAGTTGCATCCCTACATCCTCTGACTTGAGCCTTATAATCATCCCAAGTGGCCATCCCCTCCTTCCATGACCTATAGACTTTCTTTTTCCTCTTCAGTTTGCCCAGCAGCTCTCTGTTTAACCACGCAGCTTTTCTGGCTCCCTTCCTTGACTTCCTACCTATTGGGATGCTCTGATCTTGGGCTTTAAAGAAGTAGACTTTGAATGTTAACCAACCATCTTGGGCCCCTTTACCTGCTAGTACCCTGTCCCATGGGATTTCCCCTAGCAATTGCTTGAGAAGGCCAAGTTGGCCGTCCTCAAGTCCAGGATTGTGATTTTGTTAGGTATTCTGTACCTACCACACGAGACCCTGAACTCCACCATCTCATGGTCACTGCAGCCAAGGCTGCCCTCAACCTTCACTGCTTCAACCTCCGTTTTGGTGACTACAACATCCAGCAACGCTCCTCTCCTAGTGGGAAGTTGTTACCAACACACTGGAAGAACCTCCTAGACTGTGGATGGATGGTTGAGTAGATCTCCCAGCAAATATCAAAGTAGTCAAAATCCTCCTTTTTGAGAACCAGGGCCTTAGTTTTGAGGCTGCTGTCAGCTGCCCATAGAAGACCTCATCAGCTTCCTCATCCTGAGCTGGTGGCCTGAAATACACATCTACAATAGTGTTACACATGCCAGCCTGCCCCTTAATCTGCACCCACAAACTCTCAACTCTCTCTTCATCCTCTCCTTGATAGAACTCAATACATTCCAGTTGCTCTTTTCCATAAAGAGCTATTCTATCACCTCACCCTGCTGACCTGTCCCTTCTGAAAAGGACACAGCCATCCATGCCCACATTCCAGTCCTGTGAGCTGTCCCACTATGTCTCTGTAATTGCCACCAGATCGTAATCTCCTGACTGAACACAGATTTGTAACTCCTCCTGCTTGTTCCCCATGCTGCCTGCATTGGTGTCCAGGCATTTTAGGGAGCGAGCTAAGTGCTCTGATTTCACCCTAGGAAGGTGGAAGGTCTCATGGTATTCATTAATACCAGAGTGCTGCCCCACTGGTGCCCACCCAGCAACAATCCCTGAGACTATCTTCCCTGAGCCCACCCACAACTGTATGTGCAGACCCCAAGTGCCATCAGGCATGACATTTCCCCATGAGGCTTCAGCAGGGTGTCCCTGGGCTGCAGAAATACTGGTAAGCCCACACAGTACTTACCCCCTTGCTTGAGCTCACTTTAACTGTTTGGAGACTGGCCCAGGGAGTGCATATTAACAGGGCAGCTGGTCCGCCTCGTCCTCCCTGGCAGGGGGCAAAATAGATGCATAAAAATATAGGTGGTTTACACCTTTTGGTTAAGGCTTTCTTGCAGATGTGTGGATGGAGTGTTTCTTCACTGCAGTAATATTGCACAGGAACTTTACTTTGCAACAATATAATGAAATGACCAGACTGTCCTCAGAAAGAACAGCTAATAATAATGAAAGACAGACTTCCACAATAAAGAAAAAAACAGCCACCAACCAGCCCACAACTCACCAAGCTGTGCTAGCAAAGACTCTGCATGCTATGTGCCTTGTTTTCTCCACAGGTGGTTTCACATCACACCTAAAGCTATACATGCCTCTACACTGCTCTGTCTCTCCCTGCACCAACAGATAGACTGCTAGGAGTTAACCAGGATTAGAGGAGGCTTGACTGACACACAGTTGTGGCTAACGAGTAAATGGCAGGCTGAACTTCAAACCCAATTTGGAGCTGGCAGAGATACCTCACTTTTCAGTGAATTAAGGCTTCCTGACCTAAATGGCTTTGACTTCAATGGAGATATGCCAACAGATGCCAGCTTAGAAGAGCTGCTGCTGACAACTTTATACTAATGCACTGTGCAGCAAACTGACCAGCTGATCCACCTTTTGTAAACATTTTTCTTCACTTTCTGTGTTTGTCAGCTCCTCAATATTCTTGTTTTGCTTGTATTATCTTCAGAGGAGGCTAGACATTGAGGAGGCAAAAGTCAGAACTCTGTTCTAAAACTAGTTCTAAAACAACTGGGTATTTTAGAACTAGAAGTACTTTTACAAACTCTCACTAAACTACTGCAGCAAGTACCTCATCAGCCACAGCAAAGGCAAACTCACACATTTTTTCCAGAATCTGGGTAAAGTTATGCTACCCTTCTGTAGGGAATGCACAGGTGATTAGTGCGGCTTAACAATTTTGAAAATATTAAACTGTGCAGTAAATGGGTAAATACTAATCTGCTAAAACACCATGGGGTTCAGAAATTTATCCCTGCAGACTGGGACACTTCATCTTTACCTGGATTTAACAGACTGAGGCCAGTGTATTGTGCGTACTCAGACAACTCAGCAGCTCAACAACTGACAGATGCATTTTTGCCATGTGCAGGCAAAACTGGGCTGCAGCATGTGTTTGCTGGCTCACTACCTGCAGATGCGTTTGAGGTACTTGCTCTTCTAGTGTCGGAATCTGGTGATGAGAGGGTCCGGGGGTTGCCGACGCCGCGACAGGAAGCAGCACAGGAGACAGCTGTGTGGTGAAAGCAGTGGAGGCACCGTCGTTGTCCGAAGTTCGTCCGTGGTCAGTCTGTCTGACCTCGGAGACGGATCCTCCTTTTTATTAACCCACAACGTCAATGATAAACAAACTCAGGATTGGTGCTTGGTGCATTTGTGGCATTAGGTGATAGGTCTCCAGACCACGCACGCCTGATTTCCCTGTGTGCTTTGTGTGAGGAACTGTGTGAGGAATTTAGTTTGAGATAATGGGAATTTCTAGCTATGCCACAGATTAACCCCGAAACCAATTATGACAAGTCCCTCCAGCCACGCAGTTCTGAGGCCTGGTTTGCCAAGACACCTCGCATGCTTAGGGAGGAACCCTCTTAAAGGAGAACCGAAATGTTCCCACATTCTAGGAGAACAACCAATGGCATGCCTCTGAATAACTTATACTGGACGTATGTATGTCAGCACATATGAAGTGCCACCTTCTGACAGCCCTAGCTCTCCCAGGTCACAGAGTTTGTTGTGACCTGAGGCATCTCCGAAGGCCAGAAAACATCCACTTAGGGATGCGGGCATCTCAGTTTTCAAGCTAAAAGGAAGAATGCAACCAGGTTGCAAGATGAGTCTTCAAAGGGGAAAGGAGTTCTACCACACTGCTGCTGGACACACTAAAAAAATGAAAGAATGAATGTTAGACGTGTATGTACCAAGTCTCATATCTACACTGAAAATCAAATACAAGCAATACTGGACCAAAACACAGGAGAGCAAACTGAAAACCAGAAGTAAAACTGCCACACAGGATACTGACAATGTGGGAGGCTACTTAGATAATCAACCTGGAGAAAAGAATAAAAACTGTGCTTATCCATCAACAAGGTTATAATCTCAAAGAAGGAAGAAACAAAGTGACAACTAAGAAACTGCAACTACTACAAGAGACACAAAACACTAAGTAGTCACTGGGAATTGCAGTCTACATTCTGGTGCTCTTATTCTGAAACCCACTAGATTGCTTTAAGAAGGGGTTTGCATTTTTTCCCCCTCCTTGGATTACAAAGAATACATGTATAACTAAATTTGTGTTTGTATCTTTAGGGAAAAAAAATAAAATAACAGGACTTGCAGAATTTGCTGAGCAAAAGCAGGGCTTTGAAGATGATGCCAGGTGGCAAATATTTAGCATTTTTGAGGATGAGGAGTGGCAGTACAGCCTTTTTTTCTTTTCTCTCTGGATTTAGAAAAATCTTGGGCGATGTCACTGACAGAAACCACATCTTCCAAGACAGCTCAGGAAAAGAATACCAGACCACAACAACTCAGGAACTAAGAATGTCAGAAGTTTTTGTTGCATTTTTGGATTTTTTTCTTTCTCTGACTGTCGTATAGCAGGGAAGAAGGAAGGAGGAGTCTGCTACAAAGAACGCAAAAAAAAGAAGGATTAAAAGACATTCTGTCTTTACAGTCTGAAATTACAAAAGAATAATGGAGATCATCACCAAGAACACTTCATACTCCACTTTCAGACATGCCAATGCTCAGTTGCTAGTAGAGATAACTCACTTTCCCCACAGGTACATCTTACTGCTCTGTAAATACATCCTTCTGCTCCCACTGCTATTTGGTGTAAACAATTACACCTAACTCAGGCAAAACAATCTCAGACTAGACTTCTGAGCAGCGTATTGCAAAGAGTATTCCTTATTGCCTCTGCAAGCAAGACTGAACTTCCACATACCAAGGCCAATCCTTGCTCCATCT
This sequence comes from Rhinopomastus cyanomelas, assembly GCA_013400115.1. NCBI lineage: Eukaryota > Metazoa > Chordata > Aves > Bucerotiformes > Rhinopomastidae > Rhinopomastus > Rhinopomastus cyanomelas. Next base: position 13,964 of record VXBP01000018.1, on the reverse strand, counting down.
CAACACAACCTGCTGGCACAAGAAGGAAGAAGAGCAGTACCTGAACTACGTGTGCAGTAGTGGTGACTTCTAGTTTTTGCTGAGATAACACGAAGGCATGAAGACCAAACACAGACCAAACACAGGATCTTTACGGCTGCTGCAAAGCTTCATTACACTGGCAACCTGTGGCTCAGCATGTTTCACAGGGACCCCATGGTGCCCCCGTACAGGCTGATACAGCCTGCTCCTCAGCTTGGGAAGCTCACACACACCCTTTCTCCCTCCACTTCTCCTATCCTGCAAATCTTTAGACTGCTTCAGCTGCAGCAATTTGCCTTTCATGCAGAGGGATCACCACTACATACTAAGGAAAAAGATTAAGCACCTCAAAAGACACCAAAACCTGGAAACCTTGAAGATAAGAAAGCTGCACAACCTTCTTTCCCAAGCATTCCTGTTCCAGTGGCCAGATACAAAGGGTACTTATGTAGGAAAACCATAGAGACATTCCCCTACCTTAAGGAAGCAAGGCGAGGAGGCTGGCTGTCAGAGCAGGCACCTCTCGCCAGAACTTACTGTGTTTAACCACGGCAGGCAGCTGATAGGGAGAACAGCAGGGATGAAACATCCAAGTAAACAGGAGCCCATAAGAACTTGCAGCTTTCAAGTCTCTAACAGGGTTATTTTTCCTGCTTTTTCTTTCAGTTCTAAAGGCATGTGACTGGCCTTCACATACCAGAGCTGACCCCTCCCAAAGCCAGTGATTTCTTAAGAGCAGAGAAGGATGTTACCCTCCCGCTTATCCTTTACTAGTGAAGGTTTCTTTGCCTCACGCGTTAAAAGCTCACGCCACCTAGAGACTGCTTGTCATGCTCGAGATCCCTCGAGAGAGGGATATATAAGGTGCTTTGCTGCTCACTCGCCAGCTCCCACGACAGCATTGCCACACAGAACACCTGCTTCTTCTTCCTTAACTGGCACACGGCTTTCCCTTTCCAGATGTAAACCATTAACTCTTTGCTCCCACATCTGCCTTCCCCTTCGGTACTGGACTGCAAAGAACTGACAGTACTTCACACTTTGTCCCCTCCTACACTAGCACTGGTACTTGGAAGCATACCCTCCCCCCACACATTTTCCCATACTTTTTTATTTTACCACAATACCAATTACCAAAAGGTGCTGCTGAAACGTTAGGTTTGTTTTTCGTTCGCTTGGGTCAGCAGTTTGTGGAAAAAGGATTGCACTGCTTCTTGTGTCCAAAATTTCCCCACTTTGCTCTGCACTCATTGACTACTCAGACACTCAAATCTCATGTTCGGTGCCATCCCTACAGGATGGTGTCTTCCAGCTGCTCTCCTGCCTGCCTCTGTCCTCCAGCGACTTCTCACTGCAGGGTGGACAGGGAGTCTCATGAGATCCCCACTGCTGGCAGCAGTCACAGGGACCCTCGTTGGTTCTGCAATGTATCCCACAGTGCCTGTCAGTGCTGCTGTAATATGGGGTCTGGGAGCACTGCCTTGGACCTGTCACAGTTGGTCCTGCACACATATCATCTATGTGGACTTTCAATTAGAAAAAACAAATCTGGGATTGCTTCAGGCAACATCACACATGCAAACTTTTAGAAACAGTCTCCACGGCTCCGACGGCTATATTTGGTCTACCTGAGCATCACAGTGACCCTTCATCTCGCCCCCTCCATGAATAAATCCCATGCAGCCCTCAGTATACATAGTGCTCCTTACCCATGTAGAGTATCACCAAGGATCTTCACTGACTTCAACAATATAGCACTTAGGGTCTGTCAGTCACCTATACCCTAGTGCACTACCCCATAGTAGAATATCACAGCAGATGAGGCAGGGAGGGATGGTGAAGAAGGTTACTGTCTGCAGGTTTACCCCGTGCAGCTGCACTCTTTTTGGCAAGTACCTTAGCAGAGTGAGCCCCCCAGTCTAACCCTTAACAGTCTAACCCTGCAGACCACAACAGCAGAGCATCCTAAATTTTTATTAAGGGGGGAAAAAAGTGTAACTTAAACGTACTCTGTTGGTCCATCACTAAGGCTGCAAACTTAAACTAACTACATTCTTAATGAAATTCACACTAGGCAGGCATCTAGTGTGTCTCTAAGTGTTACCTAAGTGCACCTTGTTTTTGTGATGACTTGTGTTTTGATAGTTGACATAAGACTTCACTTAGTACTTTTTAGATACTAGATCCTAGTCGTCCACTACTCAAGTCTTACGGCAATCTCTGGTTTCTGTAAAAATAAGGAATCACAGAATCATTAAGGTTAGAAGAGACCTCCAAGATCACCAGGTCTAACCATCAACACAGTGCCACCATGCCCACTAAGCCATGTTTCCAAGCACCAGATCTACATATTTTTTAATTCCTCCAGTGATTCCACCACTTCCCTGCACAGCCTATTCCAACACCTGACCACTCTGTTAGTGAAGAAATTTTTCTTAATGTCCAATATAAACCTCCTCTCATGCAAATTGAGGCTGTTTCCTTTTGTTCTGCGCTATGACCTGGGAGGAAAAAACAGCCTCCACTTCTCTACAACCTCCCTTCAGGTAGTTGTGAAGGGTGGTAAGGTCTCCCTGTAGCCTCTGTTTCTCCAGACTAAACAATCCCAGTTCCCTCAGCTGTTCCTCATAAGACCTGTCTTCCAGGCTTCGTTGCTCTTCTTTGGACACACCCCAGCACATCAGTGTCCTTCATGTATTGAGGTGCCAAAACCGGAACACAGTACTGGCGATGAGGCCTCACTAGTGCTGAGTACAGGGAGACTACACTACTGATGCAGACCAGAATGACATTGGCTCTCTTCACCACCTGGGCACACTGCTGGCTCATGTTCAGCCAGCTGTCAGTCAACACCCCCAGGTCCTTTTCCACCAAGCAGTTCTCCAGCCACTCTTCCCCAAGACTGTAGTGTTGCGAGAAGTTGTTGTGATTGAAGTATGGGATGCTGCACTAGGTCTTGTTAAACCTCATACAACTGACCTCAGCCCAATGGTCCAGTCTGTAAGGATGTAAGGGATCTAAGTGTCAGGACTGACCCCAGTTTCTGGCTTTGTACTGGTTGTGTGGTAGATTAATTGCCTACTGGCACCAAACAGCTGAGGGTCACACAAGATTTAAACACCTTTTTTCCAGCAGGATTGACGGAAAAAACATTCTAAACTGCTAAATTCTTCTGCATGCTCTTTTAAGGGCATACATTTGGCAAAACTACTTCTGCTTAAAGGATTTAAGGAGCTGGCGGATGAGCTTGCTAAACTGCTCTCCATAATTTACCAGAAGTCGTGGATCACAGGGGAGGTCCCAGATGATTGGAAGTCGGCAAATGTGACCCCCATACACAAGAAAAGTCGGAAGGATGATCCAGGAAACTACAGACCTGTTAGCCTCACCTCAGTTCCAGGCAAAGTTATGGAACAGATAGTGCTGAGTGATATCATCCAACAACTGCGTGACGGCCAAGAGATTAAGCCCAGTCAACACGGATTTAGGAGAGGTAGGTCTTGATTGACCAGCCTCCTTTTATGATAAAGTAACTCAACTGGTTGATGAGAGGAAGGCTGTGGATGTGGCGTACCTGGATTTCAGTAAAGCATTCGACACAGTCTCCCATGATGTACTCCTGGCAAAGATGGCAGCAAGGGGCTTTGACGGGAATATTCTGTGCTGGGTCAGGA
>VXBP01000018.1:0-10234 GCA_013400115.1 Rhinopomastus cyanomelas | reverse complement strand
TTAGACCACACCTGGAGTATTGTGTTCAGTTCTGGGCCCCTCAGTTTAAGAGGGATGTCGGGGTGCTGCAACTAGTCCAAAGAAGGGCAACTCAGTTGGTTAAAGGGCTGGAAGAGAAGCCCTATGAGGAGAGTCTGAGGGAGCTGGGTTCTGAAGGGTGGTTTGTAGTCAGGCAGAGGTTGGTCTTTTCTCCCTGGCCACTGGAGACAAGACAAGGGGTCATAGTCTTAAGCTCCATCAGGGGAGGTTCAGAGTTGATATTGGGAAAAAAAATTTCACTGAAAGAGTGATCCAGTTTTGGAATGGGCTGCGCACAGAGGTGGTTGAGTCACCATCCCTGGAAGTATTCAAGGTTAGGCTGGATGAGGTGCTGAGTGGCATGATCTAGATGTTAGATGTTAGGATCACTGGGTTTACTTGGATTTAGGTTGGACTGGATGATCTTTAAGGTCTTTTCCGACCTTATCATTACTGTGATACTGTGATACTGTGATTTCTTTCACACCAGCACAAAAGGAATAAAACAGAAAAAGACCTCCCAGCACTGACTCCCAGAAAGCTCAGAGCAGACCACTCTCATATTAAAGGAAAAAAAGGACTCTTTGATAACATCCTGACCCTGGGAGATGGAGACTCAAGGCATCTTCATCACTTACAAGTTCATCCACCATTCTGCAGAGTTTTTGGCTTGGCCCCCCACTTTGCCTGTTGCTGCCTTTCAATCTCTGCACTGTCTTTGATAATATAGGACAGTCATGGAAAGCTTGTTAATAGAGTGAGTTTCTACAAGAATACAGTATTGTCTGACTACTTAGCCTAGTTTTTGCTTCACATATGATTCTTCTCTTAATGTTGTTTTATCTCTCCCCTTAACTAAACAAAAATTACTAACTTTTTTGAAGTTTTCCCTCCTCTATCAATCAGTGACTGGTGCATAAACTAAAGAAGCAGCTAACAGTCTCTAATCCCAGTTGTGGGAGCAAACCAGGTCCAGATTAAGCAATCAGCAAAAATTCTGATAATATCCAGAGAGGAACGGCTACCCCCAGAGACACTCTTTTAACATCCAAATCGCAAGTGGCATTTGGACAACTCACCTGTGTGCATAGGATGTTACTGTTCCTAAAATTGCTGCTAACAATGCTTCAGGTATAACTGAAGCTGTCCAAGTTTCCCCTAAAACCCGCAGCTAACTAATCCAGGGACAAGTCCTAGGCATGCAACAATAGCAGCCAGCCTTTTAGCAACACAAATATCACCTACAAAATCTTCACAAAATAAATTTGCACTTCTCTAATAAACAGCAGGCTTGGCCTTCTCTCCTGCAGCTCACTCTGTTACACTAGAAATTAACTCTGCAGGGAAACTATGAAGTGTTGAAAGAGGCAAAAAAGCATGTTGTGACACTGAAAGAGGCAAAACTACACATTGTGATAGTCCCCTAAAGTAAACAGACATCGGATAAAAATCAGCAGGCACATAGAAAGCTCACTCATTGCTTTTACCTTTCCAAATGAGGGACCTCCATGACATCTCCTCTGAAGAGCGTGTCACTTTCGTTCCTTAATCCATTGGCAATGGCTTCAGTGCAGTCCTTCACTTCTCCGTCAGCAGAAAGCTGCAGAACATCTGGATGCACAGAGGCTGATGTCCGATCTAAAAACTGGCTGCCCTCCTTCATGCGCTGCTGAATTATAGGAGTGAGTGGCATCTCAAAGCTGAAGTAGCTATCAGGCTCTGAGTACAATGTCTCCAGTGACTCTGCGCTGTAGTATAAAGATGCGTTGTCTAGGATGTTTTCAAACTGTGAGCTGTATAGATCAGTGGAGACATCAGAGTGCTTCAACTCAAGGACATCTTCATATCCTGTGACTTCTGCCTTCTCCATCATCCTGGAATTTAATCAGAAACAGCTCATTTCAGCCCAGGGACAAGACTTAGACCTCTAACCTTCCATCTTTGTGAACAGTAAGGTCAAGGTGGCTTTGTGAAGGAGAGGACATGTGGATAAAATGGTAGCTTCTGCGCTACCTGAGATCACAGCTGGCACTATCTCCCTCTCTAAGGACATACAAAGAAGCAATCTTCTGGATAAAACAGGGGATCATGGAAAAAGCTTAACAGAATCACAGAATTATAGAACTGTTTAGGTTGGAAAAGACCTTTAAGATCTTTGAGACCAGCCACTAACCTAACTTTACCAAGCCCACTACTAAACCACTAAGCTCCAGATCTACATGATTTCAAACACATCCAGAGATGTCAATTCAACCACTTCCCCGGGCAGCCTGTTTCAGTGCCTGATGACTCCTTCAATAAACAAATTTTCCAGTGTCTAACCTAAACTTCCGCCAGCACAACTTGAAGCCACTTCTTCTTCTGCTATCACTCCATACTTGTGAGATACTGACCAACAAATTACATCTACTGCAGAGAAGACCACAGGTTAGAGAAATGCATTCAGATGGGGTCTCTGCCCCAAGTGACAGTTTGCTCTCTCTGTGATCCTAACACTGGGGTCTTTGGCAACAGTTTCCCTTCAAAATGCAAAGGGAAGAAAATGCAGTTAATAACCTGGAGTCAGGAGAAGCACATTGGAAGACTCAGTCTGCTCGTGGATGCACACAGAAAGGTGTAGCGTCCCTCTGCAGCAAATTGTCTTCTCTGCTGCAGCAAGTACTGTGGGACTTCTCACAGCACAAGCCAGGCTGACTGCCTGAGCGATCCCATGTGCTAGCCAAAACAAAAATCCACAAATCCTGAGGTGCCAAGGGAGAGGCACCTCCCTTGCCAATATCCTGTCATTACAGAAGAAGATATCTCACTAGATCAAGCATGGGCACGGTTTGCACAGAGGATATCAGTGTGACCCTTCACTTTGTTTCAGATGCCCAAGGAAAGAAAAGCGAGCAAATACAGATGTTGTCGTAAGAATCATTGCACATTTTCTACAATATACACAGCAAATTACATAAACATGGATAGACAGATGGATGGACAAACAAGTTGATAGATTAGATGAGAGATAGGAACAGAAAGAGAGGAAAGAGAGGAAGGAGGGAAGGAAGGAAGGGGGGAAGAGGGGAGGGAAGGTGGGAGGAAGGGAAGGAAGGGAACGAAGGGAAAGAAGGAAGGAAGGGACATCGCACTTACCTTTCTATAACATTCCAGGCTCTGGCTAAAACACTTATTAGTCAATCTCTCAAGAGCTGCTCACACAAACAAGTTCTGTGCACAAACCCTGCTTGAAAACAGAAAACCTGGCCAGGCACATATGGCCAAGCCTGCATGCTGTCTATATTTAATTACATGCCATGTCCAGAACCCAACTACACCTGCTACATATTCTTCTTCACACAGCCATTATTCTGCAAACAGCAAAAGACATCTTTACATTTCTAAACCTGAGATGACTTCATACTTCATCAGGGTGGTGTGGATGAGGTTCAGTTCCAACTTCACACACTAGCCACCACCAGGTATGAACTGGTACCATCACCACCACCCCACAGGCAAGCAGATGAGTATTTGTTGTTTGTCATTAGCTCCTAAAGGAGCACAGAACATGTGCTCGGGACTAGATAAATACTGCCTGCTCTCTGCACTCCCCCAACCACCATCTCACCTGCTCTGGCCTCTCATGAGCACAGACATCTCCTCCTTTCTGTGATTCTTCTTGTCTTTCACATAATCTTCATCGTCCCCACTTTCAACAAGCAGTGTCAGAGGACTGGCTCTGGAGGCAGTGGGTCCCAGCCTTGGCTCCTCACAGACCTCACCTGAAGCGCTGTGCAACGAGGACACTAAGCATGGGGAGACCATCGGTGGCACAGGGTGGTTGAATGTTTTGGGGAATGACTTCTTCTCCACAGACACAGTCTCCAGCACTGAGTGCTTCTTTCTTCTCTGTTCCTCAGCTTTTTGCAACCATAAAATCTCCACCCCTTGAAATTCTACATGTTTGCTCACAGCTGCTTCTTTAGAGAGCCTCCTTTCAGGACCTATTTGCATTTCGCCTTGACTGTACACTGAAGACTGCTCAGAATGTGCCCACCCCTCCATTCTGCTGCCTGCTTCCAGGTTTGTCACAGACGGTTTATGACAGCTTGTCTCTTGTGCTGCATGGACTTCCTCTGCTTCATTACTGATAGCTTTCAAGGACTCAGACTGCTTTTCAGTCCACGCTGCAGCCAGATCTTTCCCTATGATCAAATGAGTTTCTTCTTCAGCCGTTTGTTCAGATGGAAAAGGCATGTCTGAGGTCTTTTCTTGGCCTGATGGAACCGGTTCTCTGGCTGCCTGCACATTCTGACTGCCAGTAACACACTTTTTTTCTATTTGTGTCTCTGAATCAAGAGAAGTGTTGGCTGTCTCTTGTACCTTTGTGGTTTCCAGCTGTTGAGAGATTTTCATGATCTCTGGCAGGTTATCTGCAGGTTGCAAACCTTCTTCTGGGATACACAGCTGTGCTGTCCTAGTGCCAGGCCTCAAACTGCCTGGAGCCACACACTGAGGAAGGGACCTCCCTGGTACCTCATGGTGACTGTCCTGTTGCTCTGGACTGTGTGACACAGGCTCTGTCTGGTGTGGCAATGATGCCCTTGACACCTCCCCACTTGACTCTACAGTGCCATACTCCGGAAATTCATTGATGATGGTATGAGGGAGCAAAGTGCTGCTCCCACGGCCACTACCTGCAAAGAAAAAAAAAAAGAGTGGACTTAGATCTAAGTCCACCATGTGCACAAGCAAAAAAACCTAACCCTCCCTTACCAGTCCCCTCCTAAAGAGTAACTGCACTCTTACACTGAAAGGAAAATACCATTCAGTTTAACTTGCTTCCGCACACTCTCACTCTGCACATATCCAGAACTTGAGCTTTTACACAGAAGTTTCTGGGCAGCTCTACTTCGTGAGTGTGTAGGAAGGAATGTTTGCTATGCTTCAGAAAAGGTCCCACTGGCCCACCAACAGTCTCAGGCCACAGGCCAGGTGCAAAAGCTAAAGAAGGCAGATATTCAGAGGTCTGAGATCCATCCACAACATGCTGGGTTTACTTTTAAAAAACCCTGGTTTAGGCCATTTTCATTTACAAATGAAAAACTGTGAAGATGTCACACCCTGTACATTCCACAGCTTTGACAAAATCAGTTAGCTAAACTACAGAACAACTAATGAGCAGCCTTCTACCAGCACTATCCTATTCCTTTAACAATTCAGGTAACTGAAAGTGGTGTTGTAGTCATGTACACATACTGAGTAGTTCACTAGTTCAGTTGCAGGGAATTAAGCACTGCAAAAAAAGCATGCTACTGTTCCCCTCTTCATGCTGCTTTTCCAGCTGACGTAAACAAAGCAGCAGAAAAACAGACAGTCCCAATTTCCAAGTGCCCAGCACCCAGTGGCTCCCATTGTTGTGAGGTAACAAAGAACCAGCTGTCCTCAAAGGGACCTAACAGATGACACAATGACAGTTACTTTGCCACTTTATATTACAACACAAGGAGGAACTGAGCTTTTGAAAAAAAAAAACCAAAACCCCGAAACAGCTACATTAGCTGGGCCCTTCTGGGGAAAAAAATGGCCCAGAGTATAAAAGTGGTTTAGAAAACACAACGTGGGGTGCAGATCCTACTTTGAAAAATGTCAGGGGTGGTAGCTCTTAAATCCAACACCAACTTGCATTTGGAGGCTTTGCCTGGCCTGGGGTGCATCTCTAGGTGCTGTACTGCAAACCAATCCCCACTCAGAGCAGGCAGCCACACCAGTTTCCAAGGATGAAGCCATGCAACTGTGCTTAATGATAGGCTGAGTTTAAGGTGAAAGGGAGGATAATTCAACATGAGCTCAGCACCACACTAATGTGGCTTTCTATCTGGCAGTAGTTTGTAAAGACAATCAACAGCTTGTACCTGACAGCTCCCTATCCAGTATATCTAGCCACGGGGTAAATACTGCATACTCTGCGTGGTGCAGGATCAAAGAGGCCGAATTTGACAAAAGATCTGCCAAAATCACAGTCCCTGCCCCAGCAGGTTCTCCAGATATCTCCATGATTTTGACTTAATTACTCCATAAAACTTCGGTGCGTCAGGTTTCACCGACATGACTTGGCTACTACTGAAGACAGTGATTGGACAAAGCAGGGACTTTTTCTCTTTTGCAAGGTCCAGGGAGCTATGAGAAGCATGGATGTTCTGCCCACTTCTTCCCCTCCAGCCTGCCTTTACATCAAGGTTTCCAACACACAGTTGTGGGTGCACTGAGAGAGCCCAAACAGAGAAATGTCCCTCTCTACACATGAGCATTTCCAGGCATGGTGCTTTTTCTAAATGCCAAAATCCCCATACAAAGAGCACCCTTTGCACAAAACTGAGCCACACAGTGCTTGGGTGCATGGCAGTAAGATGACACTGGGACACACTTCCACCAGGATGACAATGGTTCTGTGAAGCTGCAACACCCTTACACCTGTGCCAGGACCAGCCCAAGCCAGGAAAAGACCTCAGGTCCCCACCCCACAGCCCTAGTCTGCTGTAATGCAGTGGCCTTAGTGCTTGCTCTTTTCTCCGGAAGTGGCCAGAGATGGGATTTTTAAAGAGAGGACTGCCAACAGGGAACCCATCCTTACAGAGTAAAATATAAACCCTTCTTGGTGGACACAGATCCACCTACAGCAGCATTCAGCTTCCACGCTTGCAGCAAGCAGAAACTGCCCCAGTTGAGATCATCTCATGCCCCCAGCAGCGCAGGGCAGCACATGTCAATGCCACTGCCTGTGCTGCATGTTCTGTGGGCATATCCTGAACTAAGGTAATGCAGAGCGCCCCAGAAGCTGGGACCCCCTGTGCCTCCCTCCAACCCATGCACCTAGCCTTGCTGGAAGGAAGCTCAGAGTATCAAGCACTCTGGTCCTGCACCAGACTGGGGTGCAGCCAACATGCACTGCAGGCCAAGCCATGACAAGGCACCACACAGAGACCCTGTGAAGGGGCCAGGCTCCTCTATGCTAATTGCTATCTTAGCTTCTGAACTGACACGAGGGAAACAGAGGCGGCCTTATTTGTCAGTGAATAGTAAATGTACTGCTGCATACATATCTCAATCTGCCACTGACCACCGCTGCTGACAGCAGTAAGCTAACTTAGTAAACTAAGCAAGTTTCTACTTTACTTACCCTCCTGAACTTCAGCCTAAGAAAATGTCACTGTCTGGCAAGACCAGAAGACTTCAGAAGAGGCACACATGCAGAGCACATACACACACATATGGCCACAGAGGTATGTGTATAAGGCGGCAGTGTGGACAGACACTCCTTTATGCTATGCTTGCCAGCCTAGGCAAGAGAGTAGCACTTCCACAGAAGAAATTTAAGGCTTCCTCTACAGCAAGGCAGCAGGAGCCCTGCTCTGGAAGGGCACAAGTCAGCAGCATTATCACCTCCACTGCATGCTGCAGAAGCACTGCCTAATTCACTGTCTGATTTTAAAAAATCACATATGGTACTGAAGCAGCTGTTTGCCTCCATTACATTAGGTACCATCATACACATGACCTCTGATGTCTCCTCTCATTTTAGTAAACCACAACCTATTGTGCCCTGCTCCTAAAGGGTGTAAAGCCTTTTTGTCTCTCCCCAAGAGAGCTACTTCAGCTACCAGAGCTTAAAGGAGCTTGAGTGCTTTAAGGGAAACTCCTCCCTTATTCCCATCCACCACCACACCATCATGTCTTGCTGCAGCTACTGGTATATCCTGTCCAACCCTATCCCACAATATGACTGCATTACAAACAAGGCTAGAAAGACAACAACAAAATTTAAGGACCACACCGAAGATGAGCAGGGAAAAAAATATTCATCACCAAACAAACAAAGGACACACACTCTCAGGTAACACTAATTTCTACTTTGCATTGAAGGTGGCTTCTTTCAACAAAGGAAAAAAAAAAAAAAAGGAAAAAAACCCCCAGAATTAATGGAGAGAGAAAAAGCTAAAATAGAAAGGGGGTGAATGGCTAGAAAACTGAGACTGGGCAAATATACTCTAACAGCAATTGGCAGCCCTTCCAATGACTAGACATTGAAATAATTCATAATTTAAATCAGACATAGATACATTTCATAGGTAAATACCCATTCCATGTCAAGCAATCTTGTCTACAGCATAATAAAAGGAAATTCTCGGAAGCAAAGCACAATTTACAAGCATAGACAGACAATTTTTTTACATGTACATTTCACAAAAGAATTGTGTGAGTGTCTCTCTCTAATATATATATATATATATTAGCTAGCTAGAGAAATTAGATATATTTGCTTGAACAGTCTCCTTACTCACAGAGGTTACTGTAGCTCCAGCAGTTACCCATTGGTCACAGACATAAAATGCACAAACCATCAGCTTATCTATAGCGATACCAGCTAATTCAATTGCTGCTGTTCTAGTCAACTGGAATCAAAATACTTTAAAATTTCCTGGCAGCTGCTGCCCTGCACGGCACACAATGATGTAAATGGATGCTTTCTGAGTATTATGAAACTGATGGGGGAACTGCAGTCTCACTCAGTCTATGGCAGGAGCTAAGGAGTCCACCCTGGCAGCTTGCAGGGGGGAAAAAAAATTTCCTCCAGCAAGGCTGCCTGACAGTATGCCAGGGAGATGTCTGTGCTTAGTTGCCACTTACAATAGCCACATCCATAAGGGATAAAACAGGCAGATGCTGAGATCCACGAGCTGGTTTTGGAGTGCAGGGTGCTTGATGGTGTTTTGGAATTACTACAGTTTCACAAAGCAGCACAGTCATTTTGCATTTTATTTCTCTGCAGCTCCTTGCACCGACCACACACAGCACACGGGTAAGCCTGCATGCAGCATCATACCAGTTACACTTTCTTGGTACTGGCATTTCTTGCAGTTAATTGTAACAGGCAAATTGGGGCATGTAAAAATAACACGTGTGTTAAGTGGAAATAAATCATTGGGTGGCAGAGCTTGACAAACAAATCGCAGGATTTATGGCATTATATCCTTATTGCTGCCTGTTGGGAGCGGGCGGTGGTCAATCGTGTTATGTTGTCCTACACTCCCTTGAGTTACAATTTCTGTTGTAACTAAAACTACTCCGATTTATAAAGCAGTTCAGATGGCGTGTCCTCCCACTCTGAGCAGGAAGGCATGCTGCAGAATCGCTGGCAGCTCTGCGCAGCATCCCTTTTTCCCCATGATGTCACTCGCCGTGCGGTGATAGGTCTTTCTTTAGGCAAAGCCAGCAGAGGTCCTTCGTTAGCCAAAGCAGCGGCATTAGCATAATGCACATGCTGAGGTTTTGTAACTGGACTGCAAACATCCGTGCTGTGCTTAAGCAAGCAATCATCAAAACAGCATGTACATTGCTCAGCTCACTGTATGTCTTGTTTGAGTAGGTGTGCAATTTTTGTACAACTCCAAACCTCCTAACCCTGTCCCTGATGGAGTCGTGGGTAATCAATGCTGGGACTTGGTCGCATACTGTTTTCCTCATTATTTTAAGTATTTATCAGCAGTAAACGGGGTTTGGAAGCACTTGCGTGCCCCTAACCACACTCAATAGAGCCTCCTTCCATGGAGCCTCACACTTTCACCCAGCTGCATGAAGGACGGCATCTTGCCACAGCAGCTCACAGGCCTGCAGTGAGCTCAGAACAGGACAAAGTCCAAAATCAACATGCAGCATGTGCTATGGGGATTTAGTGTGAGGGATTATCCACTACAAATTGCTGTATGGGCCACAGATGGTCAGTGGGATAGCTCGGTCCCTAGAGTCAGTCCTACTCCAGAAGGCAAAAGGGTAGAGCACAGCACCTGCTAGCATGCGCAGAACAGGAGGGAATACAAAGAGAGTGACTGGGCTCCTTATCCTAAGTTAAAATTGCAGGTGAGTCTTACTGTATTTTATATACTTCTTTAAAGCCTGGGACCCGTCCTATTCAATCTATTCATTAATTACTTGGATGAGGGGTTAGAAAGCACTGTCAGCATGTTTGCTGATGACACAAGGCTGGGTGGTGTCGCCGACACCCCAGCAGACTGTGCTGCCATTCAGCGAGACCTGGACAGGCTGGAGAGCTGGGCAGAGACAAATGTAATGAAGTATAACAAGGGTAAGTGTAGAGTCTTGGATCTGGGCAGAAACAACCCCAGGTACCAGTATAGGTCGGAGACTGACCTGTTGGAGAGCAGTGCAGGAGAAAAGG
>VXBP01000017.1:77870-174776 GCA_013400115.1 Rhinopomastus cyanomelas | reverse complement strand
ACTCCCTTGTTGTGATCTTCAGCAACCCCAAGCTGAAGAGAGCTCTGCTGAGGACTCTGGCCTGTGTGCAGAGCAGGGTTTGCATGAGGCAGGGACCTGAGTAAAAGGTGGAGCCTGTTCATAATGCTGACATGTCATTGCAAACCCCACGTCACCCAATGTCTAATCCAACTCTCCAGCCTCTGTAGATAAGACAGATGCTCCTGATGATCTTTTAAGTCTCTTCTGCTAAAGAAATCTTGTGATTTTCTCATTCTGTCATCACCCCCTAAGCTCAGGAGACTCCATTAAAGTCCTTTGAACTGCACGGCTCTGGTGGCAATTCTCTGAGTTGAGTTCTGGGCCATGAGGAAACCTTTCTGTGGCCCTGGCGCAGCGCTGGCTGCACATGCTGCTGCAAACCTTCACGAGAGGCTCTGGCTTCTGGTGCCGAACGAACGTGTGGATGCTCTCATCTCTGTTCCCTGCGACATGGTGCAGTCCCTTTGGAACGTGCACTGGTGCGTAACTTCACCGTGAGCTTGCTGATGGCTGTTACTCACTGGAGGTGGTTAGGGACTTGCAGACTGCGGTGACAACGTAGCTTTGCGGTGGGCAGGTGGGGTGGGAGCCCACTTTCGTCACCAGACTTACATTCCTTTTCTCCTCCCCAGTTTACATGCAGATGTGATTGCCCCTGACCGTGGGGCCCAGCAACACCTCTGTCCTGCTGGGCACCACTGAGAAGCAGCAGTTAGCCCTCTTTAACCCCACTTTCTGCTGCTCCCCTGACAGGCAAGTGGCATCTGAGGGGTTTTCCCTGCTTCTGGTTTGATAGGATGGATGTCTGAGATCATTGCTCAGAGAAAGGAACCTCATGAGGCACGTGGAGCGGCTCTGACTCGTCCTTGCTGGTAGCCCACTCCCCTCCATTTGGATACCTGCTGCAGGAGGCAGCACTGAGTGTGTGCGTCATCGAGACCACATGACTGCCAGACCTAGGTGTCCTTATTAATCTTGTCCTCTTCCATTTTGACAGGGATGGAGAGGAAGAGGGGAGCGCTGCTCTGCTCACGTCAAAGGCAGCCCTTAAAATACAAAGCTCTGAGCTAACAACTAAATTCTTTTGCCTAGAGGCAGCTTCTCAGATTAGCGTCCTGGGGCCACTCACGTGGCAGAAAATCTACCCCTACTTTGATTTCTGGAAGAGAGGAGGTAGCAGTTAGTGAGTTCTTTGCACAGGTCTCCTGCAGGATGACCACACCTCCTCAGTTGGAGGAAAAGAAGGGCTGTGAAGCCTCCTGCTAGCAGAAGGACATTACAGGTGGTCCTCAAAAAGGCAGCAGAGTGAAGCCCTGTCCAGCAGGACGGATGCCACACCTGCAATGGCTCCTGGAGAGCACTTGGCATGCGTCTGGATTCTGCAGGGCTTCAGGAAGCCCCTGGCATTTAGGCTCCATGCACGGCAAGTGCTCTTGTCCGGGGTGAGCATCTAAAACAGAAGCAGAAACGAAACCTGCTGAGATGCGTGAATGTGCAGCTCGGCGTGAGGGGAGAAATGTGGCCGGGTCTGAGCAGGTGGAAGACGCCAACAGCTCAGGCAGGGCTTTGCTGGGACGGAAGCTATCTCGAGATCAGCTCAGCTGCCCAGCAGGTTGGCCTTGGACAGCTGGCAGAGCCCCACTCAGCTGCTCCCTTGCTCTTGCTCCTCAACAGGACCAGGGTGGAAGGTAAGATGGAGAGGTTCATGGGTTGAGATAAGGACACGGAGGTCACTGACCAGTTACTGTCCTAGGCCAAACAGACTCAACTAGGTGCAAACCAACTGCATTTATTGTCATCAGGGAATAAAGCGGGTTGGTGAGAAACCAAGACAGAACCGAACCACCTCACCAACGTCCCCCCTTCTTCCCAGTCTCAGCCTGGCTGCTTCTTTCCCAGCCCCTCTCCATCCATCCCCTGGGCAGTGCAGGACGATGGGCAATGGTGCTTTTGCTCAGTCCAGACTGTGTTGTCGCCACCATCTCTTCCTCCTCACACTCTCATCCTGCTCCCTTGGGAGACTCTTGGGCAGGAGACCAGTTTCAGGATAAGTGTGTTGCGCAGTGACGCCTCCATGGGCTGCAGCTCTTCAGCTCCCGTCGTCCTGCTTTGGTGCAGGGTCTGTTACAGGCTGCAGCGCAGAGACCCGCTCCGCTGCGGTCCCCTTCAGAGGCTGACGGTGAGTGCCGGAAACCCTCCTTCCCATCCTTCTCTGCTGCTTGTGGCGGGGCTGTTCCTCAGTTTGTTGTCTGTCGTCACCGATGGGCACTGGTCTTGCCCCTTCTCCCGAGGCTTTTCCCGGAGCAAACAGCAGCGTTGCTGATGGGCTGGATCTGTTGTGTGCTGGAGGGTCCCATGGAACCGCCCGAACTCTTTTCCCCTGGCACAGGGCAACACTGACTTTCCCTTACAGAGACATCCCACCGGTGGCCCGTGACCTGGCACGAGGTCCCCTTACACCACATCCCACGGGCCAGCACGAGATGACATCAGGATGCTCCTTCACAGGGCGCTTTGTGCAGCTCCCCCTCCCTTGCTGTTTCGCTGATGCAGAGTCTGTCCATAAGAGGAGGAGAGTGGAAGAAGAGGAGGAGAGTGGAAGAAGAGCAGGAGAGCGGCCACAAAGGGCAGGGGCGATTGCATCTGTGTCTCAGCTGGGACAGAGAGAGAACAGGTAAGAGAGACGTGGGGAGTGGGCTCTCCGCCTCAGCTGCCCACCGTGAAAACCCCCTTGGCAATTCAGTCTGCAAGTTCCTCACCAGCTCTGGCCAGTAACGGAGATCAGCATGTCCACGCTGGGATTCTGACCCCACGCAGGATAGAGAGAGACTTGTAGCGTTGCAAAGCCCACGGCCAAAACACACAGCCCCGTGCTGGTCAGGCATGCGGCACCGTTCGGCTAACACCAATGCAGCTGCCATTGGGAGGTGCTGCCAGCCCATTTTGCACCATGAGCACGGCCAGCACCTACAGTTGGTGGTGAGGGTTGGCTTAGACGTGGAGTAACTTGTGGTTTGCAGTGAAGTGTCAGCATTTTGAAAGGGCTCCAGCTTTTACTCCGGTCCCTGCCTCATGCAAAACCTGCTCTGCACACAGTCCAGAGTCCTCAGCAGAGCCCTCTCCAGCTTGGGGTTGCTGAAAACCACAACAAGGGAGTGAACAGCTGGGAAAACGAACTGAAACAAGAAGGTGGCAAATACCACAACGTTCTCCTTCTCGGTGGCATAAATCAGTGACAAGAGGAAGCAGGTAAAGTTCATGCTGTAGATGAAGATGAAGGCGAGAATGGATCTCATGGCTTTGATGTGGGCATCCATGCTGACGTCCTTCCCCGCGCTGGTCTGCATCTGGCGCTTGTGCCTCCAGAGAGAAAAGAGGAGCAGAAGGGCAGAAGCCGTCGCTGCTGTGAAGGCAGCAGCAAATATGGAGCCGCTGATGAAAAATACTGGGAAGTAATGTTCATCTGTGCTGACACGCAGCCTCCACAAGTGTCCTGAGGTGGAAGCATTGAAGCTTTCAACGAGGGCTCTGTGGGTGATGTCGTAGGCAAGGGTGCCGATGATGAGGGACATGAGCACTGACACCAGCAGCAGCCAGGGCACCATCCGGTCAACGTTTGCCTTCAGGAGGGTGAAGATGCTCTGCCTAAAGTCAGCGATCTTGATGCAGTAGAAGATACACAGACAGGCGGAAGCCCACGTGTTGGAAGTATTAAAAAGGCTCTGAAGAGCCTCCATTATTTGGGGTGTGGGTTGAACATAGAAGCACCAGGGGTAAATTATTGACAGGAAGGCGTAGAGCCAGGAGACGCCCAGGTAGCAAAGCCTGGAGCAGCCCAGGAAGAAGAGGATCTTCTCGTTAGGGTTAAAGCTCTTCTTCCTGACCCAAGCGAGGCAGAGCACGCAGATGATGAAACCGTTCACCCACAGGCCAGCAAAGGTCGGAAGGGTGATGAGGACAAGAGCCAGGACATCGCCCGAAGAGGTGTTAAACTTGTCTTGGGAGAAACAAGCTGCCATCGTCCCAGGCGGGTCGCGTCGCTGTGCCCCAGGAGCAGCCTGTTGCACCAGTGCTCAGCGCGGGTGGGCAGCTGCTGTCTCCCGGTGTCCTGCAGGAAAGGGAGCTTTATAGAGCCGCTGGTGGGGGGGGATGTAGTGCTGGTCCTCTTCAGNCTCCTGGGGCACAGCGACGCGACCCGCCTGGGACGATGGCAGCTTGTTTCTCCCAAGACAAGTTTAACACCAATTCGGGCGATGTCCTGGCTCTTGTCGTCACCACCCTTCAGACCTTTGCTGGCCTGTGGGTGAACGGTTTCGTCGTCTGCGTGCTCTGCCTCGCTTGGGTCAGGAAGAAGAGCTTTAACCCTAACGAGAAGATCCTCTTCTTCCTGGGCTGCTCCAGGCTTTGCTATTTCTCCAGTTTGTGGGCTTATTTCTTCCTGTCAATAATTCATCCCCGGTGCTTCTGCGTTCAGCCCCTACCCCAGCTGCTGTCAGCTGTTTATAGCTTTTTTTACGCTGCCGACACGTGGGCTTCCGCCTGTCTGTGTGTCTTCTACTGCATCAAGATCGCCGACTTCAGGCAGAGCGTCTTCACCCTCCTGAAGGCCAGAGCTGACCGGATGGTGCCCTGGCTGCTGCTGGTGTCAGTGCTCGTGTCCCTCGTCCTCGGCACCCTTGCCTACGACATCACCCACAGAGCCCTCGTTGAAAGCTTCAACTCCACCCGTGAAGGGAGCTTGTGGGAAATGGATATCAGGATGGATGCGAACAGCGACCTTCCCGTTGTGATCTTCAACGGCTTCATGTTCAGTGCTGCGTTCGTGGCCGCAACCCTGTCTGCCCTTCTGCTCCTCTTCTCTCTCTGGAGACACAAGCGCCAGATGCAGGCCAGCGCGGGGAAGGACGTCAGCATGGATGCCCACATCAAAGCCATGAGATCCATTCTCGCCTCCATCCTCATCTACAGCATCAGCTTCGTGTCCTTCATCCTGACGGTTGTTTATGCCACCGAGAAGGACATTGCAGTGTCGCTTGTGGTGCTGTTGTTCCAGAGTGCTCTGCCGGGGCTTCACTCCCTTGTTGTGATCTTCAGCAACCCCAAGCTGGAGAGGGCTCTGCTGAGGACTCTGGCCTGTGTGAAGTGCATGAGGCAGGAACCAGAATAGAAGATGGAGCCCATTAAAGGTATTGATGCTTCATTGTAAACCACAAGTCATTCCGTGTCTGATCTAGCTCCCATCTGGACATGATGCAGTGCTCTTAGTGATCTCAAAAGTCTCTTCCAAGAAAGAGACCCTGTCATTGTGTCTTCACCATGTAAGGTAAAGGATCTTCATTAAAATGCTTGGAAATGACTCCTCTCGGGTTAAACAAATGATCCTGTGATTTGAATGAGCGTGTGGGTGCAAAGCCCTTCATCCCTGGCCTGTGGGCGAGCTGCCAACAGGGACTGGCAGCACCACAAAGCCCTACAGCTAGCTTGGTGTTAGTGGAACAGTGCCGCGTGCCTGACCAGCACGGGGCTGTGTGTTTTGGCCATGAGCTTTGCAACGCTACGAGTCTCTCTCTGTCCTGCGTGGGGTCAGAACCCCAGCGTGGACATGCTGATCTCCGTTACTGGCCAGAGCTGGTGAGGGACTCACAGACTGAATTGCCAAGAGGGTCTCGCAGTGGACAGACGAGGCGGAGAGCCCACTTCCCACGTTTCTCTTACCTGTTGTCTCTCTGTCCCAGCTGACACGCAGATGGATCACCCCTGCCTGTGTGACAGCTCTTCTGGTCCACTCTGACTTCTCCTGCGAGATCTGCTGTTGCTAAGGAGGAAGAGGTGTTGACAAGGTGTGGAATAAAGTCATGATGTCACCTTGTGCTGACCTGTGGGACTTGGGGTAGGGGTTGCTCATGGCAGTTTCTCGGCAGCTTGTGTCTCATGGAGATGCTGTGAGGTCAAGCTGAGGCTGCTCAGTGCCAAAGAAGGTCAGTTCCAGGCAGCTCCATTGGGCCCACCGATGCCTCTGTTGAGGTGCCTCTCGAGACTTGTTGCCTAGACTCTTCTTCACCTTCGTTGCCCTGGTGTGCACCCTTGCCAGCACCTCAGTGTCTTTCTTGAATGGAGCTGCCCAGAGCTGAGCCCAGTACTCAAGGCGCAGCCTCACCAGTGCTGAGTACTAGGGGCAACCACTTCTCTACCCCTGCTGGCCACACTAGTGCTGATACAAGCCAGGATGCAGGCTTGGAGAGGGCAGATGTGTGCCCAGTGAAAGACAGTTCCAAAACCCCTCCTCGGAGACCCTCTGTGCAGTCAGCAAAATGAACAGGAGGTCTTGTCATGGTTGTTTAGGTCCCACCATTGCTGTTTAGGGTTGTTGAGGTCCCACCACTGGCAAACTCTAGTTTCCAGAGGAATAAGCCCGTTGGGCTGTTGTTTAATGGGCTGGTCCCTTGCGGTTCGCAAGGTGCTGTGGGAGCTGACAGTGGCTTCCTGCCTCTTGTGGTTGGTGACAGACCATGAACCGCTGAGCACTGAGGAGGGGGGAGAGAGAAAGCCTAGATCTGGCGCAGTCAGCCTGCAGAAGGCTCCTGAGAACAGAGGTCTGCAGCTTCATCGGGCGTTCGCAGGGAACCTAATGTGGACAGCCAGCAGTGCCTGCGGGAGCACAGCTGAGCTCAGAGACACCCCTGCTTTGCGCCGACCAGCGTCGGGAGCAATCGAGAGGCCTCAGAGAAAAGAGCGAACCCACGGTGCAGCCACAGGACGTTCGGGAGCCCTCGATGGGGTGCATCTGGAAGATGTCCTTGCTGCCAGGAAAGAGGCTTCCCCTGGAGAGGGGCCAGGTTGAGGCTGTTTGGTGGAGCCGGTGCCCTTCCTCTGTCATCTCCCAGAAGCTGATTTGAAACTGGAAGGCACAAAACAGGGCTGACGGTGGTGATGACTGCAAGGATTCGGCCTTTGTGACCGGGGAGACGGGAGGCTCGGAGGAGGAATTGCTCTGGCCAACGCACAGAAGGCAGAGCCGCTAAGGAAGGGCCGAGCCGTGTCCAGCGCCGGGGCCAGAGGCCCTACAGGCCTCACCCGCAGCAGAAACAAGGCACAAAGGCTTTCAGGCAGCGGAAGACTCACAGGGCGCCGCTGCCAGGCAAGGCCGGGCTTGACCCAGCAGGACCCTTCCAGTACTTCTCGAGTTTGTCTTCCAATAACACAGCCCTGCCCAGAAGCCTCTGCTTCCACGAGAGCTGAGGGCCATCGGCCAAGATCTAGGGAGTCATCTGTTTCAACAATGAGATTTTTAAACGGTCAAGGATGATTAACCCAGATCTAGAGTCACCTACAGCAGGAACAAGGCTTGTAAGCACCTAGTGGTTTCAGGTGCCTGGAGTTTTGACGTGATCCAACTTTGAAGTTGGTTTTTGAGCCCCTGGTGTTTGAAAATCCTGGCCATCGAAATGCAGCTTCTCAGGACAGCTCATGCCCCTGCGTCTGGAAGATTAGTCTATTGAGTGGTGTCCCCTTCTGTCACCATCCTTACATCACTTCTGTCTCAAGAAGGAACTTCTTCCCAGTGAGGGTGACGGAGCACTGGAAGGGGCTGCCCAGGGGGTTGTGGAGCCTTCTTCACTGGAGATGTTCAAGACCCACCTGGATGTGTTCCTGTGTGACTTGGTCTAGGTGATCCTGCTCTGGCAGGGGGATTGGACTGGATGAGCTTTCCATTCCAATGGAAATGTCCAATTCCTAATGTCCCTTCCAATCCCTAATGATTCTATGATTCTAAGAACATTGTGGCTTCAAAAATAAAGAGCTCCTTTTCAGGCCCCCAAAAAGTAGCTGAAGGGGTTTTGCACCCAAAGGTTCTCTCTTGAGGTTGCAAGTTCTGTCAGGAGGTCTCTGCAAAAGGCGACAGTGAAGGGAAAGAAGGAGGAAAAGAGCTGTGTGGTGCAGAGGGCAGGTGGCAGGATCCTGTGTGCAGGACCCCATGACAGCCACGTGTCAGAGGGCTGTGCTTCTCTTACCTCCTGCTAGGTGTCTAAAAAGGAGCTTTCCAGGCTCCCTGGTGGATCATTTGAGAGCAGCGGGTACCTCTGGTGAGAGCTTGATCCCGTTCCAAGACAGTGGTGATGAACTGCTCTACTGATGCCACCTCCACCAAAGGAATCCGTCACAGCCCCCAAGGGGATCCACCACTGATGACTAACGGGGGTTGAGATGGAGCCTCCTGCCCTTCTCAAATGAGATGCCCCTGGAAAATGTGAGTGCCTGGGGAGTGGGAACACACTGTGCAGCTACACAATCGCTAAGCAGACCCAGACTAGCCCAGGGGCCGAGACAACTGTCTCGGAGAGGAGGGGAGAGCCGAGGGTGCTCTGATGAGCCAGAGCCACCTCGCGTAGCGGAGCGCTGTGAACTCTCCTCTCAGGGGGGATTCCTCCCTTGTTCTTCATGAAAAACAAGCTTATAAAAAACCTTGCTTCTTCCAGCAGGAAATGGAGACAGTTTTGAAATGGCAGGAGATTTTGCAAGCTGGGAAAGCCGCCTCCCATGGCTGCTTAACCGGGACCGTGTGCTGCCTAGGAAAGATGCACAGCACATTCCTGGCGCACGGAATGGCCCAGCTTCTCTGCAGTGTTTGGCAGGGCTTCCAGGCCCCCTTGTGCAAAAAGAAAGGCAGCTGAAGCCTCTTTGTCCTTGCCCTGACAAGTGCTTTGTACTGGGAGCCATTCACTGGATCACGCGGGTGCCAGTGGTCCCACAAACATTTGCAGCTCCTGGGTGAAGTTGTTGTGAAGAACTTGAAAGACTTGTTAGGAGGCTACATTTAGTCTCCACTTATAAATGGGTTCAGTTTGGTGTCTGGATATTAAATCGAATGTGGTCATATTCACATGGTTCCAGTCTCTATGAAGGGAGAGGAGCATCTCCCTGCTGAGGAGAGGCTGAGGGAGCTGGGTCTCTTGAGCTTGGGAAAAAAGGAGCCTGAGGGGTGACCCCATGAATGTTGATCAATATGAGAACAGTGGGTGCCAGCACGATGGAGCTGAGCTCTTCTCAATGTCACCCAATGATAGGACAAGGGGCTGAATGATCTCTTGATTCATGATTCTCTGCATCAGAATCACAGAACATGAGGTATTGGAAGGGACCTTGAAACATCCAGTCCCATCCCCCTGCCACAGCAGGATCCCCTAGATCCAGTCACACAGGAACATGGCCCAGGCCAGTTTGAAACATCTCCAGAGAAAGAGACTCCACAACCCCCCTGGGCAGTCCCTGCCAGGGCTCTGGCACCCTCACTGGGAACAAGGTCCTCCTCATATTTACGTGGAACCTCCTCTGTTCCAGCTTGCACCCACTGCCCCTCATCCTATCACTAGATGACACTGAGCAGAGCCTGGCTCCATCCTCCTGACACCCACCCTTCACATATTTATAGACATTAATGAGGTCACCCTGCAGTCTCCACTTTTCCAAGCTAAAGAGACCCAACTCCCTCAGCCTCTCATCATAAAGGAGGTGCTCCACCTTCCTTTACCACCCTTGTTGCTCTATGCTGGACTCCCTCCAGCAGCTCCACATCCATCTTGAACTGAGGAGCCCAGAACTGGACACAACACTCCAGAGATGGTCTCGCTAGTGCAGAGTAGAGGGGCAGAAGAACCTCTTTCGATCTGCTGACCACCCCCGTTCTGATCCACCCCAGGATGCTGTTGGCCTTCTTGGCCACAGGGGGGGCGACATTGCTGTCCACCAGGACCCCCAGGTCCCTTTCTCTTACTACTCTGCTCTCCAGCAGGTCAGTCCCCAGCCTGTACTGGTACCTGGGGCTGTCCTTGCCCAGATGCCAGACTCTGCACTTGCCCTTGTTATAGTTCATTAGATTTCTCTCAGCCCAGCCCTCCAGCCGTTGCAGCAACCTAACGCCCCCTCTCTCACTCTCCCACTAACCAACCCCTCCCAGTCTATCTCAGTAACCCCAAATCCCCAGCCATTACTTCCTAGTAACCCTAGGAACTTGAAACCCTCTCAGTAACTTGAAACCCTCTCCCAGTAACACCACACTCTGGTCCAGTCCCGGCCAGTAACCGTAAATACCTCCGAAGGAACACCAAACTCTGTCCCAGCCAACCCCAGGAACCCAGAACGCTCACCTAGTCCGTCCCAGTAACCATGACCTCCTTTCCAGAGACACTAAACCCCTTCCCAGTCCCTTCCAGGAGCCCTAAAACCCAAACTTTGTTCAGTCTCTCCCAGTAACCCTAAAGTCCTCCCCAGTAACCCAGACCTCTCTCCCGGTTCCTCCCAGTAACCCCACGCCCCCTCTCCCCAGTCCCCTGCCCCGTTACCGCACTCCGCAGCGGTGCGGAGCCGGGCTCGGTGCTGCCCTCCTGTGGGCACAACCTCGCTACTGCAGCTTCAGCCGATTCCAGCCGAATTCATTGACCGGTTCCGAGCAACCGGCCCCTTCCCGCGACTCTAACGGGGTCCGAGCGGGTGAACGTGCCCCAAGTCCTTCCCAGGAACTACAGTCACCCGCCCAGCTCCGCCCAGCAACCCCAAACCCTCTTCCAGTCTCTCCCATTGGTCTTAATTGCCTGCACAGCAACCTTGAACTCCTCTTGATTTTCCTCACAGACCCTAAACCCCCTCTCAGTAACCGTAAGCCCTCTCCCAGCGCCCCCAAGTAACGCCAACCTCTATTCCCGTCTGTTCGTTTTGATATCAGGGTGCCTGGAAACTCTGGAGCTCCTTGTTCGCTGACCCTGGTGTCTGCAGAGCTGCTCCTCTCACCTATTCTCGCTTCTCTCTCTGGCTGCTGCTCCACAGCAGTTTTCCTTCAGTACGCTCCCAATGTCACCGACAGGCTCAGCTTTGGCCAGCAGCAGGTCTAGTTTAGAGCTGGCTGAAGCAGGTTCTGTCTGATGGGGGACAGCTGCGGGTGTCTCCTTGCAGAAGCAGCTCTGCAGGTGCCCTGCTGCCAGAGCCTTTTCACATGAACTGCCTGCAGGCTGCACCTGGGGAGTCTTACACCGAGCAAGGTGCTAGATGAGCACAACAAGCTGCATGAGTTTATCGTGTCCTCTATGAACTCGAAGACATGCTACAGGAGTGCTTGTCTTTAAACACCCTCTTTAGGCCCTTGGGTGATATTTAGGGTAAGGAGATGGCAAACCAAGTGTTTTTCAGAAGCTGCTTCACTTCTGTGCTTTCATTTCTTTCTCGCGTCCACTGCCACCCATCCACAAACCACGGCCTCGGTGCTGGCCTTGGACTCCCTTGGCGCACCCGCGAGAACAGGCTGGGCGTGACTGATCTTGAGATGCTCTTCTCTTGCTAGTGCTGTGCCCCGTTTTGTGCGATGTGGCTGGTCAGGTGCCGCTGCCCACTGAAGTGCTACTTCATGGAAGCAGGTGCTGGAGAAGACCTGCGTGTGTTGGACGAAAGACTGTAGTCTGGGACCCTTGTTCTCCAACACAGACACTTACCCCTCTGCAATGTGAGGTAATACAGGTAACTTCCAACTTTGGTCTGTTTGGAGGAAACTCTTCTGGCGAAGAACCGACTCCTTTCCAGGACAATGCAGTCTCTGCATGCCGGCCCGTTTCCTATGCAGAACCTATCTGCTTTGGAGGCCGCGTCACGTTCAGGTCCACTGTCTCCCACCATCACTGCTGGGAAGCCGCGTGTGAAGTTCCTTCAAGACATTTTTCCTCTGTCTGTCCGAGCGCACAGAGGCCATTGCTTTGAAAAGCTCTTTCAGTGACTCACGAACGTGCCTCAGCGAGAGGCTCCAAGGCACGCAGGACATTTGCAAGATGATAACAGGTAAAATGCAGGACCTGCAGGAGATCTCAGTCTTTCTGGAGCCTTGGCTTGGTTAGCCCATCCATATGTTCTTCCTGCCCCATGTCCCCTGAGAAAGAATAGAGAGAAGCGCAGGATGAGAGTTTGCCATCCTGAAACCCACCAGGAGAGAAAGGAGGGTCCAAATGCAAACCAAGGAACTGCTGGTGCAAGCGACTGCCTCTGGAGGCAAGAGGCAGCAAGAGTTGTGCTCTGGGGGCCTCAGTCCTGGGCTGGGGTCACCTGTGGGAAATGCTGTCTGAGCATTCATAATCATATCTCTTGTCTTTAATCTTTACAGCTTGATGTTAATTATTCACTGGAAAGAGCACTGGGCCAAATCCTGGTGTCAGTGAAGAGCTGTAAAGCGGCAGTAACTCTGCTGAAGCACACTGCCTCCTCCCACGCAGTCAGCATCATAGCGCTGGCAGATAACAAGGAGTCAGCACCTTTGGACCGAGCTGAGAGCGTCTCACGCGAAGCCTGGGTGAGCCTTTCGCTAGCTGCACTGAAGAGTGAAGCTACCACATCCTCTCCATAACATTCCTCTGCAGTGGACTTAGGTAGCTGATGGCAGCAAAGCACCACGTGCCCTTCAGGAGGAGAGTCTCGCTCTTATCATAGTGCTACGCAGGTGAGAAGCTGACTGGGCGATGTTCTGCGTGAAGCCCTCAACGTGCCCTATATATTTCCGGAGATGAGAGGGTCCGGCTCCTTGCCCGTTGCAACGATGGCCTCCCATGTCTTCACGCTCTGCCTGGCGCTGCTGTTGCGTTGCGGTCACAGTACTCCTGCCTCTGTAAGTGGAAACCTGCTTTCTACAAGCTCGTCTCAGACCAAAGACATCTTGTGCAAAGACATCACTGGCATGCTGTTCTTGTTTAGGTTGGACACCTGTCTGGGGCAGCTGGTGAGTGACCCGCTTCGAGTGAGTCCGAAAGCTTCTGCTGGCTGTGCGCTGCCACCTCCGGAAACGCGGTGTTGTCTGTCTTGCAGAAGCAGGTGCTGGCGTCCGTGAGACAATCAAAGACATTCCAGACATCAACTTAGGTGAGTTTGTGTCTAAATTCTCGCAAGGCCTGACAAATGGTGAGAAAAACGCCGTATTAATTATCAATTGAATAACTGTTAAAGCTTCTCCTCACCGGGAAGAAGGTCCTTCTCACATTGATGTGGAACCTCCCGTGTTCCAGCTGACACCGCTGCCCTTGTCCGATCTGTAACAAGGATGAGGGTGACTGATGGTCAGGTAGTTCATAGCAACAAGGGAAACAGCACTAAGTCAGCTCGGAATTAGCCTCCTCTGGCTGCAACATAGGAATCTATCCCAGGACCTCAACCCTTTGTAAACCGGGGGTGCAGTTGTCCTTCACTTCCGAAGTTTGGACTGACCCCTCATGTCAAGGCAGCAACAAGTCTCCTTCTCTGGAGCTGTTTCAAACCCGCCTGGTCACGTTCCTGTGTGACTGGATCTAGGGAATCCTGCTGTGGCAGGGGATGGGACTGGGTGATCTTTCGAGGTCCCTTCCAGTCCCTGAAGTTCTGTGGTCCTGTGATTCTGTGAAAAGCTCTCACGTCCCATCAGCTGTTCCCCCCCAAGTACTAGGGGGATCTTATCAAGTTCTACAAAGTGGAGGTTATTGAGCTTCTAGGGAGGTGTTCAGGGGATCCAAAGATGAAGACATTACACCCTGTCCTGACTTCGTTTTGTGTCAGTCCTCTGCTGGTGCGCTGCACAGGGCTCTGCCTGATGCCCCCCTCACTCAGGAGTACTGGGTTCTCACAAGCACTGTCTCGTAGTGGCACTGGTGCCATTGCCTCACAGCAAGCAAGGTGCTCTCCAACCGTGCATGATGGTGGCCACCAGACTTCTGGCACCAAAAAATGAAGACAGTGCAGAGGAGTAAATGCTGAGGAGTCACTGCTGTTACTTCTGGACCTTTCCTACATTTCGGTGTGAAGATGCGTTCTGTAAGGACCCAGGGACACTAACCTTGCACAAGTAGGCTCAGTGTGGTTTGCCACAGAACCACAGAACACTGGGGACTGGAAGGGACCTCGAAAGATCACCCAGTCCAATCCCCTGACACAGCAGGATCACCCAGATCCAGTTGCACAGCAACATGGCCAGGAGGGTTGGAAACATCTCCAGAGAAGGAGACTCCACAACCCCCCCGGGCAGCCCCTGCCAGGGCTCTGGCACCCTCACTGGGAACAAGGTCCTTCTCACACTGATGTGGAACCTCCTCTGCTCCAGCTCACACCCACTGCACCTCGTGCTATCATTGGGTGCCCCTGAGCAGAGCCTGGCTCCATCCTCCTGACACCCACCCTTCACATATTGATCAGCATCCACGGGGTCCTGAAGGGCAGTGCATTTGATGTGTGGTGTTTCGTCTCCATTCTCCTCCATTACTTTCCTTTTCAGCTGCTGGAGTGGACCTCTTTCAGGGCGATATCTTGCTCCCTGTAAGTAACTGAAGCTCCTGTGGCCGTCTGCCCCAGCTGTGCCGTTGGTGCCGCAGCCCGTGTGCCCCGGCCGGTGCCTCACCAGCTGTTCGTTCCCTTTTCAGAAGGGCCAGAGAAACGCCCTGAGAAATGAGACCTTCAGGTGGAAGTTCCCCATCCCCTACATTCTGGGTGACGACCTGGGTAATGCAGACACTGCATTCAGACGGTAGCTCACATCCTGATTTGCACCGAGGTCCTTGCGGTTAAAAATCGCTCTCTTTCAGAAACGACCCTCTCGCAGTGACATTCGCTAGTCCGGGGTGGTTCTTTCGTGCCAAACCCTTTCTTTCTCCGTCTGCAGCGGTCAAATTCACAGTTTAATCAAATCCAATCGTTTTCCCTCTTGGCTGTCGGCTTGGCCCCACGGGTGCATGTCCGCGTGCACCTCACCTGGCCGGGGCCAGTGACCCGCAGGGTGCTGAGGGTCCCTTTGCCTTTCCAGACCTGAATGCCAAAGCAGTCATCCTCCAGGCATTCGAAGTGTTCCGCCTGAAGTCGTGCGTTGATTTCAAGCCCTACGAAGGAGAGAAGAGCCACATATTCTTCAGAAAGGAAAGCGGGTAAGGGCGGTGCTCGCTTGCACCGCGCAGAGTCACCGGGAGGTCACGCAGCCGGGACGTTTGCGCGGAGTTTGCCGTCAGTCAGCAGAGGAAAAGGGGCTCAGGGGAAGCCGCCTCCCTCTGCTGACGGCAGAGGACACCAAAACAATGAACTTGGGGTGCGTGTCTGATGTCTGGGGGTACTGCTCAACCACTTGAATCCCAGCAGCGCTGGCGTGTTGCCAGCTGCTTCCACTGCCCTGCGTGAGCCTCTTTCCCGTTTCAGTGGCAGGTGAGACACCGCCGGGTGCCTTCTCTCAGCTGACCAAGGATGTGAACAGCCAGAACGGAGGGTTTGAAATCTTTGAGTGACAGATCTGTGCAGGGTGGGGACTGACCTCCTGGGAGCAGAGTAGGAGAAAGGGAACTGGGGGTCCTGGTGGCCAGCAGGATGGCCAGGGGCCAGCAGTGTCGCCCATCTGGTGGCCAAGAAGGCCCACTGCATCCTGGAGTGAATCAGAACTGGGGTGATTAGCACATCGAGAGAGGTTCTCCTCCCCCTCTACTCTGCCCTGGTGAGACCACATCTGGAATCTTGTGCCCAGTTCTGGGCCCCTCAAGTCCAGAAGGACACGGAGCTGCTGGGGGGAGCCCAGCGCAGAGCCACAGAGATGATGAAGGGAGGGGAGCATCTCCGTGTTGAGGGAGCTGGGTCTCTTGAGCTGGGAAAAAAGGAGCCTGAGGGGTGACCCCATGGATGTTGATCAATATGTGAAGGGTGGGTGTCAGGAGGATGGAGCCAGGCTCTGCTCAGGGGCACCCAATGATAGCACGAGGTGCAGTGGGTGTGAGCTGGAGCAGAGGAGGTTCCACATCAGTGTGAGAAGGACCTTGTTCCCAGTGAGGGTGCCAGAGCCCTGGCAGGGGCTGCCCGGGGGGGTTGTGGAGTCTCCTTCTCTGGAGATGTTTCCAACCCTCCTGGCCATGTTCCTGTGCAAGTGGATCTGGGTGATTCTGCTGTGGCAGGGGTTTGGCTGGATGATCTTTCGGGGTCCCTTCCAGTCCCTGATGCTTGGTGGTTCTGTGATTGTGCTCTTGCTGTTGTTTTGATGTGCTGCTTTGATGAAAGGGCCTCTCAAAATCTGAAAGGATTCTCTAACTCACAGACTCAGGCTTTTGGGAGCTGGAATTAATTATGTTTTTATCTCCTACGGGTTCCTTGCCAGCCTACAAGTTTCTTACTTAGTAGTTTAAGCTTTAACCAGGTGGGATTGCAGCCGAGTATCTTCTACTTGCACGACTGATGCCATTTCCATGGAGACACTTACAAGCCTACAGTCACGGAGTTTTGACCAGTTGGTGCTGAAGAGCCTGACACTGGAGACACTGGTAGCAACCGATCAGTGGCTCAGATTCTGCTCTCAGTGCCCACATTTGTGTGCTCAAAGCTTTTCTGAATGCCTTGACCTGGCACTGATTTGAGACAAGCAAATGCTCTTTGGCAGTTGCCTCACAGATTCACAGAGCATTAGGGATTGGAACAGGGCCAGGCGGGTTTGAAACATCTCCAGAGAAGGAGACTCCACAACCCCCCTGGGCAGCCCCTGTCAGGGCTCCATCACCCTCACTGGGAAGAAGGTCCTTCTCAGATTGACGTGGAACCTCCTCTGCTCCAGCTGACACCCGCTGCCCCTTGTCGTGTCGCTAGATGATGCTGAGCAGGGCCTGGCACAACGCCCTTGCTCCCAGTGAATGGGCTGAGGAGCTGCTTTTCTCCTCAGGCATAATGAGCTCTGTCTGAGTCATGGATGAGGGGATTGGTTGGTAGGTCTCTCACAGGAAAACCCTTTTCAGCCCTTTGGCTGATGTGCTGCCCAGCTGCCGTTGAAAGGACCAGGTGTCACGGTTCTAAATGCTCCTGATCCTTTCCTTAGCCCCAGTGGTTGCAGAAAGCCCATGATGAGCTCAATGTCTCTGTGTCCACATCACTTTTCTTAGCAAAATGGCAGCTTGACACAGGACCTCGGGATCCAGGATCTTGGGAACCAGGAGCAATCCTGTCTATCACAGAGGGCAGGCAAAGCTCAACTCCTACAAATGGCAGCAAGTCTGTTTTAGGGACTTAGGCTGCCTTCGGAGTGGAGCAGCTGCAGAGCGCTGAGGCCTCCAAAGAGTGGTTTGTCTTAGTCCTCTTTCACTGAAACGTTCCTTGTTCTGACTTTGCGTCCGGCAGACTGAGGGCTTAAGGGCACAGAAGCAAGTTCTGTTTAATGGAGAGTGAGATCTCTCTCTTTCTCAGGTGTTGGTCCATGGTGGGCAACCAGCAGGCTGGGCAGAACCTCTCCATTGGGGAGGGCTGTGACTACAGAGCCATCGTGGAGCATGAGATCCTGCATGCTTTAGGGTTTTACCACGAGCAGTCGAGGATGGACCGGGATGACTACGTGACAATCTGGTGGGATGAAATTATTGAAGGTGGGTTTGAACCTTTGAGTCACATTTTGGAAAATGTGGTTTCATTGGGATCTTATTTTACCTTCTCGATTTTAAGGCCTTCTTGAGGCCACTCTTTTAGAAACACTGGCCCACACCAGAGACCGCTGCAAATCTGTCTGTAAGATGTGTCAGGGTCTACGGAAGTAGCAGGTGGTCTAGACAACTTCTCTGGCCAAAGACCAAAGGCCAGAGGAGAGAGAAGGCCAGAAGAGAGAGGCCCTGGTTGGAGGTCAGAGGACCTTCTTTCCCCTTGGCTCCAGGATGGGTCTGCTCTCTGGTTCTGAGTCAATGGTTTTCCCTCTCTGTGAGTGTTTTCGTTCCTGCTGCATGATGGGCAGCTTGTTTCTGCAGGTTCACGACTTCAGGCTGAGTGCCACCAGAGTTGGTGGTTCTATGAGCTTCAGCAGGTTCCACACAGTCCTTCCACAACCTAAAGACACTGCTTCATTATCTGAGTGACTTCATAAGTCCATCCCACTAACTTTAAATATTTTACTGCCAATTGGTTTCTTCTGGGGGCATCAGTTCAGCCTCAGAAAGCCCTGTCCGGGGGCCCTGCAGAAGCCATGGGCTTTGCAGCGATCCCAAAGCGAGGCGTTTTCCTGTCCTTTGACCAGGCAGGGAGCACAATTTCCTCAAGTACGATGACAGCTTCATCACTGACCTGAACACACCCTATGACTACGAATCTGTGATGCACTATCAACCATTCTCATTCAACAAAAACGAAAGCACTCCCACGATCACAGCGAAGATACCGGACTTTGATGACATCATTGGGCAACGCCTAGACCTCAGTGCCATTGACCTGGAGAGGCTGAACCGCATGTACAACTGCAGTAAGTCATCCTTTCAGGCTGGAGCCTGGCTTGCTCACTTCCCTTACGTGGCTAAACCCACACGACCCCTTCTTAGATGCTGCTGAGGCGGTGGAGGAGAGGACAAATGGTGTCAAGAGCGGAATGGTTTAGTCCTTCCTTATCCCTCTCTTGGCTCTTCTAACTGTCAAGACACTTGTAAAAGTGCAAGGAAATGTGGTCCATGTTGCTCCTGGGGGTTGTGTCCTGCTCATGTGTGAGCAGCTTCATGCAATTCGTGTCAGGCAAATGCAGCTGAACTTTGCCCCCTTTTACTGACACCTTAGTCAGACTACTTTGCACGTGAGACTGGCCAAGTCCAGAGTCCAGCGTTGTCTAGATGGGTGTTAAGCTGAAGGTGTTATCACCACATTTGATTGCTAGTGAGAGGTCGTAGTCCTCATGGATCTGCCAATAGAAACATCAGTTTGGAGGCAAAGTCAGCTGAACCAGGCTAAAGTAACCGGGTGGATTTTGCCTCAAGTGGAAGGACAGTGCTCACGGTCATCAAGCAGACAAACAAGCCATGAAGAGCAGTAACTTCCAGCCAAGGACTGGCTAAACGCAGCACTGTCACCGCTCACCAACTGTCTTGTCTCTCCAGGTCTCAGAAGCAGGCACAAAGCCCCCACCAGCCACTGTGCATCCCCCACCACACACGAGTGCGTTACCCTGACACAAGGCAGCCACAGGCTGTTGTCTTCACGCAGGGAATCTCCCCAGGAAGCAGATGTCCTCTTTGGAGTCTTTGGGTTCCCATCTGCTGTGGGTTGTCTTCTTCACACGTCCATACTTGTGCAAACAAACCCCCTCAACACAAGAGCCGAAACTCTAGGAGACTTCACTCTGTAGGTGACCAGGTGTTCTTTGGGTTTCTTTCAGCTTCCACTCACACCTTTTTGGATCAGTGTTCTTTTGAGCTCGAAAACATCTGTGGCATGATTCAGGGCACCAGAGACGACCTGGACTGGGTCCATCAGCAAAGCGGCACCGCAGGGCAGGAGGACCACACGCTGTCCGGGCGCTGCAGAGGTGAAAGGAAGTGTCAAGCTCTTTCCTGTGGAAGGGGGTTAGCCGGGGTTACGGTCCCAGGGGCACGTCCGTGCTGGTCTGCGTGCTCTGCACATGCTGGCTGCACCAGCCTCTCTGAACCCGCCCTTGTGCTCAGCCCCTTTCTCAAGCGCTAGTTACTCCTGTAAACGCAGGACTAAATGACCCTATTTTCCTTTGCACAAGTCTTGGCCCTGTGGGTGTGAACTCATGGCTGCGCTTGTGGTCTCACCGACCTTTTCCAGTTTAAGGGACTATTTTGCTGCCAGCAAGGTAAAAGGGACAAAGAACACTCTTACACAGAGGCCTTTGAAGTGCAGCCTGGGGAAGGGTTTACCCCTACGGCTTCCTAAGTCTGAGCAAGAGTGATGTGACTCCCTGGTAACAGCCACCCATCCATGCTCTGCCTGCAAAGCAGGTGACAAGTTCAGCCCGGGAAGTGCTGCTTCTGGCTGTGGAAGGAAGTTCCCAAGTATTTTATGACAGTTCAGGGATAACCCTCTGCCTCACCAGGTGATTCTGCCATCTCTCAAAGGAAGAAGCTCCGAGGCAGGGTGGGATCGGGGCCAGTGGCGGCACGCTAGCCTACCTAACAGAAAAGGAAACCCAACAGGCAGGTCTGGAAAGCAAGGGCCTGCTTTGTCATTGTGGACACAGGGTCAAACATCACAGGCTGCCCCAACTTCTGCTGAGTGCAGAGCGAAGGGATCCAGCCCTAAAGCACACTCAGTTGTGCTTTGTTGTGCTCTGATGAAGGACACGTCTAGTGAAAAATAAGTCCAGCGGTTACTCACAGTCAGCGCTGAGTCCTCTGTCTCACATCTCATACAAGATCCTCAGCTGACATCCCTGAGGCACCCAACTTCCAAGCTGGATGCCTCAGGGCAGTTGGTCGGCATCAGCCCAACAGATGCCTCAGGGCAGTTGGTCGGCATCAGCCCAACCAGGGCAGAACTGAGCTCAGCTGCCAGCAATGAACTCCAAGCCAAGCCACCAGTCTTGTTCTCACCCGGGTCTGTCTTGGGTGGCTGTCACATACCGTTTGCTCTGCTCTCCATGCCGAGAGCTACCCTTAGGCCCGCAAGCAGCGTGGAGTTGCCACGATAACCTCACCCCGTGAAAGCAGCGGAAAAGCTGGCTAGAAGGAGATGGTGACACCACACTTCCTTCACAGACGCTGGCTATTTCATGTACTTCAACACCAGCTCCGGCAAGGCGGGTGAGGTGGCAGTCCTGGAGTCACGGATCCTGTACCCAAAGAGAACTCAGCAGTGCCTCCAGTTCTTCTACAAGCTCGCGGGAAGCCTTTCTGACAAGCTGATCATCTGGCTTAAGGAGGATGATGGCACTGGCAACGTCCGCAAGATGAGGAAAATCCAGACCCTCCAAGGTAATCCTGGGACTAGGACTGACGTGTAAAACACCAGGGGAGGAACAGCTGTCTTGGTGAGTTTTTGCAGCGGGTTAGCTCAAAAATGTTCTCCTGAAGCTACCGGCATATCTTGCAACCCAGCTAAGGCTTTGGTGCCTGGGGGCATCAGGCAGGGACGCTGCGGGCTGTAGTGAAACGCTCTAGGTGCCGCACAGCAGAAATCAGTGGTCCTGACAACGTGGTGCTACGGCCAGCGGCTGAGAGGACCTCAAACGCTGCTGAGATCAGCAGACTAGACTGACACACAGGGGGTTTTCCTGGGCTCTGCCCACGGGCTGCAGCGCAGCTGTAAGCGGCTGTGCTCACCTGCCACCAGCAGGAATCACGGTCTGATTCCTGTGCAGCTGGAAGTGCGAAAGCACCCCGGCACCTGTAGCTGTGGGAACGTCAGCAGAGCTCCCGCTTCGCGTGGTTCTGCTAGGTGGGCCTGAGGAGTTTGTGTTGTCCCGTCCAAGGCCCGTGACAGACCAACTGCCCTGTGGAGCTACAGCAGCCTGAAGCAAGGAATCGCTGGACAAGCAGTGACAGGTCTAACACGTGAGGTCATTGGCTCCCGCCCCCTAGTCGTGTCTTGGCTCTTGCCCTGCGGACCTTTGTGCTAAGGACTGTAATTCCCTGGGGTGTGAGAGGGTCGCAACGCCAGCCTAAGACCCTAGCCCTCAGAACACTGACCAAGGCCTAGGTGTCTAGAACTGGGTGGCTGGGGAGATGCCCCTGTGATGTCACTAGTCGTGCTGACGACACTGGTTTGCCTTCTTTTCACCAAAGCGGATGACGACCGTAACTGGAAAATTGCCCACGTCACCCTCGGTGCTCAGAAGAAGTTCCGTTACCTCTTCCAAGGACTGAAAGGCAACCCCAGCTCTTCCTCCGGTGGGATTGCTATTGACGATGTCACGCTGACAGAGACCCCCTGTCCCACAGCTGTGTGGGTCCTTCGGAATTTCAGCCACATCCTTGAAAACTCCTCAGCAGCTGCCATCCAAAGCCCCCGCTTCTACAGCCCTGAGGGCTACGGCTTCGGCGTCAGTCTGGAGCCCCACTCCAGAATCAGTGGCTACGCTCGCATCGCCTTTCACTTGTGCAGTGGAGAGAACGACGCTGTGCTGGAGTGGCCAGCTCTGAACCGCCAGGCGATACTCACTGTGCTGGACCAGGACCCTGATGTCTTCAAAAGGATGTCCTCAAGCAAAAGCTTCACCACCAGCAAAGACCACGTTTACCCAGGTGAGTGGTGTCTGCCCGGAGGGACGACGGAAATGAAAGCCAAGGCACGGAGTCAGAGGACTGAGCGTGGCGCTCAGAGGGCCGGACCACTCCGGCTACGCTTCCCGGTTTGAGACCCTTTCTTCACGCGCAAAGCAGAGTTCCTGCCTGTCTCAGCTCACCTCGGGTGAAAAGTGGTGGGTGGAAGGTCGGGATCGTTGTGAGCAACCCCAGGGACACCCGAGTTTGGCTCCAAGAGCTGGCGATTCCCACGCTGGCTGTGCTTTGCCTGCTCTGACAGGACGGGGCAGTGCCTGTAGGGTGCTCTGGTCCGTTACCAAACCAACCAGAATCACTGGCTCACAGAACATTAGGGATCAGACGGGACCTCCAGAGCTCACCCACCCAGTGCAATCCCACTGCCACGGCAGGATCCCCTAGCTCCAGTCGCACAGGAACATGGCCAGGCGAGTTTTAAGTTAACTCTGTTGAAGTGTTAACTAAACTGTGTTAACTACACGGTGCTAAGTTTAGTTCAACCGTATTTCAGCTTGAGCAGACGCGGTCTGAGCGCACAGGGCTGTGTGCCACAACAAAAACACCCGCACACCTCTGAGAGGTCAGGCTGCAGCATCTGAAGCCTGGCTGGCTTGGCTGGCCGAGGATAGACTGCAGACTAGTGATTCTCCACACCAGGACCACCTTCAGACTTCATCTTGGTGTCGCCTGGATCACTACTGTCCCACTTGGCTGCCCGGAGTTGGGCTAATTCGCAGGAGTAAGAGCAGCAGGACCACCCTGCGTTTGGTGCAGAATAGAACACTGGGGACTAGACCCCTCTTCACTCCTTCCAGGGGCAGCGGATCCCCACTTTCCCAGCGGGAGGTGTTACGACACCTCCTGTGGGTACAACTATGTTCAACGGAGCCACAGCAGCGAGAACGTGCTGTGCTCTAGGCAACAGGCACCCAAAACATGTCCTTGCGCAGGAGGGGGCTCTCAGCTGGCCACAGCTGAGCAGGTGACTTGCCCTTGGCTAGTCCTCAGAGAAGGGAGCTGCGAAACCTCAGCGCCCTCGCGTGAAGTCCTCGCGCAGACCATAGCGAAGGGTCTGCTGGCACCCGTCGCCTGTCAGCCCCTGCAGCTCGGAGCTCGGTTTCACGGCTAAAGCCGGCCCGCGCTGCGGCGCAGCAAGAGCCGCACTGCGCTCCCCGCTGCAGAGCCCTGCGGCTCTGACCTGACGCTCCGTTCCCTGCGCAGAAAACAACGGCACCGTCATGTGGGAGAGGCCGTCCGTGGCCGGAACGTTTGACGCCTCGTGCGACTGCTACAGAAGCACGTCGTGGGGCTGGACCACCTTCATCTCCCACAGACAGCTGAGGCGGAGGAGCTTCTTGAAAAACGACGACCTGATCATTTTTGCAGACTTTCACGGTAAAGACCTGTCCCGATTCCCCTTGCGATGGTCCCTCTGCCATCGTTCTCGCACGCTGAAGCAGCTACCACCGGCTGTCTCCAAGCAGCTTTTAGAGGCGCTTCTTTGCCTTAGCTCCGGGTGGGCGATGCTGACTCGGGTGGCTGTGAGCTCAGGGGCACCTACGCGGCAGCACCCCGACAACCAGCTACGCTCATCTGTAAGCCCCAAACACGTTAGAAGTCCTCCTTGCGGCGTTTACGCGCCAGCAGACCAGCCACAGCAGGCGCAGGTTTCCTAAGGGCAGAGCAGCCCTGGTCTATCCAGCTGCCACCACCGCTGCAGCAGCACTGCTCAGAAGGTGCTGCGGCGCGGGCAGTGGACAGAAGGAGGACCCTCTGGTCCCACCAAGCACCCCGTGGGGCCCTGCTGGGAGGAGCCCACCACAACACTCACTGTTACTTCATGTCTCTATTATCTCCCTTTTCAAAAGATGTAGCTCACCTCAACCACACCGAAGTTCCTGCCGCAGCTCAGCATTCCGACCCTGGGGAAGGCCTCCTTCTCCACAGGCAGGAGAGAGCAGCCCAGGACGTGGAGCCTGTTCCAGACCCACTGCCTCATTGGCAAGAGCCCTGTGATCCAAACCCTTGCCAGAACGATGGGGTCTGTGTGTATGTGGAAGGAAAAGCAAGCTGCAGGTACCACAGACCTCTTCCCTGTTTGCCTTGGCTTCCTTCTGCGCCAAGTGGTCCAGCTAATAGTTATGAAAATCTAGAGACTCCAAAGAGCTGAGCCACTGGATGTTCAGGGAGCAGCAGGAACAGGACAATTCACGGCAGCGACCTGCTTCTACCAGGGGCCACAGGTGGCAGCGCTCTGTGGTGCTTCCAGGCGGGGGTGTTGTGGTGTAACCCCTGTAACAGGAACTGCCCGGACCTGGACCGTGAGCGTGAAGACCCTGAGGTGTGCCTGCGGGGCAGGGCAAACACTCCTGATGGATGTGGATCTGCACTTTGTTTTCCCAGGTGCCCATCAGGACAAGCCTTCTTCTTTACCGGTGAGAGATGTCAGTCAATGCAGATCCATGGGAACATCCTGGGGATGACAGCTGGTGGAATTGCTGGAGCCGTCGTCTTGACCATCGTCCTCATTTCCCTGATGGCTAGAAGATAAGGAACTGCAGGAGACCCAATCTCAGCCCAGTACTCTGCCAGACTACGACTTGTAGAAGACCAGTCAGCACACGGATGAAGGGCTCTAGCAACACCCTGGCAGCAATCTGCTCACCCTGCAGGACCTGGCAATTAAAGAACATAGTGAAACTTCATGTCCTGCCCTCTCGCGTGTTCTTTGAAGGGAGTCAGCAGTGGAGGAGGCTGGAGGGAATCCTAGAACCATTAGGAATTGGAAGGGACCTCAAGAGACAGTGGGGACCTGGATCTTAGGGAAGAGAGGCAGCACATCCTCTTGGCTTCTGCAAAAGATCCAAGTAACCCACAGAACATCCTTTGGTGCCACCAGGTGTTGTTAGGGAGAAGACATGAAAGACACAGCTCAGACTGAGCACAGAAGCAAGAGTAGCTTTGCCAGCTCCAGCCCCAAGCTTAGGATGTCCCCCAGGAAGAGCTGTCACAGCAGTTACTCTCAAGCGAGATGTTTCTCTTATGCCTGTGGGTTTTCTAATCAGCAGTGGCACCACTCAAGGGTGCGAAGGTGCCTCGTGCACTTACCCAGCCAGGGCAAAACGGGGTCTGCAGCCCAGCCTCCAAGGGGCAAAAGGGGTCAAAAAATCCCACTGGGGTTAATTACTGGGGCTTTTCAGACTTCTGAAGGACTTGGACACCTGTAAACAGCCCCACCTATCTCTGCAAGCCAGCCCATCACAAGTCCTCGGGCTGATGCATGAAACAAAACCTCCTGCTAATACTTCAGGGCATCGCAGTGGGACACTTCTTGTGCAGCTGTTCCCTTGTCCAAGACTAGGACCGGAACGGGATGGCTCTTCAGGCCATGCTTTCTTTGTGGGTAACCCCTGCCGGCATGGCTGGCCGCTGCTGCCGGCGTGAGCTGGCCCAGAAGGCTGCTCAAAGGCAAATTTTGACTAGAAGGGTGTGTGAAGGGCTGATCTTCAAGTTTCCAGGTCTTTTCAGCTATTTCCTAATCTCTGCGTTCTAGCGTTAGATCTACATTTTCAAGCAAAGAGACACAGCTTGCAGAGCAAGCAACACGTGTGAGTGATGCTGGTTTATTGTCTGCAGTCATCATCTGCTGCCCTCACCAAACCAGAACTGTAGGCAAGAGTTTCCCATCCTGGTCCATCCCAAAGTCCTGGGAGCAGGTTCACCTCTGGTAGACAGACCCCAAAAGCCAGACGGGGCTGTAGCACCTGACAGCAGTATAAAGCCTTTGCAGGAGGTCTCACAGCCCTCTGCTCAAGACAACAGTCCTGCCCTCAGAGACAGACAGGCTGGAAAGAGCTGGTTCCACAAAGGCAGCATTAGAGCAAGAACTTACTGAAGACCTTCCCTCCTGCCTGGTACACGGGGCTTTGTGCTCACAGCAGAGTTGACTCTCTGAGCCCTCCAAGTGCAAGTCTTCTCTGAGAGAAGACCCACGTACAGGCTTTACACAAGACACTCCTCGGTATGAAATAACTGCAGTCCCTGCTGGGGCATCAACCACCTCTGTCTCACCGTGGTGCACACCAGGGGAAGGACGATCACGGTTAAGGATGGAACGCTTCCTTGTCTTCAAAAGAAAAGCACCAACAAAGCTTTCAGTTCATTTCACCTGGAAGAAGATCACCACACGGGAGTCATCACGGTCGTCATTGTATCTACATCGAGAGTGGAGATGCGAGATGGGCCGCCTTAGCTGAAAACCCGTGGTTCTGGAAGGTCTCAGAGAGGAAGTGCAGGGCCTTTCCAGACTCCAGTGTGAGGGCAGGAGAGAAGCTGCAAGGTACTCGGGTACACAGGCCTTTGGAATCACTCGGAGTCGGCAGGGAGAGGACTAGAACCGCTGGACCGCAGCTGCCCGCAGCGCCGCAGTTCGCGGCTCAGTGCTGCACGGTAGAGCAGGCACCATCGTACAGGCTGAGACGTCCTCGCTCCCAAAGCCTTTCCTCACGCTTCGGGGCCTTCAGACTCGTCTGAGTTCGCACCATCTTGCCGATTCGTCCAGGACCGGCGGCCCCCGTGAAACCCCACATGGCAAAGCTCCTCTGCCTCCCGCCCTCGCCAGACGTGTCCTCTGGGAGCAGGCGCCGCCACGGCACAGCTGGGTCAAAAGGCAGCAGTCCTCGCGATGCCTTGCTGGTGCTACCGTCCGTGTCCCGGGAAGGCAGGGGTCCTCCCAGCGCTCCGTGGCTGGCCGAGCGTTTGCAGTGCCTCAGTTAAGCAGAGAATACGCCTTGGAAGTGTTTTCAGAGGAAGCGCTGGATGGCTCTGAAGAGGAGACCCTGTATTTTCCTGCAAGACAAAGCACAGAGGTCAGGCATCAGGGACACGCCAGCACTGCAAAGGCAGGACAGCGTCACCTGTCC
Organism: Rhinopomastus cyanomelas; assembly: GCA_013400115.1. Lineage (NCBI taxonomy): Eukaryota > Metazoa > Chordata > Aves > Bucerotiformes > Rhinopomastidae > Rhinopomastus > Rhinopomastus cyanomelas. Next base: position 147,865 of record VXBP01000017.1, on the reverse strand, counting down.
TGATGCCCCGGGGGGCTTCGTTTGCTCTACAGCCCTGGCAGAGCAGCAGCAGAAACCGCAAGAGCCAGCGTGCTTGGTGACACATGCTTGGCCAGGAGATGTCATCTCTAATGGAAGATCACACCGAAAGGCAGCAACTTAGTCACACAAGCAGCAGGAGCTGGTGTCCTCCGTGAGCACGGGGACACATGTAGAACACATGCTCTGGACAGGAGGCCCAGCCCCCTCCTTCTTGTGGCCACAAGGCTCTACACTAGGCGCAAAGAGCTCAAGAGCTGAGCGTGGAAGAGAAATCCTAATGCCACAGGAGCTTCAGGTGGCCACAGCCGGGGAGGCAGCTGTGGGCAAATCTCATTCTTCTTGTGGGAGGCTTCTGTACCTGCTAGTGTCTCATGTAAACTTACTACAGCAGAGCCAGAGGCCAACCTTCTGGTCCATTATCTGACTCACAAACAGACCCCTCACAGGCAGTTCCTTGCCTGCATTAAACTCCTTCACATCCCACTTTGACCAAACATCACTGTCTTATTGGAGGAATGAAGTGACTTGTTTTTTCAGCAACGCTTCTTGCAAAACAAACTCAAAACTGAAAGGGTCACATCCACAAAATGACATCTCAAGGGCTTTTGAAGAGAGACAACCCCGAGGTGATGAAGAGTACATGAGCAGTAAATGATTCTATGATTCTATGATGACAGCAAAGCTCAGGTAGGGGAGGTTGGAATCACAGGACCACAGAATCACTCCAGTTGGAAAAGACCCCCGCGATCATCGAGTCCAACCATCAACCCTACCCTACATGGCCACCCCCAAACCAGATCCCCCAGCACCACATCTCAGGGACTTTTCAACTCATCCAGGGATGGAGACTCAACTCCCACCCTGGGCAGCCCATCCCAGGGTCTGACCACTCTCTCCAGGAAGAATCTCTTCCTGATGGCCAGTCTGACCCTGCCCTGTTGGAACGTGAAGCCCTTCTCTCTGCTCCTGTCACTAACAACCTGTGAGCAGAACCCAGCACCAACATCCCTGCAGGGTCCTCTCAGATAGTTGTAGAGAGCAATGAGGTCTCCCCTCAGTCTCCTCTTCCGCAGACTAAACAGCCCCCACTGTGACCTGATGAGTCGTGCCACTGTCCAGGACTCAGAATCACAGAACATTAAGGCTTGGAAGGAGCCTCAAAAGGTCATCCAGTCCAATCCCCCTGCCCCAGCAGGGTCCCCTAGATCCACTCGCACAGGAACACATCCAGACGGGTTTGAAACGCCTCCAGAGAAGGAGACTCCACAACCTTGCTGGGCAGCCCCGGCCAGGGCTCTGTCACCCTCACTGGGAAGAAGGTCCTTTTGATACTGATGCGGAACCTCCTCTGCTCCAGCTTACACCCCCTCGGCCTGTCACTAGATGACACTGAGCAGAGCCTGGCTCCATCCTCCTGACACCCACTTTTCACATACTTATAGACATTAATGGGGTCCCCCCTCAGTCTCCTCTTCTCCAAACTCTAGACACCCAGCGCCCTTGTTCTAGACAGCTGCCCAGTGAGCTCTGTGCTACAATCACACGCTGTTTGCTGATGGTTCCAGTGCCTCCCGACAGTTCCTTTGTCCTAGAAGATCAAATCCCATTTACAGCTGGATAGGCAGAGAGAGTGAGACGTGCCAGGACAGGCAGAGCCCGAGAGCACTGGCACAGCCTTGGTGGCGCCCTGCGAGGAGGATCGCTCGTCACGTACCTGTCTTCCCACACAGGTTGTTAAAGGTTCTGGAGAAGGGGTAGCTCATGGCAAGCATCGGCGTCACCAGGATCAGGGAGCTTGACTGCAAGAGAGAAAACCTTTGGGTTAAAAGCCTGTAGCTGTCCTTCTAGTCAGGCTGAGGAAGGTCAAAGAGGTCACGACAAAACCACGTGCAGTGGTACAAGCAGGCAGGCCACAGAGGACAGGGCAGACTCTCTCGAGGCATCGGGTCACCCATCACGCACTCAGGATGACAAGTAAGGAAGTCCACTTTGAAAGAAACCAGAGGACACAAGTAGCCTGTCTTTAACTGCTGGCTTAGGCTCCAGAGGCTGTCACATGGGACAACACAGAGTTGGGGTCCCTCATCCGAGGAATTAGAGCCATCAGGGTGAGGTTTCTGTGTTCTGGGACGGCTGTTGAAGGCTGGTAGCTGGAGATGACTAGAGGTGACCTGAGCTGGGTGCACTAGAGGGCATTGGAACACAACTCCCAGCTGCGCGGAAGGGCAGGGAGGAGCCTTCTGCGCCTAAAACAAAGCTGTTTTCTCAGAGCTGGAGCTGNCCCCCCCCCCCCCAAAAGAAGTGTCACAAATGTGGGAAAACACCATCTGCTGAGCCCCTCTCCATTTCCTAGGCTGCATCCTAGTGAGGGAAACAAGGCTGTTTTGTGCCTCATACCCTGTGTCCTAAGTTGATAGAGGAGGAAGGCAATGGAATTGCCTCTAAAATGTTTGAGCGCAGGCTTTGGTCTTTGCTTCTTGTCAGCAGAAGCTGCCAAGGAGAAGACGCCAACTCCCACTGCCTGGGGCAGCTGCCACAGTGTCAACTGGAGATGGAAAGGTCTGGCCCAGGAGATTTTGTCTGGAGAGGAATTAAGGATTTGGTCCAAGTCTCGACTCCTTATTCTCTCCACTTTGTTCTGCTGGATGTGTCAGCACAGGAGAGATGAAGACACCGACTTGTGGAGTGACACCTGGAGCAGCTGTTCCTGCCTCCCTTCCAGTTTCCTGGGGGGAAAAGAGCGTTTCTCCCAGTCAGAGCAGCACCTCGTCCAGCAGATGTTGTTTCCCAGCCAAACAGAAGGCACGGCGCTTTGCGAACGCGTGAGGAAGTGTCCTCAGACTTGGGATCCCAGGAGTAGCCCTCCTGCAGAGCACGCCGGAACACCTGGAGAACCAGCAAAAACACTCAGGTGGATGGCTCTGGGGATCCTGAATAAAGGCAGACACAAACCACATCTTCCCCATCTTGTCCTGACGAGATCTGCGTGCAGCAGTGGCTGGAAGCACTCAAGAACACGGCTCTGCCTGGCTGGTCCTGGGCCTCGGTGTCCTCCTGGCCCTTCAGCACCTTGCTGCAGGGCACGTGCACAGAGGTCACTGCTGGATCCCCTTCTGTTCAAACATATTCGTGACTGATGCAGATGATGGGAAATATGCACCCTAACAGAGTCTGCAGATGATAAAGAACTGGTAGGACCCTCTGATAATCAGATGAGGCTGCCTTCATTCAGAGGGACTTTGACAGGCTGGAGAGATGGGGCAGCAGAAATCTCATGGAGCTCAGCAAAGGAAAAGTCCTTATTTTCCTGGGGAGGACACGCCGAGGGCCGTCCAGCTGGAAAGGAGTGAACACAGACCCTTGCCTCCCGGGTGCCCAGTGAAAGAACCACAGATGGTGGCAATGAAGACAGTGCCAGCCTTTGCTTTGCTGGTGCCCAGTGAAAGGACAAGAGGCATTGGGCACAAACAGAAGCACTGGAAACCACACTGGAGAAGAGATTTATTCACTGTGAGTGTGCTCAAACACAGGAGAAACCTGCACTGGGTGACTGGAGTCTCTGTCCTTTTGAGCTATTCAAAACCAAACTGGATGTGGCTCTGAGCTCTAGCATTTCTAGCCACCGTTCCCATTTGCCACCCCAAGTGCCAGTGGTTAGATCTGGACGCTCTCCATCCCTTACCCACACACACAGGGTTGCCTCGGTGAAGGGTTCTGAATGCAGCAGTGCAAGCTGAAACCAACACTCCCGTGCTTCAGCAACCAGCTCTCCATCCCCACGCAGCCGTCGCAGCCAGAGGGGCTTCCTCCCTGCCGCTGAAACGCCTCTCCAGTTCGTGTCTGGGAACGTGGTGCCTTCTGTGCTGGAGCAGGATGAAAACACCTTCTGCACCGTGGGAAGAGGAGGACAAACAACTCTGTAGCCCAACAGGTCTCCGTGAGGGAGTATTGGTCCCCTGTTAGTCCACAGCCTCAGCACTTGGCCCTCTCCTGTCGCTGAGGCTATGACTCGCCCGCGTGGCTGCCCTCCTGCGCTCCACTGCAGAGGTCTGTCAAGCCTGGTGCCAGCAGACAGCCCTGTGGTTTTACTCCTTTATTCCCACCACTCCCTAGACCTTTCCAACGGGCAGTGGTTGCTTGGTGCCTTACGCAGCTTGGCACTGGGCGGGATCCAAGCATCCTCTAGCCCAGTCACTTCTCATCCAGCAGGGGCCATAGCAGTAGCCCTGGGGTCAAGTTTCACTGGAGTGAGGGAAGCTCAAAGCAGCTCATCTTCAGAATGTTCTCTCCGCTTCCAGGTGTCTGAGTTACAGGGACTTCTGGAGGCAAAGGCAAGACACTGGAGTTTAATAGCCCCTGATGACCTGTGGAGCTTAAGCAAAATGAAGGACACTAAGAAAACCCAGGAGAATGTCTGGTACCCACAGTGACCAGGACTCAACCTTGCCCGGAACCGGTCTCTGGGTAGAGTCAGCCCTGATCCTTAGTGAGCAAACTGGAGGGCACAGTCCCTCAACGCCCTCATAGCAGCATCCCTCACTTCTACATGCCCCAAGAGCTCTTTAGGCTCCCAAGTCCCAGCTCCTTGGCACTTGCTCTACCCTGCCTCTTCTCAACTGGACTGTATCCTCTGTGAATGTAGGCTCAGCCGCCCCCACAGCATTTCCCCGTGGCTTCAGTAGCTCTGCCTCCCTGTAGGCATTTTGGATGGCGCATCTGCGTTGTGGCAAGATCTGTGGAGCTGAAGATGTGTAGAGAGAGGAACAGGAGCTGCTGGTTGGAAGATCCACGGCTGGCACAGACAAGGCAGCTCCGTGGCTGCTTCAGCGCAGGGAGGATGGCAAGACACCAGGGCAGAGAGTGTCTCCGCAGATGGAAGAGAAGCCTTCCCCAGACGGGAAGAGAAGCCTCCTGGGATCTTCCTTAAGGACCCATTTAGGGGTTTGGACTAGGTTGCTGCATGTTTTCCGTTTCTTTGTTCAGGCACTGATCTTTTGGGGTTAAATACAGAGGTTTGCTGGGTGTGGGACCCGGGTCTCCCCTTTTCTATGGATGTGCTCAGGCCGCTTTGTTCCAGAAACACATCGGGTTATTGTTCCATCTTTTCCTCACTCGGTTTTGAGTCTGTGCAACACACAGACGTGATTTTGACAGAAGTTTTTACTTCCTCCCATTTTCTGCTCCCAGCATCCAGCAGAGGCCGTAGCCTGTCTTCTTGGCTCACAAGTCCAAGGTTAGGCTTAGCAATCAATGTCTCTGTCCTTTCCTGATTGCAGCTGGAGGGCACCTTCCCCAAGTTCTCTTTGCATTTCTCTTAGTTGTGAGTAAGTTGCAGAGTCTCCAAGATGTTCTCTCTTCTGACAGGGCTTCAGTTACATTTTGAGGTTGATTTAGCATCAAATTTGGAGCCAACATCCACCAACCCCCTTCTCCTTCCTACCAACTGCAGGCAAAAGAATGCAGAGTGGGAAAGGGGGTCTGTTCCTCGTTGTGCTGTCAGTGTCTGCTCTTTCTCTGACTAGCTGCAATGAAGAATTCTGAAAGTAAAGGGCTTCAAAGACCGCTTGAGAGAGCGACCATCCAGCAGTGACTGAAGGCCATTCTTAGGCCAAGGTTCTAACCTTTGTTTGCTGGGAGCTCCACTTGGAGGCCGAGTTCCTCTTCAGCAGGGCTTCTTGTATCTGTTTGGTGAAAAAACCCGTTGGTCAGTAGATAGAACAGTTGTGTTCAGGCCCAACCCCATCCTCACATGCGATAAGAGATGGTTGGAGTGTCTTACCTTCTTGTCCCAGAGAGTCCCGAACACCAGGATGAAGAGGCCCTAGGAGACAAAGAGTCAGACGCAACGTGACGATGCCGACCGCACAAGAGCAGCACCTCACCATTACCTCAAGCGCTGGCTGTGCCGAGTTCTTAAACTTGGAACTGCGCGACAGCGGGCGTTTCTCCAACTGCATCCCACACAATGCCTGCGGGGCCGTCGGGGGAGACTGTCTCTAAGGTCTTTTCCATTCTAAGACACGGTGATTCTGCAACAACGGACTGCTGGCGTCATAGGGACTTGTGTGGGCTTGGCCTGTCTGAACTGAGTGTGTATCTCGTCTACAGAGGCATCACAGGTCCTTTGTCAGCACTGAACACCTTCGGAAGAGGGGACCTTTGTGTGTGAAAGAGCCGCGCTACTCGCATTGGCTGGCAGTTCCACAGAGAAGGGCGAGTTTGTTCTGAAGTAAAGAGCTGTTGTGCTGCTCTTAGGAGACCAAGTAGATGCAACTGTCCTGTCTTTAAGACACCTCAGTACAGGATCCTACTGGCCACCTAAACATCCTGTGAAGATCACGGTGACTGAAAGGTCTCAAACAAGTGTCCTTAGGCCACTTCTGCTGTCTATTACTACTGTCACTCAGCACTTCCTGGTGACTGCCATGTTGTTCACACTTTTCTAAACCCAGGAAAGCACAACATGATGCCTCCAGATCCACCCAAAGTCGCAGAATCACAGAGCGACAGTGCCTGGGAAGGACCTCTTTGTAGTCCAAAGCCCTGCCAGAGCAGGTTGCACAGGAGTGCATTCAGGTGGGTTTTGGACGCCTCCAGAGAAGAGGACTCCCCAGACTCTGTGGGCAGCCTGTGCCAGAGGTCTGCCACCCTCAAAGTAAAGAAGTTTTGCCTTGTGTGTAAGAGGAACTTCCAGCTTGCGCACACTGCTCGTTGTCCTGTCAGCGGGCATTACTGAGACGTGGCTGGCCCTGACACGCGCCCTCTAGACGCTGATGAGCGCAGGCATCCTGCTCTGGCAGGGGGACTGCACCGGATGGGCTTCCGAGGTCCCTTCCAATCCCTGGTGTTCTGTGATTCTGCAATTCCTCAGTCTTCCCAGGCTAACAAGGCTCAAGTCCCTCAGCCTTTCCTCATAAGAGATGCTCCAGAGGGCAGGCGTGGTGAAGCTGGTCCACCTGAGCCTGTGAGGGCTATTGCGAGCACGACAGGGCTGGTCCTCAGGAACGTTCTGGCCAGAGTCACTGGCAAAGTTGGAAGCTATCTTGATATCAGCTTTACCTGTAAGAGTCATCTGCCAAAGCCGCTGAGAATACAAGCTCCTGGGGTATTGCTGGCATGGGCTTCCCAAAGAGGGCTTTGGGGTAAGGACTTGTGAGACAAACACAAGGCTGCCCCTCTCTGAGCACAGCGCTGCAAGGGTGTCACTGCATGCAGGTGCCCTAAAGGGGACGAAGCCACCCACATGCATAACTCACCTGCAAAGCGTTCAGCAGAGCAAAGAGGATGTGGAAAGCTCGGTGGCTGTTTTTGATGACGATGGCAAGTCCAAATCCCCAGGTGAGGCCCAACAGTGGTGTCAGGATGGCCACACTCTTGCCGATTTGGAACAAGGAGCTCTTCTCCTGCCGGTTTGACCTGTCCCCAATAGTTGGCCTCAGGATTTTTATTATCACAATGGCAGTGATGAACAAGTTTGTGGCCACGATGATCAGAGCAGGTATGACAAAGGCCAGGAGAGCTTTACTGTCCTTCCAGTTGAGCCAGCAGAAATCCTTTTTGGTGTAGTCGTTCCTGGGCAGCGTGACAGCAATAGTGACAACCGCGATGGCGAAGGGGCACCCGTACCCCAGAGAGAACGCCACTACTTTCTGAACAGTCTTGCTCGTGTTATGCAAGATGAAGATCAGTCTGTAGAAAAGGATGAGGCCCAGGCTGAGCATCCAGAAGAAGACACACAGGTAGAACAAATGGATGAAGAAGGTGGCGACGATACAGACGCTTCTGCTCATCTGTTGGTTTTGGTCAGTGACGGAGGCAGTGACAACAAACCAGACGTCGGCGATCAGGAGGGACGCGGCTATGTTGAGGATGCACACGTGGCGCATGTAGGAAGTGGCGTTGTTTGTCACGTATTTCCAGACCAAGGACTCGATGACGATGCAGGCTGCCAAGCTCAGGATTGAGATGGCCAGGCCGATGTAGGTAACGTAGTCTTCAAAGACGACCTGGTGGGTTTTGTCAGGTGACATCAGAATGGAGAAAGACGTCAAGTGGTCGCACAGGCAAACAACAAAGCCTTCTGCCTCTGTGGGGGTGCAGCCACGAGCATCCCAGCCCCCTCTGCCACCGTTGAGTGAGAAGTTCCAGAAGACGCACCGGGGCATCTTCAGAGACGGGTTTTTCTTTGCGAAGGTCATGTTGACATAGAACTTGTGGCTCCTGTTGCTGCTCACAGTTGTCGATACCAGCAAGCCGTTCACGTGCTCAGACGTGTCCTGGGGCAGAACAGCGCCGAGCCTGGAGTACATCACGCTGACGATGGTCGCATCTTGCCTTAGGCTCTGAATTTCAGTTTCACCGATGAGCACGCTGACTGTGAGGTTCTCTGTGCTGCGGAAGCTCTTGCTGTAGTCACTGTTGGTTTTGTCTGCGACGACACTGCCTTGCAGCTGCAGGGTGTTTGTGGAGACGGGAGGGATGCTGTTGTTCACTGGCTGCAGGCGCAGGGAAAAGTTCTCGACGGAACGCAGCAACACGGAGCTTTTGGCCGTTTCCTCTTTGTTCAGCTCCCTCCAAGCGTCACTCGTGGAATCGGCAACAATGGAGTCCACCGTGGAGAGGAAATTCTGGAACAGCAACAAAACACTGCTCTTCCTGAAATGCCCTGCGGATCAGCGCTGCTTCTGATGACGGCGGCTGGGTGGTCCCGGAGCCGCCTTTTCAAAAAGCCCTGTTCTGCCAAATTCCTGCAGCTTGGTCACTTGTTAAGCCTCTGCCTGCTCTGTACTCAAGACTGCCAAAAGTGAAGCCGTGTGGGCTTCTTAACGTTCACTCAGTGCTTTGTCTTCTCCAGTGTTCTCTCCTGTCCTCCTCAGCCTTTGCCCTAACTCTGGTTTCCCTCTCAGGTAGGGCTCTCCAGCTACAAACCATCAAGGCTCTTTGCAATTCCCTGCTCAGGAGAGCAGTGCTCTCCCTCTCTGCCCTGCCTTCAAGGGTTCCAAGCATTTCCGAGACGTGTTTCGCTCTTTGCTCCTTGAAACATCCCTTTGACTCTCCCTGCTTGAGCATGGCCCCCGAAATGGGCGCTCTCTATCCTTACTGATACCCTTGTTTGTGTTCCTGCCGCTACACGCAGCGCAGACTGGCAGAACGTTTAGACAACGTGAGATCACACAGGCCAGCCCCCCTTCCGTGGCCACACACATCCAGCCCGTCCTTGGACACTGAGCGATGCGATACCCAAAACTTCTCTGGGCTGCCTGCTCCAGTGTTTCACCACCTTGGCTGGAAAACTGTCCTTCCTTCTATTCTAAACACAACAACTTGCAGTTCCAAACAGTTAACTGAGAGCGTTCGCAAACAACCGCCCTGGGCACTGCCCTCTACAGTCTCTGGTAAAGGCTCTGTCTCTTATCAGCTCCCTTGAAGCATTGAATGGCTGCAGGAAGGTCTCCACAGAGGCTCTTCTTCTCCAGGCTGGCAAAACCAAACATTCTCATCCTGTCCTCACAGCAGAGGGGTTACAACCCTCAGATCCTTTCTGTGTCCTGCTCTGGACCCACTCCAACAGGTCCATGGTTGTCCTGTACTGTGGAAGCCCAGAACTGGACCCCGCATGGCAGGTGGGGTCTCCCCACAGTGGGGTGGATGGCACAATCACACCCCCTGCCCTGCTAGCTAGTCACGCTTCTTTTGGTGCTGCCCAAGACACGACTGGCTTTCTGGGCTGCCAACACCCATGGCCAGGTCCCGTTCCGATTTCCAATAGCCCTTATTCTTTTGTCTGTCTTAGAGTGTCAGAGACACGCATGGCTCCTTCGGACACTTCCAGTTGCTGAGCACGGAGCCACCTCTCTTTCGCACACAGGCTCCCTGATTCATCTTTTTGACTCTTCCCGAAAGCTTCTCCATCTTTGCTGTCATGTCACCTCCACCCTTAATACTTTCCTGTGCCTGACCCCAACTTACTGTGAGACGCCATCAGGGAGAGGGGCACCCTCGGTGACAGAACGGGCTGAGGGCTCGCTACGCACAGGCAAGACTTGGAGTAAAAGCTTACGCGAATAGTGAGCTCCTCGGCGTCTGCCGGGATAGAGGAGATCGTGTCCAGGATGGTGATGATGGCACCCAGGTTTGCCGGAGACACGGTTGTGGCGTTTTGCTCTTTCCAGGTCTGCTCCTGAAGCTGCGCAAGGTACTTAGGGAGGTTGGCTCTTGCCTCAGGGCTGTTGGCCAAGGACTGGAAGGGAAGATAACAACGTATGACGAGCGCGCAGCTCGCCCGGGACCTGACCCTCCGACATAAGGGCTCCCTCCACACTAGTCATGGAAACAGGGGTCGTTCCAGACGTGCGGGCAGTGCCCAGCACTCTGAGCATCCAGCACAAGGTGTCCTGACTGGAGATAGGGATGGAGAGGGTCCCTCATCTGTGCTAACTCTCAGACTGCTTCTGGAAATGACGGGAGAGAAATGAGACCTCCTGGGCCCAGAATACAAGAAAGAGCAATGTGGAAAGTTAAGGAAACACCTAACCAAGTAGCTGCACCTCTGCCTGGGACCTTGGTCACTTATTAAACTGAACAGAATGAGTGTTTGGTGAAAGGAAGAGGGTTTTCTCATCTCACCTCACTGAGACAAGGGTGACTCTAGATGGTTTCTACAAGTAAACGCTACGGTAGGACAGTCAGGCTGAAACCAGCCACGTGCCCCATGGGCCAGAGAAGAGGATCCAGCCTCTTTCATTGACTTGGACAGACAGAATCACAGAACTCTTGAGGCTGGAAAAGACTCCAAAGATCATCCAGCCCATCATCACAGTCACCTAGACCAGGGCACTAAGTGCCACAGCCAGTCTGTCCTTAACCACATCCAGGGATGGGGACTCCAGCACTGCCCCAGGCAGTCCATTCTGATGTCTGATCACCCTTAACATCTGACCTAAACCTCTCCGGGCAGCTTCAGGCCCTGCCCTTCTGCCCTATCCCTTGTTGTCTGGGAGAAGAGCCCAATCCCCACCCATCTACCACTTCCCCTCAGGTAGTTACAGACAGCAACAAGGTCCTCCCTGAGTCTCCTCCAAGTCAAATCTTTACATTTCTTTAAAGATGGTTCTTCTCAGAAAAGCTTCTTCTAAAGCCTCATGTATTTCATGCAGCCTTAAGCAAAAACCAGGCAACGTTCTCCCGTTCCCCCGACCCCAAACCAGAGAAGTCACAAACGTCACCTCCGCACTAGCCAGCAGGTTGCTCACTGATGCGGACAAGCAGTCGTTCCTTTCTTCCTCCCATGATCTCCTGGAGCACCTGTACGTTCTGTTGCCTCGGATAAGGTCACGAGAGTTGTCCATCTGAGGGCACGGCTTGATCAGTCTGCTCCCCTCCACGCCGACGCCAAAGCTGTCTGCGCAGGAAATTTTCTCATCTGTAGCAAGGAGAGGACACCAAGGCAGGCAACTGAGAAGCAGGGAGGCAAATGGTTTCCCCTCATCAAACCCGCAGCCTCCTGAAGTGAGGAGATCTCCAGACCAGTGAGGACATCGGTCAGCTCTCCATTCGCAATGAGCGGCAGTGGGGCTTTTCCTGCACTGGTCCTGGTTTGAAGCCTGAAGGAAAACAAAGAGCTTGGGGAAAGACCCCGGTTTTGCGCCTCGAATCAGCACGTCAGTACCCAGAGGTGTAGGGTTTGTCTGCTGGACTACAGGGTCAGGTAGGAGCAGAGTGTGGTTGTACTGACCGCTGAGTTGACCGTGATAGCAAACTCAAAGTCTGTTCTGCTCAGGGACTTGGTGCTGCTGTAGGGCTAACAGAAAATTCATCAAGGCTTCGATAGTGAAGCCTGAGCGGCTTTTTGATGAGCAGGACTCGTGCTGATTGGCTTTGATTAGGTTCTGAATCACAGAACGTTAGGGATTGGAAGGGACCTTGAGAGACCATCCAGTCCCATCCCCCGCCACAGCAGGGTCCCTTAGATCCAGTCACACAGAAACATGGCCAGGTGGGTTTGAAACATCTCCAGAGAAGAGACTCCACAACCCCCTCCAAGCCATGGAGTCAGTCAGGGTTAGAAGGGACCACAGGATCCTCCAGTTCCAACAACCCTACCATGGGCAGGGACGCCCCACACTAGATCAGGCTGGCCAGAGCCTCATCCAGCCCAGCCTTAAACACCTCCAGGGATAGGGCGTCCACCATCTTCCTGGGCAACCCATTCCAGGCTCTCACCACTCTCACGGTGAAGAACTTCCTCCTCACATCCACTCTAAATCTACCCATCTCCAACTGGGTAGCTCCCATGAAAAACGGAGACCAAAGCTCTTGGCTAGCGAAAAGCGCTGCTGTCAGATGTCACCGGGGATGCATTTGGCACCCGACTCAAGAAGGGGATGGAGACTTTCTACTTAAGAGCCTCAGACAGTAACTTGTTCCTTACCGGGTACCGGCTGCAGCCTGATGCTCTCACTGTTGACTCCCTGTCCAACACGGTTCACAAACCTGCAGTGCGCCATGAGCTCGCTCTGCCCGCCGCATTCGGTCTCCATGTAGTTGTGCGTGTAGCACAGCAAGCTCCCTCTTCTCCTTTTCCCTGTGTGGAAGGATGAAGCCGGGTTAGCACAGCTCTGGGTGCAGCAAGCTTCTGCATGACCTGATCTTCTGTGGGTCCGAGACGAAAAGCTCTTCCCTTGTGGACAAGCAGCCTTTCTGCCTGCTGATCTCCATCTCTTACTTCACAGAGCTTCTGGCTGCTGCTCCGTGACCACAAAATCTATGATGACCAGTTAGTGCCCCCTGCCCAGTGCCTCCTCCGCTGTGCAAGAGCCACAGTCTTCTTGTGGGGAAGAGTCTCTCTGTTCCCACTTCTCCTGCAGGCATTGTCCTCGGGGCAGGACACTCTCTGCATGTGCATCCATGAGTATGTGAAGGGTGGGTGTCAGGAGGATGGAGCCAGGCTCTGCTCAGGGGCATCTAGTGATGGGACAAGGGGCAACGGGTGTGAGCTGGAACAGAGGAGGTTCCACATCAGTGTGAGCAGGACCTTCTTGGCAGTGAGGGTGACGGAGCCCTGCCAGGGCAGTCCCTAATGGTCCTATGATTCCTGGCTTAGCCATGGTAGAACAGAATCACAGAACGTTAAGGACTGGAAGGGACCTCGAAAGATCATCCAGTCCCATCCCCCTGCCACAGCAGGATCCCCTAGATCCAGTCACACAGGAATGTGGCCCAGGAGGGTTTGAAACATCTCCAGAGAAGGAGACTCCACAACCTCCCTGGTCAGCCCCTGCCAGGGCTCTGTCAACTTCACTGGGAAGAAGGTCCTTCCGTATTTATGTGGAACCTCCTCTGTTCCAGCTCACACCCACTGCCCCATATCCTATCACTAGATGACACTGAGCAGAGCCTGGCTCCAACTTCCTGACACCCACCCTTCACATCTTTATAAACATTAATGAGGTCACGCTGCAGTCTCCACTTTTCCAAGCTAAGGAGACCCAGCTCTCTCAGCCTCTCCTCATAAGGGAGGTGCTCCACCTTCCTTTACCACGCTTGTTGGTCTACGCTGGACCCTCCCCAGCAGCTCCACATCCCTCTTGAACTGAGGAGCCCAGAACTGGACACAACACTCCAGATGTGGTCTCACCAGGACAGAGTAGAGGGGGAGAAGAACCTCTCTCGATCTGCTAACCTGCTCCATCCCAATCCACCCCAGGATGCTGTTTGCCCTCTTGGCCACAAGAGGGGACACCACTGGCTCCCGGCCATCCTGCTGGCCACCAGGAGCTGCAGCATGAGTCCCACAGCTTCTCAGTGTGCCTGTCGCAGGGGGTCTGTGACTGCAACCAATCCTTTCTGATGCACTTGTTGGTCTCCACAGGCTCTATCCTGTTGTTTTTGCACTCACAGTATCACCATATGGCAGGGGCTACAAGGAACCTCTGGGGAGCATCTAGTCCACCTCCCCTGCTAGAGCAGGTTCTCCTACAGCAGATCACACAGGAACACGTCCAGATGGGTTTTGAGCTGTGACTGGCTGCAGAGTAGCCCTGAGGAGAGAGACTTAGGGGTGCTTGTGGACGAAAGGCTCAGCATGAGCCAGCAGCGTGCACTTGCAGCCCAGAAGGCAAACTGGATCCTGGGCTGCATCAGGAGAAGTGTGGCCAGCAGGTCCAGGGAGGTGATTCTCCCCTCTACTCCATTCTGGTGAGACCCCACCTGGAGGACTGCGTCTAGCCCTTATTACAAGAAGGATGTGGAGATGCTGGAGCGAGTGCAGAGGAGGGCCACGAGGATGGTCAGAGGGCTGGAGCACCTCTCCCATGAGGGCAGAGAGTTGGGGCTGTTCAGTCTAGAGAAGAGGAGGCTCCCAGGTGACCTTATTGTGGCCTTCCAGTATCTGAAGGGGGCTACAAAAGGGCTGGGGAGGGGCTTTTCAGGATGTCAGGTAGTGACAGGACTAGGGGGAATGGAGAAAAGCTGGAGATGGGGAGATTTAGAGTGGATGTGAGGAGGAAGTTCTTCACCGTGAGAGTGGTCAGAACCTGGAATGGGTTGCCCAGGGAGGTGGTTGGGGCCCCATTCCTGGAGGTGTTTAAGGCCAGGCTGGATGGGGCTCTGGCCAGCCTGGTCTAGGGTGGGGTGTCCCTGCCCATGGTGGGGGGGCTGGAACTGGATGATCCTGTGGTCCCTTTAACCCTGACTGATTCTATGACTTGGTCTGGGTGATCCTGCTGTTGCAGGGGGATTGCACTAGATGACCTTTCGAGGTCCCTTCCAATCCCTAATGATTCTATGAGTTCACCTGCTGAACATCCGTCCCTGCAGCCATGACCTCTGTGTCTCGAACTGCGGCACCGCAATGGCTCTTGGCAAAGGCCGCTGTTCCTTTCCGCAGTCAGTGGCACCTGTGGGCTGCCACACTAGCGGTTGGGGTGGACGGGTGCCGCGAGCCTGACTGAGCACGCAGACCCCAGGGACGGGGATGTGCCGCCCAGGGCGGTGAGGGACTCTGCAAGTTCATTGCTTCCTTTCTTACCGGCGTGAAAGCTGTTTTGCCGAACCACAACCGTAACTGCGAACTCCTCCGTGGCACTGGCACGCACGCAGCACTCCAGGGCTTGCTGCACGCCGCACCGCACGGGTGCCGCGATGGGGTCTATCAGGATGTTCTGCCTCAGAGGCAAGGGAATGACCTCAACTGTCGCGGTGGCAGAGCTCTCCAAGTGCTTCTGAGAGAACGTGCAGGTGTAGGTGCCTGGAAGCAAGAGCAAACAGCGCACGTCTTAGTCAACACAAGGGCGCCACAGCTGCCGCAGGGTCGTGAGCCCTAGTGCCGAGGACACCCAGAGCTGAAGGCAGCATCACGTCTCTGCTATGAAACAGAGTTAGGACTTCGACTCTGTTTCACTTGCTGTGGCCTCGCGGGGATGCTGCCACCAGTCCGGCATGGAGATGCCATTATGCCTGTGGCTCATGCCAACCAGGTTCACTCACCACTCCAGTCCTGCGTGGCAGTCTTCACTGTGAGCACAGACACAGCTGGGACCTTGCTGGTTTCGATGCAGGCAGAGCACTCCACTGCTTTCACAGTACCTCCAGCTCTGATCCTCCAGCTGACGCTGTCGTAATTGCTCACGTCGCTTTGACACATCAGACTGAATGGAAATCCCGCAGAAACGGCTGCGCCTGCGCTCGAAGACATCGTTACCTGGGCTGAGAGAGCACGAGAGGGAGGTCTCGTTACTGAGTCACTTGCTAGCAGCATCTCACAGCATCCCACTGGTGCAGAATGGTTGGGCTTGAGAGGGACCTCTGAAGGTCACCTAGTCCAACCGCCCTACTGGAGCGGGGGTCACCTAGAGAAGACTCTGCAAGGACACATCAAGGTGGTTTTCGAATGTCTCCAGAGGAACCTCCACAACCTTTGTGGGCAGCCTGTCATTGTGGCTCTGCTATCGTGAAAAGGTTTTCCCTTACACTCAGGTGCAACTCCCTGGGCTCCAGCGTGTGCCCGTGGACCTTGTCCTGTCACTGGGCACCATCGAGAAGAGTCCGGTGCCACCCCCTTGACGCCCACCCTTTAGACATGGATTTAGAGCCCTCATCTGACAGCAGATGCTGCGCCGCATGGGCCCGTCGGAGGTGCTGGAGGACTGCCACCAGCCACCTGAGTCTCACCTTTCCGGAGGTAGGTCACTGTGATGTTTCTACTGCGCCTGGCACCGTGTCCGGTCTGCAGCTCACACGTATATGTCGTCACCGCACCCGACTTCTCAGGGGGGCACAGGGATTCACGGACGTTGAGTTTATACCTGGTGCAGTTGCCACTGAAACTGGGCTCTCCTGAAGAGACATGAATGTTCTTTGAAGGACCATGGGCACCAGAAAACATCTGTGCTCTGGAGGCGGGGAGCTACAGCACTGCTTGGACACCTCAGGAAGAGCAAAAATGAGGATTACTCTGGTTCAGAGTCACCTCGTGATGTTTAGGATCACAGAATCACAGAACACTGCAATGGGAAGGGACCTTGAAAGATCATTCAGCCCAATCCCCCTGCCACAGCAGGATCCCCTAGATCCAGTTGCACAGGATCCATCCAGGTGGATTTTCAATGTCTCCAGAGAAGGAGACTCCACAACCCTCCTGGGCAGCCCCTGCCAGGGCTCTGGCACCCTCACTGGGAACAAGGTCCTTCTCACACTGATGTGGAACCTCCTCTGCTCCAGCTCACACCCACTGCACCTCGTGCTATCATTGGGTGCCCCTGAGCAGAGCCTGGCTCCATCCTCCTGACACCCACCCTTCACACACTGATCAACATCCACGGGGTCACCCCTCAGGCTCCTTTTTTCCCAGCTCAGGAGCCCCAGCTCCCTCAGCCTCTCCTCAGCAGGGAGTTGCTCCCCTCCCTCCATCACCCCTGTGGCTCTGCGCTGGGGTCTCTCCAGGGATAGCAGCACAGACTGATGCACCCATCTCTGCTTTCTGAACCAAACAAGGCAGAAACATGTTTTCAGGGACGAGCAGGTGGGATGCTGGTCCTGGCAGCTGTTTCCATCCAGGACAGCAGAGTTCAAAGCATCAGTTTCTGAACCGTGCTTGGAGATGCCCAGAGCATGACTGATGCCGGCACAACACGTGTATGTGTGAAGCCCACACCAGGCTGTTCATCCATCCTCGCTCCTCCCCACGCACAGGACTTGGCCTTTGGGATGGCCAGCGAGGAGGGGATCTTTGGGGAGCGAACAAGCCTAGCGGGCGAGAAAAGACAGCCTTGGCTCCTCTTACCTGTGATAGGGATGGCTCCACTCACTCTCCAGTCAGCAGTCACAGAGGGCAAGTGCCTGTCGACGCAGCAGGACAGCAGAGGGCCGCTGGACTGCATGTCAGGGCTGTTGCACGTGACGGAGAGGCTGTCGGCGTTCGCAGTGACGTGCACCGGCAAGACCGTTACCACAGCCGCGGCTCTGTATATCAGCGTCAGGCGCTGCTTGTGCGTGAAGACGCACTGGTAGGAGCCTGCGAGGCAGAGGCACTGTCTCAGTTTGGAGAACGCACGTGGCTGTTGTTTCCACTGCGCTTGGGGTTTGGATCCAGGAGTTACTTCCACACACAGTTTTCACTGCTCCCTGCCTGGCAACGGCTCTGCTAGTCACCAGTGACCATGTGCCTGTAGGTCACCTGCAGTAGCCTTCCTGCAGGCTCCTGGTGCAAAGTGGGTGCATCTGCAGTGGTGATGGCTACGTGATGGGACCAGTGCTCTGGGACCGAAATGCTTAACATCTGTCTGCTTTGGCAGGTTTAGGGTCTGTGTGACGGGGCGGCCAGAACACAGCGGTAAGAACGTGGACCAGCAGTGCAAAAGGTTCCTACACAGAACGGGCAAGAGAGAGGTGCCCAGGAGGGGTTCCGCCAGAGCTGGCACTCTGAGCTGTAGGCACTGCACAGAGAGCATTGCCAAAGAGAGCAGAACGCTTTATGGTCCCTCTCTGAGGCACCTGTACCCTGGGGGCATCCAGGCTTCCTTCTACAGGCGGCAAACAGAGCTTCACACTTGATGCGTGTGTGCGTTCTCCTTCCCTGCCGAGCTAGACACGTGGGGAGGCCACTTACAGACGAGTAAAGACATGAAGCTTCAGAGCATCCTCAGCCCAACAAAACTCTGAGAATCTAAGAACATCAAGGATTAGAAGGGACCTTGAAAGATCACCCAGTCCAGTCCCCCTGCCACAGAAGGATCCCCTAGATCCAGTCATTAGGGATTGGAAGTGACCTCAAAAGATCACCCAGTCCAATCCCCCTGACACAGCAGGATCCCCTAGATCCAGTCACACAGGAACAAGGCCAGGTGGGTTTGAAACGTCTCCAGAGAAGGAGACTCCACAACCCCCCCGGGCAGCCCCTGCCCAGGACTCTGTCACCCTCACTGGGAACAAGGTCCTTCTCACGCTGATGTGGAACCTCCTCTGCTCCAGCTCACACCCGCTGCCCCTTGTCCTGTCACTGGGTGCCCCTGAGCAGAGCCTGGCTCCATCCTCCTGACACCCACCTTTCACATACTGATCAACATCCATGGGGTCACCCCTCAGTCTCCTTTTCTTCCAGCTCAAGAGCCCCAGCTACCTCATCCTCTCCTCAGCAGGGAGATGCTCCCCTCCCTCCATCACCTCTGTGCCTCTGCACTGGACTTTCCCCAGCAGCTCTGTGTCCTTCTGGAACTGAGTGAGCCCAGAACTGGACCCAGGATTGCAGCTGTGATCTCAGCAGGGCAGAGTAGAGGGGGAGGAGAACCTCTCTCTATGTGCTAACCATGGCCCTTCTGACCCACCCCAGGAGGCCATTAGCCCTCTTGGCCACCAGGGCCCATTGCTGGCTCCTGGACCCCCAGATCCCCCTCTCCTGCGTGGCTCTACAACTCCCACCTCGTGTCTGTGCTCCAGAACACCTGGGCACAAGCGACCCTTTTGGAATCAGACTGTCGGATGCGTGGCCTGAAGAGAACTTGAGTCCAAGCTCTGACACTGCAGAATAACCCCCCGGTAACTCCTCCCAGAAAAGTGCCAGCAAGTTCCCTAGTTCTGGTTTCCAAAGAGCCCTAGACAGGACCGTGCGAGACCCTGCGACCCCGAGCTCAGGGTCAGCAGCGTCCGAACAAGAAAATCGATAACGTAGTCATACCAGAATCCTTCGCTGTGACATTGACGATCCTAAGAGTCGACCCGATGTTCCTTTGCACCTCCACCGAGTGTCGGGGGCTGGCAGAGACCATCTGGTCCAAGTGATACCAGGTCACGTTGTCAAAGGCTGTGCTGATGTCACAGGTCAGCTTTACCGTGTCCCCTTCAGAAATGTCTGCAGGACTCACCATGAGGTTCGTCCTGTCTGGGGAGACACAGAGCAGCACCCTGCATTACTGTCATCCCAGCTCAGGGTGTCCTCCATCCTGTGGGGATCCTGGGGGCTTCACCACTAATGTGCCCCTGCGCCATCTGCCCCTCGGCCCTATCCTGCAGCTTCCCTGCCAAGTACTCTCACGCTGTCTCTGGTTGGCCAGAGGCCCCCAACAGATGACCACCACCACTGCTTTTGAGGCGGCCAACTGCCGAGAGAACCAGCGCTGTGACAGTGGCCCTCCGAGACAGACAGTGCTGCATGCGGGGTGCCAGGAGCACAGCACCTCCAGGGCGCCTGATCGGGTCACCGGAGCGCAGCCGAGTGCCAGAGGTGCCAAGGAGGCCAGGGAAGCCGGGGGAGCCTGTCCTCGTCAAAACGCCTTCCCAAGGACACTCTGCATCCGTGGAAGGGTTTGATGAGGCGCTGCGCGCAGTCGTCTCACGCCAGATGAGCCAGCACTTTGGGGTCACAGGATGAAGCGGAGCAGCCAGAGACGGGAGTGGTTCTTGAGGGTTCGGGACTGCCTGAGCAGTCAGGCAGCTGCACGGCTCCGGCTGCAAACACTGGGGTGGAGTCTGAGCAACAATACTGGGAGAGATTTAAACTTACTGGGTATTTCTCGTGTGAAGGAGTCTTGGTTTAGCACATACACTTCATCTAGATGTTGCTGCACGTTTCTGCTGGCCTCTGCTACCTGGTCGAAGCTTGCTGCTCCGGCTTTGACTTGGTAGCTCACAAAGACGCTTCCAGGGCTAAAGAGACGACAGCAGAGATACCACAACTAAGCACTCTTGCACAGAAGTGGTTGCCAGGATGTGACGACCCATCTGCCGTGGCTAGGGAGGCTTCACAAGGCCCAAGGAAGCTTCACACAGGCAGAGACTCCCTAAGGCTGGAAGAGATTTCCAAGCTCCTCAAGCCCACTCATCAAGAAAGCGCCGACCGTAGACGTGGTTACATGTGCGTGGACTTCAGGAACCTGGTCTCCTTCATCCAGACCCAATGTTAGAGCCAGAGTCCCTGTACTACCACGTCTTCCTGGTCACCTAGGAGCTGACGGGAACTTATCCGCATCCCCTCCCCGTCTGGGCGGAATCACATCTTCCCCACAAAGGCTGCCATCAGGGAAGGGAAGGAATATGGACCTCAGCGGCGGCAGCCCCGCTGCCATGTCCTCCGCAGCCATCACACGTCCAGTCGGGCTGCGCAGACAGCAAGGGCGCTCTTTGCTGGCCACTGCCAAGGTTTGTCGCCCGGGAAAGAGAGGGGACAGCTGACTTACCTGAAGCCCGTCACCGTGGCCGACACGAAGCCTGGCAAGCACCCGTAGCTGGCGCTGAACTGCAAACAGAGACACAGCGCGTGACGCAGGGCTCTGCTGGGGGCTCTTTGCTCGGCACTGATGTAGGCGCAGCCGGCTGCCTTGTGCTCCCCCTGCTGCCCCGGGACTAGTCTGTGCTGACGGTCCCACTCTGCGCGGGCTCAGGCGCCTGCTCTGGGACTGGTGACGCAATGAGAACGAGTCCTGAAGCCTATCTCACTGGCCAGGACGTCCTGCGGGAAAGGAACCTGGTCTGCTTGTAGCTACCTCTGCTGCACACTTCCCCGTTACTGAGGGCTCTGAGGGGGGCCCTACTTCCCAGATGCCAAAGCTGAACCCCACACTCCTCAAACAGCTTTTGACCGCCGGAGATGGAGAATGGAAGTCATTACCGCTTTTTCAAGATCGTCTTTGTATTTCCTGTACAGCTCAGAGGAAGGATCCTGGAGATCGTCCCAGAAGTCCGAGTTGAGCCTGACTGACATGTTCATTACGACGGGCTCTTCCATCCCACACGAGGCTGCAAGGAGAAACACGAAGGTGAGTGCCAGCACCACCAAAAGCCGTGCTGCCAGGGAATTCCTTAGCTTTCTGCTCTGGATTCGTCACAGAAGCCTCGAATCAGACAATTGCTTGAGTTGGGAGAGACAGCTAAAGACACTCTAGTTCAGTCTACCTGATCTTGAACAAGTCTAGCGATGGGACGCCCACAGTTTCCCTGTGCAACCAGTATCTCACCACCCTCATCAGAAGGGTTCTCCTTTGTGTCAGTCTAAATCCACCCTCAGTCAAAAACTGCTGCCTCTTGTCCTGCCACTACACTTGCTGGTGAAGAGTCTCTGTCTCTCTTAGGAGCTTTGTTTAAACACTGAAGGGCTGCCAAAAGGTGCCCCCTTTTCCAGGCTGAACAATCCCAACTCTCTCAGCCTGTCCCCGTAGCAGTGGTGTTCTGTGCCCCGCTCCAGCAGAGCTGGGGACTCTAGAGCGTGATGCAGAGCCCCAGCCCAGGAGCCACCAGAGAAAAGCAGAGAAGCAGGTCATCCCCCTCAGCTTGCTGCACACACTTCCTCTGACGCAGCCCACGATGCCATCGGCTTCCTGCAGACCCCCTCCCTAGCTGCTGCCAAGCTGCAGACCCTGTCAGAGCAGCAGCTTTCCTCTGTCGAAAGCCTGCTGAGATGAAACGGTCTTTGCTAGGCAGAAGCTAGAGGTCCCAAAGAGACATGAGAGGGTTCCAGCAGCCGGTGCTCCGCCATGGCACTTGGTGTTTCCGAGCACTCATGTCAGAGTGACCCGCATCCGAGGCAGCGCGGCAGCCAGCCCAGTCCTGCCAGGACAGCACCACTGCACCTTGCAACCAACACGTGAGTTGCACAGAGGCGACGCTCCGCGCCACCACTCCTTACCCTCGGTCTGAGGCTCGCAGTAAGGCCCCGAGAAAGGCATCTTCTTCCTGTAGCCGCAGGGCAGGGCAGGCGCCTGGCTGGCCGAAGCGCAGGGCAGCAGACCACCACAGGCCGCACTCGGCCAGGCATAGCCGCTGTCACAGAAGCAGCAGCCATCGTCGTCGTCACCACCGGGCAGGCAGACTAGCGTCAGACAGACAGAGAGGCGGTGAGGTGGCACGTGGGGCACAAAGGCGCTGTACGACCGCGCTTGCTTTCCTCCCGACGCCGGGGGTCTCGGCCCAGCGCTGCCTCCTCATGAGCTCCGTGCAGACCCCGTGGGCTGACACCCTGCAAACCTTCCCCTACTGACCAGAAACGACCGACCCGTCCGGGACAGGGGGACGCCTGAGCGTTTACTCCCCAGCAATGGGGAGCAGCTGCCAACCCAGACCCTGAGCGTTCACGTGGTGCCTGCGAGGGTCTTCAGACCGGGTGTTTCTGTTCTGCCTGAGCTGGAACAGCAGAGGTGGAAGTTTGTGGAGGTTGCAAGAGCCAGCAGTGGCCACTCAGAGTGCCAGTGGCTAGCGAGGTGCTGGGACGCTCTGTATCCTAGCAGGCGCTGCACGGGAGAAGGCAGCATCACAAAGGGGTTCGACGGCATCAGTTCTCTCCAACTACAAAAACACCAAACCAGCAAAAGCCCAACAACGAGCCCAACGCCACCCTGCTGCAAGATCTGCTCCCTGTGTGACGCTCTCAAGGGGAGGGACTAACCAAGTGCTGGTCACACCTCACACGTGATGCTGGAGGCCTTCGGAAGATCCATTTGGAACGTGGGAGGTTCCACATAAACATCAGACGCACCTTCTTCCCGGTGAGGGTGACAGAGCCCTGGAAGGGGCTGCCGGGGGGTTGTGGAGTCTCCTTCTCTGGAGATGTTTCAAACCCACCTGGCAGTGTTCCTGTGCAACTGGATCTAGGGGGTCCTACTGTGTCAGGGGGATGGGGCTGGATGATCGCTCAAGGTCACTTCCAATCCCTAATGATTCTACGACTGATTTGAGAGTTGGTGGAAACTTCCTTTCACTGTTTTAGGGGCCCGCTGCCTGGGCTGCTGCAAGCGCTAGGTGCGGTCGCGTGTCCTCAGCCAAGTTCCCCATCGGATGCGACGCTGCACAACCCCAATCCGAGTACGAGCCCGCCTGCTCTCTTGGCCCATGGGAACACGCCTGGGGAGCTCGCTCAGGAGAACACTGCCCCTCGTGCACAGTCTCTGTCGGGGCCAGGGAACGGGCTCCCAGGGCCATTGCTGTTCCAGACACGACTGAAGGGAAGCAAACCATCTGCTAACCGCCATCACGGCTTCCTCAAACCTGGCAGCAACTCGGGCTGCCTGTTAACAGTGCTGGAGCAAAAACCTCCGGCTCAGGCTTGCTCTGGCTGTCTCCCTTCCTTGAAAAAGGCCGTTCCTGATGCCAGCATACTACGGAGGAGAGCGATGGGGCACAGGGGACAGAACCCTCTGCTTCCTTGGCTCTTCAGTTTTACCAGGTCTCTCAGTGCCAGCGATTTTGCCTGCTCTGCGCCTGACAGAGAGCAGAACTGGCCAAGAGCAAATCCTGGCCAAGCAACACGTCGCTGGCGACACGGACATGACCAACCGACCCACCTGTGGTGACGCTGATGTTGGAAACCACCACTTCCATACCAGAAAGGTTGGCTGGGGCGGGCAGGCGGAGGCCGCTGAAGTACGCTCGGACAGGCTCCAGGTACGAGGAGTCCGCGAGGCTCACTTCCACGTCGACAGAGTAGCCCAGGGAGGGGAGGCCAAACGTCAGGACTGTGAGAGAGACAGCATGAGGCTGCAGAGCTGTGTGTGAGGGCGGCTCACAAAGGAATGGCTTCTGCCTCGGCACCTGGGCTCGGCTGCTGCTTGCTGGCACATTAGTCTGGCAACCTGCTCAGGAGTCTGAACTACTGCTCCTGCACATGTGACCTGCTGCTTGCGTGGCTACAGACAGCTCTCTCTGGTCTCGAG
Organism: Rhinopomastus cyanomelas; assembly: GCA_013400115.1. Lineage (NCBI taxonomy): Eukaryota > Metazoa > Chordata > Aves > Bucerotiformes > Rhinopomastidae > Rhinopomastus > Rhinopomastus cyanomelas. The sequence continues at coordinate 123,710 of VXBP01000017.1, read as the reverse complement.
CAACAGGGAGCCGACACGGACAGCACAAAGCATGGCACAGCGCGGTGTCCCCGCTCTCCTCTGACACAGCAAGCGGACGGGTTGCCAGCCACGGACTGAAGCTGCATGGCACTGTCTTGTGCTGCAGGAGGCTCAAGAGCTTTCCTACGCCGCGCGTCTCATCATGCGCAGCAGCTGCACTGCTCCCACTGCTACTCTTCCAGTCCTGTCCCCAGTCCCACTGGGAAGAGCAGGCGAGCGGCTGGGCAGTGCTTAGCTGCCTGCTGGGGCTGCCCACAGCAACCGCTCCTCTTGCGGGCTGCGGCCCGTCACGCTGTCCCCAGCAGCGATCTCCCCTGCGCTCGCTGGGACGTCTGCTGTGCTCTGGCACGCTCGCGTACGTACCGTTTCGACTCTGCCTCTGCACCTCTGGCTGGACAGCCTCCTCTTCTGACGAGCTGTCCGTCTGTGGGAGAGAGAGGGCAGCTATGAAAAACCCACTGGGTGCTTCAGCAGCTGCTACAGGAAAGAAGGGATTGGTGGTGAAGGAACTCGTGGCACGGACTACTGTCCCCTCCACCAACGCTCCCCCTCCCTGCTTTTCTTGACAGAGTATTTTTGTCCTCTGAGCAGGGAAATACCAAACCCCGGCTGAGGAACGTTCTGGGTTGGTGGGTGTCTCCGCTCATCAGTGCGAGGCGATGGCCCCACCAGAACAGAAGTGCTGTGCCTGACGGCGCTGACGCAGTGCCCTCAGTGCCAGGCCACTCTGGCTTGGCAGACCTGACCACCTGGAATCCAGAAGGTGGACTCGTACCCCCCGGCTGTCCTCTGTGCTCCGAGCTTGCTGCTCTGCAGCGCCACAGCCAACCCGAGCAGGACGAGGCAGAGCAACGGAAACGCCCTGGCTCCGGCTCGGGGGCAGGTCAGCTACTTTCTGGGCCAGCAGTAGCACACGGGTGACCAGGGCAGCGGTGGCACAGCGTCAGCACGGCCAGGCTCACATGGGGCGCAGCCAAGAGAGATGCAGACCCACTTGTGTTTCTTCAGTCAAGCCCTAAAAATACCCTGGCACCGCAGTCTGCGAGAAAGGCCACGGACAAGGAGAGGCACAGGCAGGAAATCCGCAGCTGTGCCAGTTTCTTCAGGCCCCTGAAACCTTTATTTACAGAAAGGGTGAATAGCCTGGCAGCCCTTGAATCATCTCCTTGCACAAAGGAACCGTCTGGTGTGCGATTAGAGCAGGGCTTTGCGTCGCAGCTGTGCTGGCAGGGGTCTCCGAAGGTGCGCCGGCATTTCTGCGCTGCCAGGGGTGTGTCCCACCCGCCAGCTTAGCGGCGGAGGTGACGGACAGCTCACTGCCAGCCACTTCTGCCCCCTTGCTGGGGCTCAGAGGCTCCCTTTTCTTAAAGGTTGTTCTTCCAACCATGACAGGTTCTCACGCTGTCACTGAGCACTTGAGGGTGTTGTACCAGTGAGCGGCGACTCGTGTGCTGGGTCAGGCAGGGATCAAGGGCGCTTGCAGACAACGTGGGGCTGTTCTCACGGAGACGCCCGAGTGCTGAGCCGCAGAGCGCTGGCAGAGTCACGCCAGCCAGACACTTGGTCACCATTAGACAGCTGCCAGGCAGCAGACTGGGCTGCGGGAGCCAGTTCTGTCGTCCTCTGCCGAGACAGGGAACGGTGGTGTGAACAGCTTGAGGGGTTCGCCTTTCCTCTCGCCTCTCTTGGCCTTGCTGCATCCCACCCAGGAAAGTCCCCCGTGCTCTGGTCAGCCTGTCCGCACTGGGGCTGCTGTGGGGCTGGGAGCCAAACCCAGCGCATCAGGATCCGCATTGACTTCATAGCGTGGAATTGAAAAGTCTAGTCTGACTGTAATCAAAGAATCATGGCATCATTATCGCGACCGTCCACGAGCCAGCAGGTCTGCCGACGGTTTTCTTTGCCAGACCGCAAGAGCCCCCGTTTGCCAGGCTGCTGGTTGCTCTCTCGTCTTTCTAGCGAGGGGCCGTTTGCGCAGAGGCTGCCGACAAGCCCACAGAGAAGGGGGGAGTGCGAAACGGACTCCCAGCTCTGCACTGCTGGCAAAGCCAAAGAGAAGGGGAGGGTTCCTGAACAAGTGAGGAAGTGAAGCGAAGTCTGAGCCCAGGAGCAACATCGGAACAACCCGGTGGTGCTGGCTGGGACAGGATACTCACAACATACTGGGCAGGTGGGTCCTGCGGTGTCTGGCAACACGCGGTGACCAGCAGGAGCAGGCAGTGGAGACCTGCAACCATCCAGGACGGCATTTTGCCCGGTGGTTTCGCTGCACAGCCTGAGAAGAAATGAAAGCACCAAGATCAGAGAGTTTCCAGGTGATTCAGGCGGCAGGAGATCCCAGCACAGCCCACGGGAACGGTTTCTTCAGACTCCCTTAGCACCTTCTGCCTGCTCCCTCCATCTGAGCCAGAAGATGGAAGGTCTGGAGTTACTCCTCTGCCATCGTCACCAAGCTGTTTCCCTCGAACCTCCTTTCTCCCACGTGGCTGTAACTGCTCCAGAAGCGTGGAGAGAGCAGTCTTTTGGAGAGCCACGGAACATTCGGGACTGGGAGGGACCTCGAAAGCAGAGTCTTGTGCAGACTCGGGGACAAACGAAACGCTGTCCTGTCATCTCCCGGGACAACTGCGAAGCTTCTGCCGTTGCTCACAATGGTGCTTGGTAAAGGCACAGCCCCAACACGAGGAGGATCACAGAATCACAGAGCATTAGGGGTTGGAAGGGACCTCAAGAGAGCAGCCAGTGCCATCCCCCTGCCAGAGCAGGAGCCCCCAGACCCAGTTGCACAGGAACATGGCCAGGAGCGTTTGAACCGTACCCAGAGAAGGAGACTTCACAACCCCCAGGCAGCAGGCAGACAGCTGCTGCAGGTGAGGGCCATGCCCTATTGCAAGAGGGCCAGCTCTGCTGCCAGCCCCATCCCGCTCTGGAGGGGCCTGCGGTAACACCGCGGGCTCAGCTGCAGGCTTTGCTCTCTTTGTCACCCCAGGGCTGACAAGGAAAACAATGAAGAGTGATGTCTCCTGGAAAAAAAAAAAGGCTTCTAATGGTGAGGTCTCAGTGTTTGTCTCCATTGCCTGCGCTGACGTTGACAGGACAACAGCCCACAACACGAGACTACGGACACAAGGAACTGCAGTCCGATGCCTGAAATCAAAGCCCGCAAAGCCTAACCTTTTGACCTCGTTAACACCTACCCTAAGCGACTCAGGCAGTAGACTGGCTGGCGACTCATAAAGGCAGTGGCAAGACGCGCACGGACCCTTGGAGCGGGTGCCGAGACATTTTGTACAGCCAGAGGGAATGGCGAGAGGGAGCTGAAGAGTCTGGAAAAACATGCACTTTGCCATGAACCTGCACTTCCTGATCTTTCCTGATGGCACTGCCCGAGCTCAGGAGCTGACAGCTAGTAGAGAGCTCGAGCAGGTGCTGGAAATAAGTTTTTAAAAGGAAACTAGAAGAGAAGACTCTTGAGAGTAGTAGTGAAGGGTGTCTGAGTGGGTGGCATCACCTTAACTAAAACCATGGAATCACGGAGTGGTTTGAGTTGCAAGCACCCAAGGATCATCTTGTTCCAGCCCCAGACTTCTCGCAAACTTCCACCAAACGACGATCCTTTTGTGCTGAAAAAGCTGCTCACACAGACCAGCTCAGACCCCGGCTTTTAAAGGCTGTGAATCACCAGGTGGAAGCAGGGGTGAACCTGCCCAGGGAAGAGATGGAGGTGTTTGAAAAAACGTGTCACTCGGCACTAGGAAACACGGTTCAGTGGGCATGGGGGCACGGGGCGGAAGGCTGGACTCTGTGATCTTGGAGGTCTCTTCCAACCTTAACGATTCTGTGACCCCATGAAGCAGAAAAACCAGCGTCTCCTGGGATGACGATGAGCATTGTCCATGGGCTGCCTATTCTCACCGCCACTGCATGTCAGAGCCGGTCTCCAAAGTGGACAGGGTGCCTCCCTGTGACTTCCCTGCAGAAAAAGGTAATGGGAACATGACCTGTGGTCTCACCTCGTGAGTGGACAGAGGGCAGCAGGGAGCTTCTGGCCAGCAATGTGCTTGATGTCACCGACGTGAGGATCTAGCAGGGATTTGTCAAGTTTTCTCACTGAAGGTGGCTCTCGGGAAGATTCATTTGCGGCGAGGCGTCACCTGCAAGCTGACCTGGTGAAAAGAGAGTAGACAAAAGCAGTAAGTGATTCTTTTCTTTCCCAGTAGAGCGTGCCATCTCTAGAGCTCCACTGGAACGTGCGTGAGCAACTGTCCCACCCGCTGTTCTCAAGTGCTGCGGAAAGGGCAGCGGCTAGCGATGCCGCACGGTGCAAAGCTTCAAACGATGGAGATGGACCGAGGCAAAGTCTGCAAGTGAAGATCTGCACGGGCGCCGCGGGACACTGCGCGGCTGGGTCATGGAATCCCTTACATTCAGCATGGCTAAGTGCGAAGCAGGACTGGACTAACCTGACGAGAGGTGTTCTGCCAGGGACTCCAAATCTGCCACTCCGCATTGCCCTCTGGGGAAAGGTCGATGGGGAGCAGTTGAAAATGAAGAGCAAGAGCCAGGACATTCCAGGGCAGCAACAGAGGGAAGCGCCCCGCCAGAAGACCATGCTCTCTAGGCATCTGAGCTGAGCCAGTGAGGCCGCTCTCGTGCTCCCACACGGGAACAGCTGGAAAGCGAGGCACAGCACTATCTCCTAGCATCTTCCCACTCCAGAATCCCTGATAAAAAGACCATCACTGGTTCTTTTCCAGTGGATGAACGGCTGGCAGGACTGCAGAAACCCCACAACACTGGGAAAGGGGAGAGCCTCTTCAGTTTGAAGCTGGTCTTCTGCTGTTTTGAAGACATCACCAGCTTCTGACAGCCTCAAGTCTTCCATGGATCCGACTGATCCCAATTCAAAGATGGGTCAGAATGGATCAAGAGGAAAACTCTACCAAGTTCTAAGATGTGACACAAGTCCCCGAGATCGTGGCACGACCTGACAGCAGAAACACTAACGAAACCCAACACACCCTGGTGTGTGCGGCACGTGCTCACGGCACACGGTGCGAGAGCTTATTCTGCACAGAGAGCTGGTATCTCACACGCGGCAGGTGGCTGAAACGCAGCAGGAAGAAAACAAGGTCATTAGGCAAAGTTTACGGTGAGGTCGAGCAGCACCTGCTACAGCTTTGCATGGAGCTCCTGCGCTCGTGCACGAGCTCGCAGTCTTATGCAAACGTTGTGGATCAGCCTCTACCTCACAACACCCCCTCCATGCACCCGGGTAGCCGGGACTAAAGGCCTCACAAGCTGTGTGCCTAGTAAACCCGAGAGAGGGCATCTCGTGTGAATGAGACCCCTGCTGCTGCTCAGGCTTCAAGAGCTGTCCAGAAGGGCCCACAGCCTGACCCCTTCAAGAGCTGTCCAGAAGGACCCACATCCCGACCCCTTCGAGAGCTGTCCAGAAGGGCCCACATCCTGACCCCTTCGAGAGCTGTCCAGAAGGGTCCACAGCCCGACCCCTTCAAGAGCTGTCCAGAAGAGCCCACATCCCGACCCCTTTGAGAGCTCTCCAGAAGGGCCCACAGCCCGACCCCTTTGAGAGATGTCCAGAAGGGTCCACAGCCCGACCCCTTTGAGAGCTGTCCAGAGGGACCCACTCCCGATCCCTTTGAGAGCTGTCCAGAAGGGCCCACATCCTGACCCCTCGGTAGATGTCTGAAAATCCCAGACCGGTATCTAAAAAGCAAAGCCAGCCCCTAGGGAACAGCTCTGGAACCACAGATGGGGAGAAGCATTCGTGTGCTTCTCGATCCGTGTGGCTGCTCACCTTGTGCATCCAGTGTCCCGGTGGAAGAAGGGCGGCCGCACGCTCTGCGTTCAGCTTTTCCTCAAGCAGCCACCGACCTGCAGCGGCTAAAGCCGAAGAGATGCGGGTGCACTCATCACTCCTGGCACAGAGAGACTCCCGAGAGGCAGTGCCTCACAAATCCCAGAAAGCTAAAGCAACCCTGGGCACCCCCAAACCTCTCCTGCTCCATAGAGCTGAGTCTGAAATGTGTTGCCCCCACATCACCCTAGCGTGCAGAAGGCTCCAAGAGGTGAAGAGCGAGGTTCGCATTCACACTGGGACACGCGTGACCTACTCAATCTTATTTTCACTTTTCCTTCGAGTTTCTCTCTTTCACAAACGCTGCCGAAAAAGTAGTTGCCACCACGTGCTTTAGGAAGTAAAGGAGACATTGAGAGGAACAGTAGCCCTCACCTGATTGGGGAGCCAGAGAGAAGCTCTTCTGAATAGATCCATCTGACACAGCCTCTGCATTCTCCTGCAGCCCAGGCTGCTCTCGCAAAGGGAAGACGAGAGGCAGGAACCAGTACAATCAGCTGGGCACGTTGTTGCTGCTCAGAAAAAGCTCCACCTCAGGAGCCTGCCCTCAGTTTTCAGGTGCAAGGCTGACGGGGAGGCCGCAGCAGAAAGCCCATGAGGCGTTTGCAGAGATGCTTCCTGATGCCATTCCTGAGGCAGTGCTCATCATCTCCCCTGCACCGATGTGAGCCCTTTGGTGCCTCATCTGCGGGCTAGTTGTGCAAGTGGACTAACCTGCTGCGCTGCTGGCACTCCCCTGCTTTGCTCCAGCAAAGCGGGTGCTGAGGGCCGAGCAGCAGAACCCTGCTGCGTAGCCACGGCAAAGCGCTTGTGGGTTTGGGTTTTGGCAACAAGGAGGGAAAAGCTGAGCGTTTCCCACCTGAGGCGGCAGCACATGCGCTGGACTTGGTGCCAGTGGCCTCCGAGAAGCTGCAGGACGCAGACCTACGGCTCCGGTGGCTGTGGTTGAAGCAGGGAAGAGCCGAGAAATCCCAGACACCACATGCAACTCTGATGAGTTATGTGTGCTGCTACCCTGACAGGACTGGAGCCAGTGACTGACTGGACAAACAGGGACATCTGCCCAGGTAGCAGAGGGTCCGCTGTCCCGACCGTGTTGAACGCAGCCAGCTGGTCAGTGGTGCTAGGCGAGGTTCAGCTGGGTGCTGAGCACCAGCTGTAGCCAACGATGTCCCTGCTCACTGCAGGGGTGTGGGACTGCACCACTTGTAGAGGTCCCTTTCCACCCAAAGTGTTCCATGGTCTGTGATTAGATGCTGAGCTACTCGGGAGCATCCAGCGGAGAGGCACGAGAATGCTAAGACAGGAACAGGTTGGAGGAGGCTGGGTTTAGACAGGGCGAGACACAGGTAAAGAAGGAGCAAGAGCCTGTCAGTTGGCAACGTGCTGACACCCGTGCTCACAGTGACTGACGTGATGTGAAAGCATTCAGGACGACGGAGAACCTGTAGTTCTGAAGATCAGAAGATCTGAATCAGGCTACTTCCTTCCAGTGGAAGTGTCTGGGAGCAGGCAAGAACACTGCTAACATGGAAGAGACCCCTCTGTGTGCTAACGGGGTGCCGGAGCTTTTCCAAGAACCATTTTTTCCCTGTGCTGCTTCAGCTTCTGTGCAGTGAATGAGTTTAACAAGTTTCACCAGAGACATTCAAGACCTGTGGGCTCAGCTGCTTTTGGACTTTGCTATGTCCACCTCAGACAAGTTCAGAAGCCCCCTCCGGGATCCCCGTAGCACAACACTCCATCCCCGCTGGCTTAACCACAGACGTGCGCGGTGCCTGCAGCCTCATCCACAAAACCGCATCTCTGGAGACACGCTCCTGCTGACACCCTTTTGTACATCAAGTCCAAGTTCCCAATCTCGTTCAGAAATTGGATCCTCTTCCTCCTCGACCTCTGGCTTTAAATTCCTCTGCAAGCCTCCTCACGATGGCCTTTGTGCACAAACAAACAGGCTGCGTGGAGAAGAAAAACCCTTCAGTCCCAGCTATCGGTAGATCAGTCTGAAACCTTACCACGGCCAAGCAGGACTTCCTGCGAGAAGAAAATAACCTCGCAAGGCTCATGTTTACGAAGCACAGGAGATGGAATGGGAACCATCCGCTCAGGAAACTGATAGCACTGGACCATTACATCCTTCAAGCACTCCCAGTGCTCTGAGAGCAGCCAACAGAATTTCCCATGGACTCCTCAGCATCGTCTGGCCAGGACCAACCAGCCCTGGAATGTTATCCTAGGCCTTTTGGGACAGTTCACAGTTGGACTTGCAGCTTGCCAGGGGACAATCTGGTGGGCCAGTGAGGGCAACCTGGTGAGCCAATGAGGGTGTTCTGATGTAACTGTTAACTGCAGCAGTTCAGAGAGAATGCAGAAGACAAGAACAGACCACCGTATTTAGCAAGACATCGGCGCTGTCTTGGTTCCTGGGAAGTCTGGAAAGCTCCCACGCCAAGAGGAGACCTCTGGTCTAGCTCTCTCATGGGTAACAAGTTCACTTGCAGCTACTTCACATATTAGGGTAGGAGAAGGCTGCTGAGGATGAACTTCAGAGGAGGTACCTGCCTGTTTGCAGGAAGATGGTGCCCACATAGCTCATGACTTCTATGCTCTAACCAGTGCAGCATGGTGCAGAGACACCTCACCTGGGCTGTAGCAGAGCCAGAAGTGATCTGTTGTTGGCACGCTGTGTAATCCCTTGAAGCAAGTTTTGGCTGTTCGTGTCTGTTGGCAAGACTGCTTCTGGAGACGCGGTCCCAGCCCTGAGGCTCACTCGCTTGGGTTGCCTCCCACAGGCAAGCTCTGGTTGCTCAGTGGCACTTGACTTACACCGTTCCATCAAACCCATCTGTCTGACTCACTGACTGCCACTCTCATGCCTCGTGCAGACACACACATTTGGTGCCCCTCTTAGCCTGCCCAGCCAGATCTTCTTTCTAGAGCATTAGGCACAACATTTCTTGCTCAACACTAGACCTAAAGATGAAGTTTCCTAGTTCCAGATGCATCTGAAGCCCAGAGTCTTATTCCCACTACAGGAGAGATATAGACATCCTGAAGGGAGTCCAGCATGAGGCCACAGAGATAGCTACAAGGCTAGAAAATCTGCACTAGCAGGAGAGGCTGAGAGCTGTTTAGCCTGGAAGAGGAAAGGCTCCAGAAGACCTTGTCAACATCTGTAAATAATTGGCCAGGGCACCTGACGAAGCACCACAGGGCCTGGCTGCTTTGCCGCGGGATGCCAAATGCAGCAGCGCGAGCTGAAACCAACACTCCCGTGCTGCAGTGACCAGCTCTCCATTCCCACGCAGCCGTCGCAGCCAGAGGGGCTTCACTCCTGCTGCTGAAACACCTCTCGAGTTCACATCTGGGAACGTGGCCCCTTCTGGGCAGAAGCAAACACCTTCCACACCGTGGGAAGAGGAGGACAAGCAACTCTGTAGCCCAACAGGTCTTCAGCCGGCGGAGTTCTCTGTGAGGGGAGCAGTAGTCCACAGCCTGGGTCACTGAGGCCGTGACACCCCAGCGTGGTTGCCCTCCTGTACTGGGCTTCAGAAGCTCATCAAGCCTGGTGTCAGCAGGTAGAGCTGTGGTTTTACTCCTTGATTCCCACTGTTCTCCCAACATTTCTAACGGGTGGGGTTGCTTAACGCCTTGAGCGGTTGGTTGGACCCAAGCATCCTCTCGCCCAGAGGCTCTTCACCATGGGCCACAGGAGAAGCCCTGAGGAAGAGTTCTGTGCAAGCGGAGCGACGCTGTAGCAGCTCATCCTCACAGTGCTCTCTCCGCTTCGGAACGTCTGAGGTACAGGCAAGACGTTGGAGGTTAACAGCCCCCTTGAAGGTCAACCAATGAAGGGAACAAGAAGAAAACCCAGGAGAACAGCCAACAGCCACTGCGACCAGGAGCAAGGAAGTCCCAATCCCCTTTGCTTGCTTTGAACCCGCCTCTTGCTGGAGTCGAGACTGGCTCCTCACCATCCAACCGCTTGGCACGCTCGCTCCATGGTGCCTCGTGTTCTGTGACTCCGATTTCCATTCCCCATTAGCTGTTGAGGCTGAGGAGTCGTGACTGTCGCTCGGTCGGCTCTGCAGCTGCCCAGGAGCACGAGCAGGTGATCCCTGCCTTATCGCCGCCACCGAGCGCTCTGCCAGGGACTCAGTCTTGTGGGCTATGGCCCTCGTTCTCAGCAACCATCCCGCTGGGTCTTCCGGGGCCACAACAGAGGCGATTCCCTCCTGCGCACAAGGCGTGACCTTCGTATGGGGCGTGATCAGCCGGCTGTCGACCGAGGTTTGTTTCAGGCACGAAGCACACAAAGCCCTTGAGAAGCACACGCCCAGCAGTGACATTTCATGGAGAGTTGGCTGCAGGGAAGCTGCCTGACCCCAGATAACAGCCCCGAATGGGAGCAGCAATAAAACAAACACAGATTAATCAAGGACTCCAAACCGCTGCTCAGCGATAACGATCCAGTGGGCAACAAACAGGCTGCGGGGTCCTTGCTCTGTGATGTCTGAGGAGCCACCTCACGGCAGCTCTGTGCCCAGCGCAGCGCCAAGGGCCGAGCCAGCTGCTGTGCCAAGGGATCCATACGGCTTGAGGGGGATGTTGTTTTCAGGGGTACGGGGAGGGCCATTTCGATTCTTTACGAGCTGGCTGTCTGCAAAGAGATGCCACGGCTCGAGTGAGCGAGCGCTCCTTGTGCCAAGAGGCACCACTAGCACTCCAGGCTGAAACTGGTGGGAGTTGAAACCAGTAGGTCTGCTGGGAAAAAAGCCCTTCCTTCCCAGTTCTTGCCTTCTCCACAACGTTTCTTTGTCACCTCTCCAGGTGGCTTTGAGGGAAAGGGTGCAGCCATGAGCTCGCCCGCGTCCTCGTGCCTGGCCGATTTCACGGCTGGCAGGAATGGAGCAAGAGAGTTGGAGAGGCACTCATGTTACCTCTGCTGACTGCAAGCAACCCAAGTCTTGCTTCAGTAGGGATGCCTGCTGCTTCGCCATCTCCAACAGCATCTGCACTGACAGCAAGGACAAGGGAAGCCTCCCTTCACTGCTCTCAGATGGACCAAGCCCTCGCCGTGTTGGGCACCTGGTGCTGAAGCAGCGCTGGGGGGACTGCTGCAAGGGTGTCCAGCAGGAATTCATTTTAGGAAAGAGAAGGCAGCTTGTGACACAGATCCTCAGTGCCAGCACAGAATGTGGCCAGTAAGAGGACAGGCTGAAAGGGTTAGGGATGTTCAGCCTGGAGAAGAGAAGGCTCCAAGGAGACCTTATGTTATGAGGGAGCGTAGTGATGGATAGGAGAGAAGGATTTCAAACTGAAAGGGGGCAGGTTGCCCAGAAAAGTTGTGGATGCCTTCTCCCTGGAAGTGGTCCAGGCCAGACTAGATGGAGCTTTGAGCAACCCAATGTGGTATGACATGTCCCTTCCCATGGCACAGGGGGTGGAACAAGATGATCTTTAAAGTCCCTTCCAACACAAATAATTCTGTGGATCTAACCTCTTGCATGACCTTATTGAGATAAGAAGTGGTGGCCATGAAAAGCAAGTGGACTTTTTAAGCTGTAGGCTTGAAGCAGGATAGATAGTTGGAGGGAGGGAGGAAGGAAGGAAGGAAGGGCCATGGGTGCTATTTCGCAGCCAGAGAGACTGCAGGCATGCAGAGGCTGATCTGTGATCTCAGGCACAGGATCAGTTGGCTCAGACCGGAGGGCCCTTACGCAGGAATTCAGAGACTTCAACCTCAACAGGGAGCACTAAAACAACGTCAGGAGCAAGGGGCACGATTTGAGCAGCCTGTCAGGAGGCACATAGAGCCAACTTTGGAATGAAGGTGGCTTTTGCACGCTCAGCCTGACGGCAGCCAGGGGCCGAGCCCGTGGTCACCGCAGTGAGCTGAAGCAGGAACTCTAGGAGAGCCTTTCCTCCGGGCGTGAACAATTGGGGGAAGCTCTGTCCTCCTGAGGCACTTCCGAGGACAGTAAATTACACACTAGATCACAGGTCTATTATGTTTTCGGGGAAGGGATTTGGAAATTAATGTTTCATATTAAAACGTAAACGGGGGATCTGTGCAGCTCTGCAGCTCCCAGGCATCTGCCACGACGTGTTCTGCCTGTTGGGGGAAGTTCAAGCTGAGCCTGGGTTGGCAGCAGCCTATCACTCAAGCAGCACTGGTTATCTCTGTGCTCCTGTTCTCTGCTGCCAAAGAAGCGTGGTAGTAGCTGCCCTGCTCTGAAAGGATGATGGGAGAGCATCTGGGACAGAAATAACCCACCAGTACTTGAACTAACAGCCTCATCATACAGGAGCTACAGAAGTCCACAGAATGAGACACAGCTCCCTGCTCAGCCAGAGTAAAGGGGTTCTGTGCAAAAAGCCATCAGTTTCAGGTGGCCTTTGAGGTGCTCCTATAACCCATACGGCTTCGTGTAAACCAGATGGTGGAGATGACACAAAGGAGTTCAGCTGGTTTTCTTTTGGCTGGGAAAAACCCTCCATTTATTCAGAAGTGATCTGTTAGAAGGTGGCCAAGAAGTGGACTAGGTAGCCTGTGGTGGTGAGCTGGCCCTGGTCTGCACCCACGCAGCCACTCGCTCCCCACCTGTCAATGGGACGGGGTGGAGAACAGCAGGACAGAGGGAGACTACTAGCTGAGTTTCAATAAATAACAAGGAAAGGAAGAGGAATGGAAAGCAAGTGTTTAAAACCCGCCTGGAGATGTTCGTGGAGATGTGATCCTGCTCTGGTGGGGGGAGCGGACTGGATGATCTGTTGAGGTCTGTTCCAATCCCTAACGCTCTGCGATGCAAAGGGGATGACCCTCCAACTCCTACAAGCAGACAGGGATGGCTAGAAAGTCTCCAATGAATGGCAACCTTGGAAGACAGCCCTGTCTCCCACCCCTGCTTTTTACTGCTGAACATGATGTTGTGTGGTTTGACATATCCTTGGCGAGTTCGAAGCAGCTTTCCCAGCTGTATGGCCTCCTAGCAGCCAAAACGTCGGGTGGGGTACGGACACAGCTGTAGTCACAATCCAAAACACTGCACCACATGAGCTGTTATCAGCAGAGTTAACTCTATCCCAGCCAGAGCCATCTCGTTTGGCTTGCTCAGACGGGAGTCACGATGGAGAGGGCAAGGCTTCGGGGCAGATTTCATTGCAGGCTTCCACACAGATGGAGAAGAGAGAGGGGCTGGGTGCAGAGATGGTGCATTAGGGTTAAACACCCACGTGGTGGCCACAGGGTGGTGGGCAGCGTGAACCTTCTCTCACAGGCTGTTGCTGGAAGCAGACAAGCCCTCAGAATAGGCTGCAAACGCAGCCAAAGATTCCCTGGCAAAGTCCACTGGCGCAGCGTCACCACGCGCAGATGCAGCACAGCAGTTTCTAGACAACGGGCTAGAGAGAGTTAGATGCTCTGCGTGAAGCGTTTCTTGCCAAGGATGCAGAGTGGATCATTCCTCCTTCAGCCATTGCAAAACATCTTCTGCAATCACATCCTTCCCGTGGTCCCTCTCCCTGCACACCCATCTTGTGCCTTGCACTGCACCCTCAGTCCCAGTGTAGCCCCTCCAGCCACCACCAGAGCCCTCCGTTTTCTGCCCTGGATCGGTTCTCGTGCAGGATGCTGCCGAGCATGAAGAAGGGGACAGGCCTCACAGGGCAGGTGCTGGATCTGATGGGCGCTACCCGCCCATTGTCAGCTGAGCTAAGCAAGACCAGCTGAGGCACGAACTCCGGGTAATCAGGTAATCGCAGCGTATGAGCTCATGAATCGCAATCACACCCCTGCTTGAGAGCCTTGGAAACTGGTTCGTGGAGAAGCGGACATGGTGTCCTGCAGTGAGTTTGATCGTGCTGAAGATTCATCCCATCTTGGCTTTGCAAAGGTCCTGTAAAAAGCTGAGATTCTTACAAGAGGCTGAGATTGAGTTCGGCTCCACACGCAAAGGAGTTTCCCTTGTGTTGTGCAACTACCACCCCAAAACCAGCGATGCCCTCGGGGACGGTACCGTTCACGCTGGCCTAACACAGGCTCGGGTTTCCTCTGGCACACCACGAACCTCAGCCACCACCAGCGGCAGGAGCAGCAGAGACACCTCCTTCAGCAAAATGAACGGGTTAAAGAAAGGAATTCTAGTAAAGGCTGCGCCGGCCTTTTGTGTTTTAACAATGAGAGGAAGCTCTGCCTAGCCGGAGGCATTTCCCACGTCTCCAGCTCAGGCTGAGGAAAAGTGCTTTATCGGGCCCTCTAAGAGGTGTTACAGAAGTGCAAACGGTCAGGGCAGTGAGGACAGGGACACCCTCCCAGAGTCTGCTTGGTTCGCCTTTCAGAGCTGGATCTCGGCAGCCGGCTCAGAGGGATCAGGGGAGCAGTTAAACCAGGACAAAAGCTGAACAGACTCTCCCGGGCTGCCTGAGCCCCCACCGAATTCAGCCGAGCGTCAAGGCTGCCCTGATGCTACAGGTTGGCCCCAAACTTCCCTCTGCACCTCTGTGCTCAGCAGTGCTGCCGGATATCGCCAGGGAAAGAACAGGTGAGGGGTTTTCATAGAATCGTAGGACGTATCAGGTTGGAAAGGACTTCCCGAGGTCATCTAGTCCAACCCCTCCTGCTGCAAGCAGGGGCATCTCTAGCCTGCACAGGTTGTTTAGAGCCCCATCAAGCCTGACCTTGGAATTTCCTAGCTGAGCAGAAGGTCTGTCCCTTTTTTACCACGAAACAGCAAGTGATGGAGCAAGGAAACTGAAGCCTCGGGTTTCTAAAGTCCCACCGTCATTTTCGTCGCCATTCCTGTGCCTGTTACAGCTCATTGCCTCCCCTAAGCTGTCGCTGAGCGGGAGAGGTGCAGCACCCAAACACCAGCCCCTTCCACCCCAGATCTGGAAGCTCCTTACGCGTGTAGGTGAGCACCACTTCCCCACCGACAGAGAGAGAAACAAGACCGCAAGAACACACCGCAGCTGTGTTCTCCCGGGCCACAGTCGCCGACGCTGCTCCAGACACGTCTGGATGGAGCCTGACTGTCGGGGCTCTAGGCACCAGCGAAGGGGGAGCCATCAGAGTGCCCCCACATCGCCCCCGACACGGCACTCCTGCAGAACACCGCGGGGCTCGGCTGAAGCGCAGCAGACGCGCAGGAAAGAGGGGGGAGAGGAGGTGCGTGGCCCTCGGAGACAGCGGTGTCTCGGTCCGTGGCCACGGGAGCCGCAGGTTCCTCTCCCCGCTCAGCAAGCGCCGCTCGGCGTGGAACGAACGGGCGACGCCGCACATCGCTGTTAACGCGAAGCACCCGCTAACGGGGATGAGGAGACTCCAGAGACCGGGGTCCGCGTGGCCGGTCCCAGCCCCCCTCGGCACGAAACCAGGCGAAAACAGTCCAAAGTCATCGCCGCCGGCCCGCGGACTATTTTGTCCTAAAACCCTCCTGACCTCCGCAGACCCCAGCCCGGTGCGGATTGGTCAGAGCCCCTTAGCGAGGCTCACTAGCCAAGCTAGCCAGCAGCGTTCGTCTGAAGCCTGAACGCCTTCACTCATGCCCTGACAAGTCAAAACATCCCGTGGAGAACTGTCGACTCCCCACCCAAAACGAACCGTGAGCCGGTCGCAGTCGCCCATTAGCCCCTGCAGCAGGTTTCCCGGCCGCGCAGAGCTTGAATCAGGCGTCAGGTCCCCCCGAAGACCCTCCAGGCTGCCGCCGCCTGCCCCAGCCCTTCAAACCACCCGCGAAGGTGGTCGCGACCTCCCGCGCGCGCCGTCCGTACCTGGGGGGTCAGCGAGCGCCGTCGGGTGCGAGCCCTCTCGACCCCCGGCCAAGCGCCGGCTCCCGCCTCGGGCTCTGCCCCGCGTGTTCGGAGGGGCCGCGGACACGCCGGCTCCTCCGGTCAGGCGGCGCTTTGCTCTCCGGAAGGGCTTAAACAGCCTGCGAGCCGCCCGCAGCAGGTGAGCGAGAGAGGATCCGATCACGCGAGCCCCGCGACCTCCCTGTGCTGCCACCTGCGGACCCGCTCCCTGCCCCGCAGCGCGGGGCGGGGCTGCCGCTGGAAGCACCAGGCTGCGGGCACCAGGCTGCGAGCCCCGCGCTGCCCGGGGGGGCAGAGCTGCCTCCTGCGCTCTTGTGTCAAGAGAACACGGCGATTCCTGCGGGGCTGAGACACACGGCCGACCTCGGGCCAGGAAGGAGCCTGGGAAATGTTTTCCAAGTGACTTCCTGCCGTGGGGGAGAAAGTGGCTGCAAGGACACTGGGGTGGGGGTGCAGTTTCAAGAGGAAGAAAACACCCCTTTGACCATTCAGGGTGTGGAAGTAAAAGACATCATTCTGGCTTCCTAGGGTAAACAGGTGCAAGCACCTCACTCGTCACTATGCAGAGGAACCCGGAACCCAAGCTGTGCAGGTGCTACTTAAACTTTCAGCTGGGGCACATTTCATGGTAAGAGGTGCTGAGATGCTCTTCAGATTAATTAGGAGAACCTTTCCACACGGAGCTCATGTGCAGCAGCACCCCAGCGGCACAGCTGGCTTGTCAAAGCTCAGAAGAAAACCCGCCAAGCTCCAGCATCCGGAGCAGCCATCTCTGGAATAGCTGCTGTGCAGGTCGTGCTGCCTCACACTGGGTCTCCCACAACGGGGTTTTCATGCCTTAGCTAAGTGGCTGCATCCCCCGGTTATACAGATAAAATGAAGGACATGGCAGTAACTTTATCCCTTTTGTCTCTCCTGACATCATCTCTGAAGTTTTCACAAGCTAACACACTCCACTCCCGTAGCCCAGCATCGGTGCTTCAGATCCTGCAGGGCAGGCAGGTGCCACCTGTGATGAGTGAGTGGTGCTTTCTGGAGGTGTCACCTCCTCCTCCTTGGCGGTGGAAGCAGCAGAGGACCGTCAGTCCCTCTAAGCACCAGGGCCCGAGTGGGGTGCTCCTGGACCATCTTTCCGAGGATGCCTTAAGACAAGAGATTATGCACAAGACTCCAAACCCTACAGCTAACAGCACCCCTCCTTCTGGATGCAACAAGACTTTATGTCAATAACTTGGTATCTCCCTCCATTCAGGATCACCTCTTGGTTGCCCTGTCGTGATCCAGTTCACACCGAGAAAGCGAGAAGGGAATGTCTGAGCACTCCTCACACAGACGCTCACTTCTCTGCACAGAGGCAAAGAGTGGGGAAGCCCGGGCTGCGGACCCCATCTTCACGTGCTCTTGATTAAAGGGTGTATTGCAGCAGCTTCTGTATCTGACAGCAGCCACTTCAGTTCAGTTCCCTTTTGTCTAGCCAGGACTGGAATCTTTATCCCCATTTATTTCCTTCTGCTAGTTGAGAAGAGCAAAATACGAGGTTTGGGTAAGGTGGGAAAGAAAATGCTGCTGTGATCCTTGGGTCAGAGCAACGGAAGGGTTATTTCTTTGAAGGAGAACGGCTGAGTGATTGTTTTCCTAAGTATAGGAAACAACATACAGGAAGGACTCACAGTCTATTTACGGTTCAGCCTTGTTCTACTGGCTCCAGTTCTGCAGGTTGGTGCTGGGTTTGGTGGTGGGTGCAAGGGGTTTCCCCCCGCCGTGGCAGTTTCCAAGGTTTCCAAAATGTTCCTGCTCCACATCAGGAGAAGTTTAAAATCTTCAGGAAAGCCTGCGGCAGACCTTGCTGTCAGAGCCGGCAACCGGGGGGAAAGGCTACTCCAAAGGATGATTAGAAAAACGTCTGACACAGGCCAGAAGAGAGTCTCTAAGTTGGCCTGGACTAGAGAGACTGACTCTCCACATGGACTAACGGAAGCCTTGGGGATGAGCTTCGGAGCAGGTGCTGGCACTGCTGTGGTGAAGTGAGGGAAGTGAGACGAGCACTGCTCTTTGCACAAAGACATCGCCGCAGTCTGTGCGTCACTGCACCGTGCGAAATGGAGGGGCTTCCTGGACTTTGAGAGAAGAGCCACCAGGCATGGCTCGTCAACAGCGTCGTCCAGCAACACCTCTGCTTGCCCGAGTGCAGACAGACGCGGATGGAAGGGCACGAGGAAAGCCTGCATGCTCAACGTTTGGGCCCCAGCGATCGCCTCTGCATGCGGGGAGCCCTGCGAAGCTCCGTGACGTGTGGGGTGTGGCTCGAGGACGCCACGCGGTGCAGCGTGCCGTGGAAGTCCCACGTACTGTGGCTACCTGCTCATGACGCTTAGTAGCAGAGGTCCTATGAGCAACCCAGAAAGTCCAGCGGACAAGGGGATTATCTTTGGAGCAGGAGGTCTGAATCTGTACACCTTCCAGGCAGAGGTATCCTCTCCACTCCTGCTCCAACAAGTAGGATGACCAGCAGCTACAGACTCACGGATGAGACAGGGACACAAGGAATAGTCACGGTCTTGGCAAGTCCAAGGGACAAGCTAGAGCAATGCTCAGGCTTGGCGAGATCTGTGAAAGAGCAGATACCATCAGAAGGAGTGGAACAACCTTGTGATCATGCATGTGGTGCCATCAGTGAGATGGTCAGGAGCCAGGTGTGGATAGAAGTAAGAGGACATCTCCTGTAGATGGAATCAGGTTGAACCTGCATGATACAGGCAACAGGCAGGCTGTGAAAAAGAGCTCTTGGATTGTTGAAGATCCAGTAGCGCACAGGTTTTGGCATGAGAGTGACCTCACGCACGTGAAGAATCCAGCTGGGATTGCTGCCTGAGCCAAGACCTTCACTTTGAGATCCAGTCAGTGTAGCATGCAGTCCAGCATGGTGAGGAGGC
This sequence comes from Rhinopomastus cyanomelas, assembly GCA_013400115.1. Taxonomy (NCBI): domain Eukaryota; kingdom Metazoa; phylum Chordata; class Aves; order Bucerotiformes; family Rhinopomastidae; genus Rhinopomastus; species Rhinopomastus cyanomelas. Next base: position 105,065 of record VXBP01000017.1, on the reverse strand, counting down.
TGGGATGGTAGATTGTGATGAGAAGACTTGTCTTCTCCTGGAGTGAGGAGGCTGGGATGGTAGATTGTGATGAGAAAAGTTGTCTTCTTCTTCTGGAACAAAGAGCAGGGCATAGGGAAAGAGCTTCAGGAGCTTTCCTTCTCATCTTGCCCCCATGACAGGTGCAGAAGTGGCGATGTAAGCGATATGTTCACTGAGTTTTTGTGTGTCCTCATGCTCCTTTCATTTAGTGCTCTATTTACTTAGTACTCGACTTACAAGACGGAGGAAGCCTTATGTAGGCAGGCATGAGCATCACAACCCTGGCCAGGAAGATAGGGATTTAAAATCCTTGCTCTGACAGAGCACGTTCTGCTCGTGAAGCTAACACGCGGTGCCTTGGCAGGTCCTCCAGAGTGTGTTCCACGCTTACGGTGGTGAAGAAGGAGGGATCCGCTACCTGTGAGGACTCCGAGGTGAACGAACATGGGCTCCACAACCACTACCGGTTCCCATTTACTGTGCCCTGACTGGAGTGCTGTTGGGGGGCTGCACGTGTGTTTGGTTCAGGGATTTGCACATCCTTTCCCATGAAAGGAGACCTTTCAGCCTGCTCAGAATGTGTTTGAGTGTCACGCTGGTCACCGGTCAAAAGCGTTCTGGTCACACAGCTGCTTCCCAGTCACCCTTCAGCCTTCGACATCCACCAGCACACCGCAAATCCCAGGTGGGCTGGGGATGGCAAACGCCAGGTCCCTCCATGGGAGCTGTGGAGTCACCACATCGATGACTAGAAGCAGCTGAGCCCGAAGAAAGACAAATACCAGAAGGAGCGATGAATTCCAGCTTGCAGCGTGCCTGTCTATCACACAGAGCCACAGACCACCAGGGACTGTAAGGGACCTCGAAAGACCATCCGGTCCAATCCCCCGGCCAGATACAGCCCTTCCGTCCCCAAGCCACTTCCTCTTTCGCACGGGACATTCCTCGGCGGAGCAGGAACTCCGCGCCGCACAACCCCTTCCGTTGGGCGCTGCTCGCTGCGAAGGGCGCTCTTCCCCGCGAATCGCGTCTTTCTCCTCTGCAGACGCGAGTGGGAGTTTACATCACCGCTGTGGGTTTCCTGTGACCCCCAGTCCTGCTCCCAGACCTGCTGCGCTTCTAACCCAGACCCTCCTTTGCTGTGGGGCACCAGTCACTGTTTCTGCCCTCCCTCGCGCTCCGGAGGCTGATGGCAGCGTCTCTGAAGGAGGGAGAAGGCGCTGCTTCTCGTGGCCTCAGTGCCAACAGAGGCCTCCACGTTCTTCTGTCAGGAGGACAAGTGAAGGGTAGGGACCTAGAGAGCAAGAACTCGTTTGTCTGGCTGCTCAGCACTGCGAAGACGTCTGCCTGGTCAGACACCAGTGAGGTGCTTGGCGGCCGCGTGGCAAAGACGTTTGTGAGGCCAGCAGCCGGGCTGAGACAGGCAGGCGGGACTGGTGCGTCAGGAAGGGAGAGCGCAGACACGCACTGGGGGTCACTGTGGGGAGACAGAGGCTCAGCTGGACAGAAACACAGCGTAAAGGTGGGAGCAGAGGCATCGAGGCGTCGCAGCACGCCCGCAGGACGGTGGAGCCCGGCAGGGTGGGTGTTACACGGAACGAGGTGGGACTGCAGGATGCTCCCGCAGCAGGTGTTAACTGTGAAGCCGGGGGAACTAATCACTGCTCCCGTGGTCCGGAGGCCAACGCTTTGCAGTTCCAGCTCAGCAGGTGGGAGACGGCCGACACGTGTTCCCGCACCCCGGTGTGAGACACAGCACTGAGCCTGACGCCGGAGCAGCGGGGAGAGGCAGGCTGGCCCCGAGGAGAAGCGCTGCGGCAGGTTGGGGTCGGCGCTTCCGGGAGGGGAGAGGTGGTTTGCCTGAACCACCCTCTTCTATCAGAGACTTCCTTGTTTGCTCGTAGCTTTGTGAAGTGGGGAAACTACCTCGCTGACCGCGTCAGGGGAGGGCGCCGCCTGTTTTCTGGGCTGAAGAATCTGCCACAACTTGCTCACTTGTCGGGGATATGGTGACAGACGCAACTCCTGCCCCTCCTAGGAGCATCCCCCGGTAGAACTTGTGCAGGATCCGCGATGTTCATCGGCCCACGAGTTGCTTTTCAGCCAAGACAGATGGACCACAAGGAACTGGTCTGTCCTGCAGACCAGAGCCTCCAGCAGCAATCCAGATGCTGGGTGACGCGTTACCCTGAGCCTTCCTGTGCTTTCCTTTGGTGCAGAAGTCCCCGGCACAGGTGGCTGTTGGCTTACACACAGAACCACTCTGGTTGGAAGAGACCCTTTGGATCACCAAGTCCAACCCTTGCAGAGCTGGCCTTAGGTAGGGGGAAGTAAGCCGCAAAGAGACGAGGGAAGAGCTGGTAAAGCCTGTCGGTGCTCTCAGGATCAGGATGCTCCCCTGAACACCTGAATCCGTAAGGACCAGAGGGAGCCCTGCGGTGCACAGCGATGCACTTGTGCTGCAAGTTGCAGCGATGCCCAGACCCACTGTGAAGAAAGAGGCGGCACCTGACTGCCGACCATCTGCTCCTACCTTCACACTTTGCCTTCAGTTCAGTGTCCAGGCTTACACACGAGGGCACCTGGTTGCCTTGGGGCTCAGAGCCAGCTGAAGCAGGAGTGAAATGCTGCAGAACAGGGTGGTGTTTGGGTGCCAACATCTTACACCCTGCTGGGTATGGAATCCTCCTTGCAGCAGGCTTGGAGGCTTTTCCTTTGGCCGGGTGTCCTGGCTGCACCAACGGCCTCAGTTTGCTGTGCTTTGGGTGTTGAAAAGCAGAAGGGAAACAAAAGGAGAGAGACTAATAAAGAGAAACGGGTCTGAGCAGCCAGAAACAACAATGTCTTAGCAAGAAAAACACTCACCTCAGCTTCAGAGGCCACACGGGTAGAAGCCAGAGGAGTCAAATGCCAGACACCACCTTGTTATGCAATTCCCTTCCCCAGCTCTGAGACCCCGGTCAGGTTGTTGTTCAGCCCCTGAGCTCTCTCGTTTGCCAGCACCAAGAGTGCCTCTGCGGCACGTGGCCACACCGCCCCGATCCATCAGGCTGAGCCTGGCATCTCCGTGCCCGGGCAGAGCTGATGCAGGTGTTGCTGAGCAACTGCAAGGTGAACCTGAAGGGGTTTGGGTGACAGAAGCACGGTGGCACAGCCTCATCCACGGCCCGTGGACATCCTGAGAGTGCACTGCGTTGGGATTTCTGAAGCAGCCAAGGTGCAGCACGAGGTGCCGCGTCTAGCAGCAGGCTCTCTGCTGGGAAATCCCTGTTTCTCAAGCAGGCCATTCCCCAGCCAAAGCTAAGTGCCCCGAGGGGCACTGCAGGTGCCAAGTTCTGTGCCCGTTACCAGCGCCCCTCTTAAACAGTCTGGCAGTCCTGATCCAGCACTGCCTAACCTCAGACGCTCCCGCCTGCCCGGTGCTTGTCTGGGGTGCTTGCGCTGGGCTTTGTTAGGGTCCCTTCCTGAGGAGCTCAGCCAGGACCCCATCCAGACATCACCCACACAGGAGGGCATTTTGAGGGCCACGGGCTGTGTGACTCCTTGCAGACTTCTCTTTCCCAACAGGCTGGTGCAGACGTGCAACCTTTAGAACAAGGGGCACTGGTGTGAGCTGGAACACAGGAGGTTCCACACCAGTGTGAGAAGGACCTTCTTCCCAGTGAGGGTGAGGGAGCTCTGGAAGGGGCTGCCCAGGGGGTTGTGGAGTCTCCTTTTTTGGAGACATTTCAAACCCTCCTGGACTGTTCCTGTGCAACTGGATCTGGGGGATCCTGCTGTGGCAGGGGGGTGGGACTGCTTGATCTTTCGAGGTCCCTTCCAACCCCTAATGTTCTGTGAATCCGTGTGACCCTGATACCAAGTTAACTTGTCCTGAAAATGCTCTTCATGGATCACAAAGGCTGTTTGTTTATTAACCAGGACACCTGCAGCACCAGGGTGGTTGTTTCTTGATGGTTGGCACAAACATGGGGAAGAAGCATCAACAGTGGAGTGTGTACATGGAAATAAACCCCCATCTTCAGTTGGGCTGTGTGGTCACCAGCTCGGCGGATGTCAGGTGGCGTGGGCTTGACCTTCTCAATGGTTCCAGACGAGCAGAGAGGACAGCAAATGTTCACCTTCGGTCTCCTTTCACTCCAGTTTTATGGCACCACAATTTCATTGGCACCGGTGCAAATCCTTTGTTTACTAGGGCATGTCCCCTCCTCTGGGATTTTCCACTGTAGGGTGCAGGTCACTGAACAGGCTGATCGTTACGGAAGGGCTCCTCAGGTCCAGTTCCTGGAGCACCCAATCTGTCCCAGGAGCTGGGTTGTGATGTGTGGAGAGAGCTGAGGTTAGAGGTGGAGAGAGCGGGACTTTCCCTCCAGCTGCAACTCATCACCTGCTGAAGGACCTCCGTGACCTTCCAGGAGAGTCTCTCACAGCAGGGGCAATTGCCCTGGAACAAACAACAAGTGCCTATTTTAATTGTCTGCTCACTGGTGCTGGGACTGAAATGGGGTCTGTGGCTGTTGGTAGTCCCCTCATCTCAGCGCCAGGCCAGCTCTGCAGAACTTGAGCGCTGGGAGAGCACTGCCCCAGGACACGGTGTTGAGGGCCACCTGCCAAGCCCAGAAGCAGTCCTTGCTTACTGCTGAGCATCCCGGGCATCCAAGACATGGGTGCCGGGTGTCTAAGAAGCCCTGGCTGCCTGGCAGGGGGTCTGAGATGCGCTGGAGCCCTCAGCATGGAGAGCTCTGCTGGGCAGTTCCCGCGGGGCGCCGCTGGTGGTGGCCAGGGCTCGCAGGCTGGCCTCTGGCACTCGCCACCTGCCGACATTCTGCCCATCGTTTGGGGCAGGTGGGCGCCTTCCAGCATCCACCATCCTGCTGAAAAAAGGAGTCCATGGAGGAGACCCAAAGGCTTTCAGCACTGCCTTTGCTCCGCGTTCCCCTCTGCACGCAAGGCTGCTCAAAACAGACCTTCTGCCTTTGCCGGGTTCACTCGTACGTTTCCTGAGGCTATTGTTTGCCCCTGTCCTTCCTGCTCCAAAGGGAAGCTGACAAGATAAGTTTCATGAGAGCAGCGCACACTTGAAAGCACTGGCTCCACCCTGCTCCCAGCAGGGCACACGGAGGGACACTCGAGTCACACACCCCCGGCACTGCCAGCTTGTCCAAACCCACCATCCCCATGGTCCCAGCACCAGGAGGTGGGGGGACAACACAAGTGGTGCTGCTGACGCGTGGGATGGAGGCTGCTGGTGCACGGGCATGACCTCGCGGCTAAGCGGGCACACGCAGGCTTCATTGCACTGCTCCCTCTGGCCCTGCACGGGGCTTGGGTGCAGGCTGCAGTTGCTGAGGGATCTCTGCCCACAGATGCTGCCTGTTGCAGGTTGTGTCCCAGAGGAAAAGCCGCATTCGCCTTCCCACTAGCCAGCACAGCCCAGAGCCACTTGCTGCTGATGGGCTGTAGTCCTGCCAGGAGCCGCACATCAGTCCCTGCCTTTGGTTTATCTTAGAGTCTTTTGTCCTCCCTTTGCTTCTCTTAGACCCCCCATTACAGATTCTCATTTCAGGTCATTAAGGACCCTAAGTTTTGTTCCCACCCAACTGCAAGGGGCCACTGGCAGCACGGATCAGCGTACACATGGCCACAACATCCACTCTCATGGCCAAAGAGCCAAGGCCAGACGGGACAGGTGCCAATCCCCTCACTGCTGCCTGGGAAGGGCAGCGTTTGCTCTCTCCTTCAGTTCCAAAGCCTCAGAGCCAGTTCGATGCTCCCTGTGGAGGGAGCAGAGCCCAGCTTCCACACGGGCTCTCGCCCAACACACCAGCAGCTCTGGGGCAGCTGGTCGCATGCCGCCTGGTTTGCACGACAGAGGATGCTCACAGGGTCGATGCTTGAAGAGGTCTCAGACCAGCAAACTCTGTTTGTCCTGTCCTGAGCAAGCAGGTGGCCCTTTCTGAGAGGCAGACACGATGGCAGCAGGAAGGAAAGCCTGAGGTTCGGCTGTCAGCGGCACGGCTGGCCTCTTCGTGCGGAAGGGAGGGTCGGGGCAGCCTTTCACCCAGCCTGCCCGTCTGACAGGGAAGCAGCTCTGGGACCGCAAGGTGCACTCAGTACTGAGCACAGCCTCTGCCAAGAGTCGAAGCAAACAAGTTTAGCTTGGGCCACAGCTGGCCAGCAGTGGCCTGACTGTGGACCACGGTGTTAAATTGCTGTTCCAGACTGCAAAGCTGTGCCCGGACAGCTCCACCAAGACAGGGACGCAGAGTTACCAGCAACATCCAAAGTCTTCTGGGCACCCAGCTCTCCCGAGCAGCACAGTCGTTGCCTGGTGCTTCCTGAGCCCCTTCCCCAGTTCTAAGGACAAATTCAAGCTGGCAAAAGTCTCCAGCAGGACTAGGTGCCCGGCTCCAGTGGTTCTGCCTCGGCAGCTCGTCCCTGCCGTAAGCGAGCCCGGCTGCTCTGGCTGCCTGCCCGCTCCTCTTGCCAGGCGCCTGGCGAATGCCCCGCGGGGCAGCTGATGGAAGCTGGCAGCAGACCACATCGATGTCTCCTGGGCTGGTCTGCAGCCTGCAGAGAGGAGAGAAGCAGAGGCAGTTGAAGGAGCTGGTTGAGCACTTGAGGTGCCACAGAGCAGGGGATAAGGAGGGGCTACAGTTAAGGGAATGAAGGGAAGGACTGATCCTCTCTGGTCTCCTTGTGTAGGTCAGAGGTAAAAAACCCAGCGAGCTCACCCACAGGAGTTTTCCTGATTGAGCTCTTCCAGCAGCAAAAGTGCCTCCTCCCCAGGTCACCAGTGCATGTCGAGAGGAACCTTGCCCAGCCCTGCCACAGAGCTCTTGCTGCAGACCAGGGAGCACCTGCACAGATGCATGCGCAGCCTCGGCACTGCACCGGCGACTGCCTTCAGCTGCGAAGGGGAAATCCTTTTTAACCAGCTCGTTGCTTCCCTCTGGAGCTGAGCAGTTCCTCCTTGGGCCCTGAGCAAGTGTCGCCTTCCTGGGATGTGTTTGAGGATCGTTTGGATGAGGTGTTGAGGGATCTGGTTCTGGGGTGAGCCTGTAAGGTCGGGTAGATGGTTGGACTCGGCGATGCCAGGGGTGATCCTGTGACTTTTCCTGCAGGATGGACCCTCTAGCCCCCTATGCACGTGCGAAAGACTAAGGGAACCTGTCAGCACCTTGTTTATGAGCAATCTGTGAGAGGTGCGTGGCCCCTGCGTGGTGGCACAGCCCCACTCACCCCACACTTTTTGCAACTCCAGCTGTACCTCTAGGCCGCCTCCTGCTCCAGGGGCACCCCTTCTGCTTCCCACACGAGCAGGAACTGGAGCCCTTGTCTGGTGCTGCAGGTCCCCGAGCAGCTCCAGGCACAGAGGGATGCCAGGGACCCACAAGGGCCCCGTGGGCGCCACGCGGACCGGCCCTTGTTTGTGCAGCAGCACAGCTGCACGCTGGCCCTTGTGTCCTGGGAGCAAGTTCCTCGTTGGTCTGATTGAGCAGCAGCTCTTTGCGTGCAAGAGATAAAATTCCTTGTGCGCTCACCAGAAGGGTGAGTTCCCCCGGCTTCAGGGTGGCCGGCAGTCAGCGGGACCAAACGCAGGGAGCCCAGAAGATAGAGAGACGTGACTCTGACCCTCTGCTCTGCCTCAGTGAGACCTCACCTGGAGCGCTGTGTCCAGCTCTGGAGCCCCAACACAAGAAGGACAAGGACCTGCTGGAGTGTGCCCGGAGGAGGCCAAAAAGATGCTCGGAGGGCTCAAGCACCTCTCCTGTGAAGACAGGTGGAGAGAGCTGGGGTTGTTCAGCCACAAGAGGAGAAGGTTCTGGGAGCACTTTCTAGTGAACTCCCAGCCCCTGAAAGGGGCTGTCAGCAGGCTGGGCAAGACGGTTCTCAAAGGCAGGGAACAATGGGACGAGGGGTCCTGGTTTGAACCTAGAAAAGGGGAGGTCGAGGCTGGGCATCAGGAAAAAGCTCTTTAATCTGAGGGTGGCGGATCCCTGGAACAGGCTGCCCAGAGTGGGGTGGAGGCCTCATCCCCAGAGCCATTTGAGGTCAGGCTGGCTGGGGCTCTGGGCAAGCTGGTCTGGCGAGTGATGGCCCTGCTTGTTGTAGAGGGGTTGGACTAGACGGCCTATGGCAGTGCCTTCCAGCCCAGAACATCCTCTGGTTTCACAGGCACTCACCAGAGGTAGGCTCAGGCGTCTGGGATCCCTGAGAAACCAGCCACCTTGAGTGCCCCACGTGCCCCAGCAGAAGGCACCCAGGCTGGGCGCTGCCCCTCTGGTGCACTGGCAGGGGATCAGTCAGCTCATTCAACAAACAGTGGCTTTTCAGAGGAGATAAGAGAATGATAACAGGAAGAGAGTGAGTAACACAGGATCCCTACGCACTTCAGCAAGGCTTGACCGTAACTGGTGCCGCTCATATCTCGGTGCCACCGGGAGGCCACTGCAACTTCAAAGGCTCCTGAAGGGAGAAGGTGCGTTTCTAGCGCAAGGGGCCGCACAGATCTCCGAGGACTGCGGTGCCACCTCTGCTAACAAGCTGCCCAGGGCGGAGGGAAAGGGCGGTCGCAGCCCAGCGACTCTGCAGTCTTCTCCTAGAGACAGGGGTGTGCAGACTGTACCCCCCATGAGATGCTGGTCCATCAGTGAGAGGCAGCTCTGCCTCTTCCACTGCCGCCCCATCTCCCCAGCTGGCAGCCGGCGATGGGCTTGGTCCGGCCTATTTGTTCCAGTCTGCTCGAACAATCGTTGGTCTTCATGGCTGATTCAAAGCCAACAGCATGTCCAGTGCTCGGTCCGCTGGCCGTTCTCTGCGCTGCACAAACCAAACCAGCCCGTAATTGAATTCCCCTCTGCTGAGGCAGACTGGAGCTCAGCACTGGGATTTCCTGGGATTGTTCCCGCCGGTGAAGCTCTCATCCAGCCTCGCTCTGGCATCTGGCACTTTCCAGTGACTTCACGTAGAGCGACGTGCACATGGGCTTCATGAACTGAGGGTGGTGGGGCCGGGGACGTCGGTGAGCATTCAGCCGCTGCCAGGGGTGCTCAGGCTCTGATGCCAGTGCCGAAGGGAGCCCAGCCGTCACCTAGTGCCACAGCTGCTGCAGACGTGCGACTGGTCACACGATGCACAGACTGGGACTTTCCGTGCTCCCGCCACGCTTGGCCACTCTTCGCAGGGTGGATGGTCCCGTGAACACATCTGAGGGCAGGGAGCCCTGTGAGCTGTGGGAAAGCTTCTGCTCCACAGGGGGCCCTGTGTAGGGGTGCGAACACTTGGGGTGATCCTGGAGCTGAGCCAGGGCTGTTTGCAGCGGTGAGAGGTCCACAAGGCACATCCCTAGACCTCCCCCACCAAGAGGGAGGCTGCAGGTCTGGAGATAGTGACCAAGTTCAATCAAGAGTCCATGAGGTGATGAAGAAGATCTGAGATAAAGCTGCAAAGTCAACCTGTGTGTCAAGGTTGGGATCAGGTGTAGGGAGGTAATCAGGCTTAGAAACAACCTGGTGGTCACCAGACAGGTCCACGTGAGTGAGGAAGGCCATCTTCACTCAGGTCCCATGTCTTGGTAGCCAAACCACTCAATCACAGAATCACAGAACATCAGGGATTGAAAGGGACCTCGAAAGATCATCTAGTCCAATCCCCCTGCCACAGCAGGATCACCTAGACCAAGTCACACAGGAACACGGCCAGGTGGGTCTGAAACGTCTCCAGAGAAGGAGACTCCACAACCCCCCCGGGGCAGCCCCTGCCAGGGCTCCGTCACCCTCACTGGGGAGAAGGTTCTTCTCGTATTTATGTGCAGGAGGTGTTCTGAGGGTGCTGCCTGTACGTGATTTCCAGGCAGAGGAGGCACCTCCCTAGCAGCATCCCATCTCACCACAGGCAGACCGCAGGCGCCCCTTGGCCACCTTTCTCCCAAGCTGGCAGGTTGGTTTGGAGGAGAGCTCAGTCCCAGAGGAAGACTGTTACAGCAGGGAACGTTTAAATTCACCACCCAGAGCTCTCTCTGCATCATGAGAAGCCCCAGAGGAACTTTGTGCCCTTGGTCCTTGCAAGGCAAGAAGAGAAGGTGCAGCATCTCCCTTCCTGCGGTGGCAGAAAGCACCATCTCTGTGCTCTTGGGCTGCCCCTGGTGCTCCCCACCCTGGGGCCAGCCTGCCACCTCGTGTTGGAAGCTGAGGGTGATCAGGCTGGGTTTGCTCAGGGCGCCGGCAGCGCCTCGGGCGCTTCTGGTTCGTTCGTGTTTAGGACTCCGAAAGCCCAGAAGACATGAAGAAGACCGTGAGAAGTCCAGCTCTGCAGAGGAGTCGGGGGGCAGCAGAAGTCACCCCGGTGTTCCTGGCCCTGGAACAGGTGATGTTGGGTGCGCCATGGCACGGCATCACTCTGCCCGGCCAAAGGCCCCTCCTGAGGCCCCAGCAGCTGTCGTGGACAGACTGGACAAGAATTCGGTCTTTTCAGGCTGTGGCTTCTCCGGCAGCTGGATGGGACTTTTCTGGACCTCAGAGCTGGCCCGTAACTTGCGGTACCCACAGCAAAGAGCCCATGGGAACTCCACTGCTTCACTTCACCGAAGGCCTCGTGGGCATTGGAGACACAGATATCATCCCCAGGCGCAGCACGTGGGGCATCAGCAGCCACTCAGTGGTGGCTGAAGGCCAAGGTAGAGGCTCAGGGAGCCTCACACAGCCTGAAATACCTGCGTGAGCCAGGGACTTGAGGTCCCTACATGGCTCGGGGTCTTCAGCTCAAACTGGATGCTGCTCAGCTTCCACTTGGCTCCTTTTGGTTCCTCCATGTTTACCAAGCACAAAGGGTCCATTAGAAAGGCTGCCTGCTCCTAGGGTGGAGGGTCCCTCAAGATGGGTTTGTTTCTCCTTTTCCTAAATACGCACAAGGGTGAGAGAAGTCCTTCTCTCAGAGCGCATCAGTGTTAACGAGCCCAGAGGGCGATGGGCCACCACCTTGCTGAGCTCTGCTGCAGCTTTCTTCAGAGGTCCTGCCCTCTCACAGTTCTTTCCTCTGTTTGTTTTCTTCACCCGGAGCCTCCCTAGTGCTTTCAGACCGCTTTTCTTCTGCCCCTGCACAGCCCTAGGTACCACACGGTCCCCGTTCATGGGCCACACACCCAGCAGGTGATTTTCGGTTGGACTGGATGATCTTTAAGGTCTTTTCCAACCTTACCATTACTGTGATACTGTGATACTGTGACTCAACCAGTCGCATCAGGGTGCTCAGCACCAGCAGGGCAGAGGTTGGTTTTGGGGACTAAAGTGGAAGCACCAGCTGCTTCCTGAACCGCACTGGACACTGCTTGGCCCATCTGTGTCCCTGGTGCAACTTGCCGGGGTCACGGGGAGATGGTGCAACTCTGCCTCATGAGTGGCTGCGGGCTGGAAGAGGCAAAGCTGTGCTGCTCTTCCTGAAACGACCTTCCCCTGCTTCCTCCTGAGGGTCAGCCTGCAGGGTTAGCTCCCGCGTCTGCTGGGACAAGCCAGATGGAGCTCCGCAGGGATGGTTTCTCCGTATGAGTGGCGGGCGCAGGCTGGCAGCACGGCACCCCTCGAGCTCTGCCCGCGTGTGGAAGAGCCTCTCGGCAGCTCGGCTGCAGGATGGCCGATGGGTTTGTTTACTTGCCGGGGCTCTGGCTCGCTCCAGTGCAGGCCAAGCTGAGCGTTTGTTCACGTTTTGCTGCCACGGCGGGTGCGCATCAGGCATGAGGAAACGCGCCAGGGCTGCAGAGACTCAGCCGCGTGCGTGCGCTCCTCGGGCTCCTCACTCCTGCACACCAGCGCTGCCCAAGGCAGGTGGGAAGGTGAGGCCAAACCCTGTCGTCAGCTCATCCTGGGACACAGACCTCCTCATCCACGTGCAAAATGACGTGTGAGAAGATGAAGCCATCTTCTAAAGAAGGCCTGAATTCCTTTCTTCTCTAGAAAATAGCCAGGGAACTACCTACCGGCACACTGTGGGACCCGGCCAAGAGACCGTGCGAAGCTCTAGCAATGTCGAGAAGTGACCCCACGGGTCCTCACGGCAGCAGCGCATTTAATAAGAGCAGGAGCAAGCACGAGGAGACTTCCCAATGACTTTGACCTGCACAGAAAGCAGGTTGTGCCTGGCCATGGCTGTGTGACCTTCCAGTGAAACTGCCGTTTGGTACTGGCTCACATCTCCATTGCTCATTTGAAACAGGCCTCTGCCCAGGCTGCAGCTTGGTGACCGCCGCACTTTGGTCTTCCACAGCCATCGCCCTGGAAAACATCACGTTAAAGCTGTACAAATCCCAGCCCCGCAGACAGAAGCCAAAACACCACTGGGGCCTTCCTGGGCTCCCTGTAAGCCCCAGGCAAAGCCAACCCCAGATCTGCAAGAGCGATCACATCCCTGCGGCTGAACCACCGTCACCTCACGCTGCGGAAGCGCCCTTCTGGACTCCGCCTCAGCACACGTCAGGTTAAATGCACTTACCTCCACTCCTGCGAGACAACTGCGCGCTTCCCTCTGGGATGGAGTGCGGGTAAAGGATCGTTTAGGAGCATCATCCCTGCCAGACTCCTGACCTGTGCCAGCACCCGTGGGTGTTTCTGCCTCTGGTAGGAGTCCTTGGGATCTTCTGTGCAGGCAGCCTCAAGCTGTTGCTCTGAGGGAGAGATGCTCAGGGCCCTGGCCTGGCTGGAAGAGAGCAAACAGGGCACGGGGAGTCCTGCATGGGAGTGTTGGTCAGAAGGGGATGTTCTGCGTCTCTGCCTCCAGCCCGCCGAGTCGCATCACCCACGCCTGGAGAGCAGCTCTCGTGGGCCTGTTCCTGGCACGGTGCCTCCATAGGCAGCGCTTTTTGGGTTCTCCGCGAGACTCGTGGTGCTGAGCCCGCCACAGCTTTGCAGAGGCTGGGCTGGGGGCTGGCGAGAAAGATCCAGAGGAATGGGAGGACCTCACGGGCTGTCGGGGTCTGCAGAGAGCTGCGACTGTCACAGCAGAAAGGCACCGAATGAAATCAGACGGACAGGTGGCTGCTGCTGGGCCACGCCCAGTGCAAACCAGACCTGAGCTCGGGTCTCCCCGCGGTGTTTCCAGTGAAGGAAAAAGCCACCTGCATTTCTTCCCTGGTTCTAATTGCAGCTAAGCGAGCCCGAACCGTGCTGCGTCTGGCGAGGGCTGGGCTTTCCAAGCACTGTCCAAACGTCTCACTTCGAAAAGGCAGGGGTTTCCCTTCGGCCCCTGGGCAGCCCGTCCAAGCGCACAGTCCGTGGTAACGACAGGGGAAGGAAAACGGGGGAATAAAGTCACTGCGAAAGGAACGGAGCGTGGTCTGCAGCCGTCGGTGGACGTGATTCAGCCCGGTCCGGGCACCACTCAGCGCTGCTGCAGCGGGAGCAGGCACCCGGGGACGGGGCGGGGGGAGCAGGCGCCCGGGGACGGGGGCGGCCCGAGGACGGGAGCGGCCCGAGGACGAGGGCAGCAGCCCTGGGTCTTGCTGACGCTCTCAGTGCCAGCGTAGCGCTGCCCTTGCCCGTGACCAGCTTCTCAGGAGAGCTCTCTGCAGCCCCCCAGCTCCCCGCAGCTCCGCTCTCTAGGGGCCGTCTTTCTGTAGATGCTGAAGCGTTTCGCTCTCGCGTTTGCTCTCCTGACTTTCGCCCCGGAGGGCGAGGAGCCTTCGGAGGGGCGCTGCGGTGAGCTCCAGCCGGGCTGCAGGCGATCAAGAGCCGTGAGGAGCAGGGACTCCCCCGAGCGGTGCCTTCCCAGTCCATCCCTGTGAGGGCGCCTCCGGTCCTCACGCCCGACCGCTGCTGTGGAGCTCAGGAGCTGCGCTGGCTGGGAGAAAGGGGAGGCGAACCCCTACCTCAAGGCTTCCTGCAAAGCTCTGGGGTGATGAAACCGGCTGTTTCCATACGTCAGGTGGGAAGTTCTCCGCGGGCTTGCCCCAGGAGAGGGTCCAGAAGGCAGAAGTGCAGGGTGATGCAGGCAAGTCCTGATGCTGCGATGCCCCGTGCTCCTTCCCAGTGTGAGATGCGAGCAGCTTCCTTGTGGAGCGCCGCTGGAAACGCTGGGAGCTGCAGCTGGGAGTGGAGAGAACATCCTGCCTGCTCCACGCAGCCTGCTGCTCTAGCCCTGACCTAGGGCCCACAGCGATGGAGAAAGGGGTCTGGGGGCAGGCGGTCCTGTGGACAAAGCAACTAACCCTAACCCGTGCCCTGCTGCTTGTAGGAGGCAACCCATTCCTGGGGGTCTTCTGAGAAAAAGGGGGTTTTTTATGGTCCCAAAAAGAATTGGAGAAGTCAGAACGGGTGAGAACATCACACAACGGATGGAGAGCCTGCGGCTGGCTCTCAACTGAAAAGACGGGTTCAGGAGGGTGTGGAGAGAACGATGGGAGCCGTTTGGGGGTGAGGAGATGGGAAGTAGAGCTGAGGAAGGTGACTGAAGGAGAAGTAGGACTGCCGGGGGGCCTCGGGGTGTGGATTGTCCCAGTGGTAGAGTCACCATCCCTGGAGCTGTTAAAGGACGTGAAGATGTGGTGCTTAGGGGCACCGTTTAGTTCCTTCCTGAGCGGCACCTTCACCACTGGCTTCGTGACATCCCTTCCACCCATCCAAAATTACAGATGCAATTCGCTTGCCTTGGCTTTTAAACCCCACTGGCAGCAAGAGAAATGAGCTGTGTTGTGTCGCGGGCTCCCGCTGTCCGGCCCGAGGGCAGAGCCTGGGAGCGACACCAAATCGGCTCAGCTCAATGTCTCGGTGCTCGTTTGCTCAGATCCATGGGGCCGGGACGCCTCACGCACGGGCCGGCACTAGCTGGAGGCTGGGGTGGGATGGAGCCCGCCCAACCCCGGGCACAGGCAGTTACTTGGAAGTTCCGAGCACCCTGTGGGCCACCCTTGAGCTCTGCCAGTGGCCCCGGCAGCTGACATGCATGGGCAGGATGCCGTGCTGTGGGTCTGTGCCAGCTCTCAGCCCGTCTGGGCAGGGGTCAGGGGAGTTGACACCGGCTCAAGTGAGGAGCAGACGCCTCTGGCGCGCAAGGTGCAGCGCATTCGCATCCGAGTTTCCTTCCTGCTGAAGGAACGGGACGTGACTTTTCTGGCTGAGATGGGGCAAGACCTTGCTGGGTCACCTCTCCGGCCTCTCCCTGGCCACGGAAGCGAGTTAAATATCAACCTCTTCAGCTGAACTGATTAACCAGCGTCAGTGCTGCTGGGAGCCGCTGGGGCGGAAGCAACAGGAAAATGAGCCGGTGTGAAGGAAGCTGTGCTGGCATCAAGCTAATCCAAAATGGCCAGTGAGACCCTATGGGGACGCAGGTCTCCAAGGTCAGGGCCCATTGGAGATCCTGCTCTCTGGGGCAGTGGGGACAGTTGTCCTCCAAAGCAATCCGTGTCCCAGGAGAGCTACACGGTGCTTGCTGGTAACTGGGGGTCAGGCTCTTCTCCCAGGCACCCAGGGCCAGGACGAGGGGGCAAGGCCTGAGGCTGCCAGGGGAGAGACGGTTGGAGGGATGGTAGGAAGCCCTTCCTCACAGAAAAGGTGCTCAGAGCCTGGACCGGACTTACCAGGGCAGCAGGGGAATCCCCATCCCTGGAGGTGTTGAAGGACAGCCTGGCTGCGGCACTTAGTGCCCTGGTCTGGCCACTCAGGTGCTGTTAGGCCCTGGGCTGGGCTAGCTGAGCTCAGAGGGCTTCTCCAGCCTCAACAGTTTCGTGAGGTCTGTGTGCCGCCCGCGATGTCTCAGACAAGTCCCGTGAGGTCAAGGGCAGCCTCTCTGCACCGTGGGGCTGTGTCTCCAGGTGACAAACTCATCGATCCTACCTGGTTCATTTTCTCAAGGCCTAACGGAGATGCTCAGAGGGAGGGTGGGGGACAGGGCTTGTGGCTCCTCGCACCTCCCACGCTCCAGGAAATGCCCAGCGCGCGTGCAGCTCCGCAGCTGCAGGCATTTCCCCTGCACACCCCCAGGCACGTACCTTGCTCGCACGCGTACGTTCTGCACATAGACAAATGCACCGAGAAACATACCAACAACATACGATCAGAAGCGCTCCCAATCCCGACGTCTACGACCAGCACCTGTAACAAATAGCTGTGCTGCACCCGCAGAGCAACGGGCAGCCCAGAGGGCACTGCTCAGAGCCGGCAGCTACGGAGCCAGAGACACGACCAACCCCCAGGGACAGGCAAAGAAGAGATGACACTGGAAGAGCGCACAGCACGGATGGAGCCGGGGGCTGCCTAGATCTGGGCCGGCCCCACGCCTGTCGCTGGGAAGAGCTAAGCGCATCCCAACAGCCCAGGGACCCGCTTGCACCCACTTTTGCAGCTTCCTCGTGGCTCCTCAGCACCTCCTGGCCAAGGCTCCCCCACAACATACCTGCCTGCTTCGTGGCAATTCCTCAGACAGCTAGAGACGTTCAGTCTCCTTTCCAGGAGATTTTTCCCCCTCTACCTTCAAAGCCCCTTGAAAAACCCTGGTGGCCACCAGGATGAGCAGCAGAGCTGCAGGGCAGGGCCGGTGCTGCCCTGGGAGGGTGGCACCACCGCTCTGGGGTTGATGACCCATGGGTTGATCTGGGCCAACAACTGTCAGAAAGAGGCCAATCCCCAGCTGGAGCCTGCCACTCCAAGAGCCTGCCAACACTACCTTAAAGCAAGTGGTTTGTGCTTTCCTTAAGCTACTGCCTGGTAGTCTTCCCTCCCCGGTCAGTTCTTGTCCCAGTGGACCACCAGCAACCACCACCACTCCCAACACAGAGATCTAAAAGAAACCCACCACTTGCTGACAGGGAAGTAGTGGGCTCCATCCCAAGACACAGCTTTTGGAACCTGCTCCATGAGCCACGCTCGTCGTTCCTTCACGATGCTCTGAGGACCTGCTGCAGTCACTGGCGGCTCAGTGCTTCGTGGCAAGCGAGAGGCAACCCTGGCTCGACGCTCCCAGGAAAGGCTCCTGCTGCTCTGCAGCGCTCCGTGTGCCCATGGGCCACGAGGTTGGAGCGTTACTCCCGTGTGTGGCCCCAGACAGCAAACAGCACCCTGCTTAGCAGAAAACACGCTGGAGCTGAGCTCACGGCACCACAGCCCGGAAGCGTTTGTTCCACCAGGGTTTCCATCTGCAGACAGAACAAGGGATGAGTTACTGGGCAAAGAGGTTTTCAGGACACTGGTAACGGAACTGGGCAAGAGAAACGGTGCAACTGCAAGACTTTCACTCGGGACTGACCCGGCGCTGCCGCTGAGCTGCATACGCGCCAGGCATTTCCTGGCAGCGTGGGACTGACCACCTGCATCCTGGACAACTGGTACTTCGCCCCCACCCCCTTCCCTCAAATGCCTGCAAAGCCTTGGAGGGCTTGCAAAACCGAGGCCCGGGAAGCTCCACCAGCTGCCTGAGCTGCCCCTTCAATGGGCATGCGCACATGTCCCCCAGCCCAGCTCAGCACAAGGACCTGCCCCACCTAGGGGCTTCCCCACCCTGGCTGCGGGGAGCTCCAGCAGCAGCCACGGGGACCAGAGGCAGCGCTGTCAACCGAAGCCATCTTTTTGCCTTAAAGCTGAAGACAACAGCCCCCCCACATCTCCTGTTCCCCATCCCCACGGGCACCCGGAGCAGCCCCTGCCCAGGGCAGGTTCTCGCGAGCAGAGGCGGGTGTCAAGGAGGTCACCGCGGAACCGTGTCAAGTAACAAACACCTAGTCTTTATTAATAAATTAGTACACCGGAAGGCAAGTTGTCATTTCTCCCCCTCGTGCCCCGTCCCCGCCTCGCACAGGGCGCCGCGTGCCGCCCTGGTATCCCGACGTCTCCATGCTGAGTGCAGCGCAGACTGTTCCTCAGGGGAGCGTAAGGGTTGCAAGTGTAATCAGATTTCTCACGATGCGGATTCTTCCCACCCCCCCCACCATCTTTGAATAAAAAGTGAAGTGTGATTTGGAGATACTATTGAGACCAGGTAAGGTCTCGAAGAACCTATTGATCGGCCACATCTGTATAAAAACAAGAGACACGAGTGTAAAAGCACAGCTTGGTTTCAGTCCTACACCACGAGGAGAACGGGGCCACCGGCAGCTGCCTTCGCCTCCCAACACCCAGCACCGGCTCCCTGCAAGCGGCAAGGCAAGGCGACTCCCGACGTTCGACTGAAGGCGAAGGACCCTTTCATCGCCTCGACGGCCAGCAGGGCTGACCCTCCTCTCTGCAGATGAAGCGCTTCTGCTGTGGCTTACGGGAGCGCGACGCGCTGTCCGGGCGTAACCTTGCAATAAATACTCATGCCCAGCAAACCTCGGTGAGGGGTAGGAGCTACACAACAGTACCTGAAAAACAGAAGGTCAGCTCGGGCGGAAAGCTTAGCTGCGTTGAGACACGGTCGCAGCAACGACCGCGGTGCGTCGCGTGGTTTTGCCATTTGCCGCTCCGAGGCCAAGGGGTGGGGGCAGGAGGCGGCCCCTCCGAGCAGCAGCGTGGGCAGAAGGAGTGGGTTACAGAGCCATCCCTGCTTTGATGTGTTAAATGATGCCAGACTCGTGGTCTTTTTAGTTCACTAACTGCTCTCTTAAAGTGCGTTGGCTGGTCTGACTGGAACGAGAACACGGAGAAGAGATGCTCGGGAGGGGGCAGAGGCGCAAAGACTTGGACTGAGCGACAGAGGTGAGGGGAAGGGCTGCAACGCTGGCCAACCGCCCCCCCTCCAGAAACCAAGGACACCTCAAGAGAGTACTGGCCGTTTATTCTAGGACAAAACCTGCCTGCATGTTGTCAGTCACCTTAACGAGCGCCAAGCTAGCTCTAGCAGATATCTGAAGAGTGCGTGGTGAGCCAGCGCCTACAGCAAGTCGGGAAGGTGGCTATAGACAGAGTCCAGGAGGGTCTGGCTGGCTTCCTGGCTCTTGACTCCGGCAATCTCAAACAGCCTGTCCAGCTTGTCTTCGGCCTGTGGGATCTCCTCGATCACATGGAGCTCCTCGGGGTTGAGGATGTGCAGCATGTCGTCAAAGATGGGCTGCAGGTCGCAAGGGTCCAAGCGCACCTGGCGCAGGACAGTGTCCTTCTTTTCTGTAGGAGGAAAGGAGACTGTGGTCAGGAACCCCCCACTGACCAGGGCCTGTTCTCCCTGGAGACCTCAGTCCATCTGCTGGGGGCCACCCCCAGAGAGGGTCACACCACAAGGAGAAAGCGAGGAAAACTGGGAGGGTAGTGACTGATGGGCAAGGGAGAAGAGGGAGAAGCTGGTGCTCCAGAGGCACCTCATCCAGGGGCCTGCTAGAGCAAACACGGCATTCAAAAGGGCTGAATGGCCAACACGGGAAAGCGAAGACAGGAAGGAGCCAAAACAGCTCAATTCTGCTCTCTGGAGCTGTTTGTCAGGGCAGCATCACTCCTGCATCCAAGTAGAAACTTGGTAGTTTGACTGAGCTCAGCGTCTCCCCTTCACCACAAGTTAAAATGCAGCAAACTAAACTCTCTCAATTCTAGGGGGTGAGACCAACAGGGTTTTATACCTCCCACCACACACTGCAGCACGCATGACCAAGGATTAAAACAGTCAGTCTTGAAATGACCTTCTGGTTTCAGCTCACACACTAACAGCTGAAAGCGAAGGAAACACCCCAAAAAGCCAGGGGTGCCACTTCAGAGGGTTCAAAAGCCTTTCAGAGGTGCTTTCCCCTCTCAAACCTGCCAGCAGGATATTCTGGTCTGCAGTGAGGATGTGAAAGGCACCCCGGAGAGCCAGTGTTCCCAGTTATGTAGCGGTCCCGAGTCGGGCAGCGCTGCCACGCGTCCTGATCGCAGGGCAGGATCACCCCACAGCACCCTGCCGTCCTCCCGCTCCCTCCACCCTGGGGCCGAGCCTGGTACCTTTGGTAATAAAAGAGCCTGTGCGGCTGAGCGCGGAGGAGCCGCTGGAGGTCGAGTCGCAGCGCAGGAGGGGCTCTGCTTCGTCGACGAAGAAGCATTTCTTCTCCAAAGGAGAGGGCTCCACGGTGAGGACAGCTCCCTCTGGGGGCTTGGGGTTGGGGCTGGGTGTGGGGCTCAGCGGGCCGGGGCTTGGCGGCGGCGCCAGCCTGTCAACTTCCAGCTTCGAGGGGAAAGAGACAGGAAACATTAACTGGAGGGATGCAGCGGGCTGATGCTCAAAGTCATCTGCATCCCAGCTCTGAACACACCCCAGACCCTCCTCGATGAGTGGTCTCCGCAGTCACACTGGAGGAGCCTCCTCCTCACAGAGAAGATGCTGATCCAGAATGGGCACTGGGGGTGACCCAGGGTGGACATCAACATTGGCTTTTAGAACCTCAGTGCTCAACAGGCAGGAGGGGTAACACAACCCACACTCTTGGCTGGAACAACTGCAACTCCAGCACGATGTGTGCAACCTCAGCAGAGCGTTTTAACATGGTCCTCCTTCTCTGCTTTTTCAAGCCCAATGCACAGCTCTTGGGGTCAACAGGAGATGATGCTCAGGCATCCCCCAAAAGACCTGTTCCACAGGTACTATTTCCCAACGTAAGGCACAACCTGGCTCCACTGCTCCAACCAGTGCTGAGGCTGCAGGTCAAGAGACGCAAGACCCCTGAGGGATCTCCTCTGCAGCTCGCTCCTGTGACCATTTCCAACATTCTGAGCTCATGATCTGTTTGCTTGTTTGCTCCTTGTCCCACGAGCACACCATCACAGCATGATGGAGAAATCCATTCCTCTAGACCCCAAGTCTAGGGCCGGGAAGAACAAACAAGTTTTCGACCACAACTTCACCCCAGCGCTTTGACTTTCATGAGCCAAGAGCAAGCCAAGTTTAGCTCTGTGGTCCAGGGCAATGGAAGCAGCGAGTGCTGCTAGGACACGCTGCGCTGGGGAGCGGCACCACTGCGGTGCCAATGTGAACCAGTTTCCTAATTCAACGTGTTCTGCATCTTCCTCCCTACCTGCGTGGCAGCACCCAACATTATCTACCCTCCTCTGTCAATCTGCGTCCCCTGAGGGTGCAAGTCTCAAGCAGCATTTCTGGCTCCTGTTCCCCGCAGAGATGAGATTTGGAGCAGCATCCCCCCATCCCTGGCTGGCAGCTTCTGGCTGCTTTAGGGACCACCTAACATTCTTCTCCATCCCTGCTCGATCTGCCCCACAGCAGAACTACAAGCCCCTAGTGGAACCCACCCTCCCAGCTGCGTTTTGCCACCCTGTCCTCTCGGTCTACGGAGGGCAGACAAGGCTTCTCCTGCTCGTGTGCTTTTCCCCACTACCAAGCACCACAAACGCAGAATTCAGAGCCCAGGCTGTGGGAAAGGGAGCTGCTGCGCCGCCTCCGCGCCTGCGCGTTCCTCAAGCGCGTCAAGGAATCTGCCACCCACAAACCACGTGTCTGCCGGGCGCACATTAGCTCACACTGAAGTCACACTGAAGCCTGTTCCCGGCAGAAGAAAAGGCTGTTTTTCTTTCTTTCCTTCCCCTTGAGAACAAACAGGGGAGAATTTGTTCTAGCCGGGCACGTCACGCAATAAAAAATGTTTAAAACAGAAGTCAGCTTTAGTCTTGCTAAGAGAAATCTGCCTTCTCTGAAACGCCCTTTCCAGTGCAGCCCTTCGACAAGAAGCAGCTCTTGGCGCAAGCACCAGAGCAGGGGCCAGCCACTTCCAGATGGCAGCACGCTCCCACTGCCCCTCTAGAGAAACAGCCAACAAACAGGCTTTAGGGGGGAGTTCCTCCTCGTGCAGCTCGTCTGCTTAACATCCAGCCGCAGAGTCACCTCCCGACTTCCAAAACAAGGGGTGCCAGAGCCAGGAAGCAGTTTGGGAGCCCCGCTCTGCCTTTCCAGCAGAAGGGAAAAGCCCTTCCCAGAAGCGAGCGGTCTGCAGCGGCTGCCGCCGTACAGCAGGAACACAAAGCCATCGGCAGAGGTGCCCCAGGAGCCCGCAGCGCTGCAGAGAGCTGGGGCAAAGCAAACGAGGTGCTTGGACCAGAGTTAATGTTTAAGCCATGGGAAGGAAGCAAGTGCAAAGGAGGGTTCTGAAAGGCTGTGGAAAGCAGAAGGTTGCAGTGAGGTGAAGCCTAGGGAGTAGGTGCTCAAACAGGCTATTCACAGCCTGTGACTTACCTCCTTGAAAGCACCTTGGCCAGCCCTGTTTTTAAGGGCAGCAGTGCTCAGCGAAAGCGAGCTCCGGCTGGACACAAAGCCCCCCACACCCTTCTGCCACCTGCCCGCCTTCTCAGTGCCACCGTGTCTCTCACCTTCCCGTCCTCGTTGCAGGGCTCCTGCGCCTGCCACTGGGGCTGCATCTGCACCTGCACAGACACACACAGCACACACGTTAGATGCAGGGTGCAGCGGGGAAACCCAAGGTGCTGCAGCAGCTTCTGCTGCGCCGGCAGCCTCCTGCGGCCAGTCAGTCACATCAGGGCACTTGGCCAATATTATTTCTCCTTTCAGTTCTTGAGCACTGCAGCAGGAGGTCTGCAATGCCCCCCAAAAGAAGAAGCAGTCCTAAAAGCTGTGGTGCACTCACAGCCCCTCAGGCTGAGCAGACATCTTCTTGGATCCCAGCGAGCCAAGGAGGACGCTCAGCAGCTCTGCGTGTCTGAAGGTCCTTCCCACAAGGAAAGAAAGGGGACAGAAGGGGATCACAGAATCACTCAGGTTGGAAAAGACCCCGGGATCAGCGAGTCCAACCACCAACCCCACTCTACAAGGTCACCCCTAAACCAGATCCCCCAGCACCACATCCCAGAGGCTTTTAAACTCATCCAGGGATGGGGACTCAACCCCCACCCTGGGCAGCCCATCCCAGGGCCTGACCACTCTCTCCAGGAGGAATTTCTTCCTGATGGCCAGTCTAACCCTCCCCTGCTGGAGCTTGAAGCCCTCCCCTCTGCGTCAGTCACTAATGACTTGTGAGAAGAGCCCAGCACCAGCATCTCCGCAGGGTCCTTTCAGAGAGCTGTAGAGAGCGATGGGGTCTCCCCGCTTCGGGTCAGCCCCAAGTCTCTCCATCTCCCCTGAGAGGGGTTATTCTCCAGGCCCCAAGACACAGGCTCAGCTTTGTTTCCTTTTCACAGCTGTTCCCAGCAGCTGCTTCAACTGCTGGGTCTCCCATTTTCTTGCCGTGACGCAGCGAGAGCTCCGTTGGGGCCGGCACAAGCTGCAGCTGCTGGGCTGCATCAAGAAGGAGCAGTCGGAGGCACTGAAATCTCCCACCTCTCCCGCAGGCGATGCCTCCCTGTGATTCCTCCTGAAGCAACCGCGCGGTAAAAGAGCTGCTGGCAGGTTTGCTGCTCCATCAGCCCAACCTCGGGCAGCCTGCGCTGAGTTTTCCTGACTCAAACTACTGCTGATTTTAAAACCAAAGGGATAATTCAGCAAGAAGCTGGGGCTGCGGCAACCCTGCAGAAGGCGGCTGCAAACCCTCTTGGGATCGGGGGTAGATTTAGCAGCAAGGCCACTGTTTCCCAGATGGCCATAAGATGACACCCAGCTGACACCAACCCTATTCCCGGGGTTGTTACACTGTTGTTGTGGATGCAGGAGGAGAAATCCTGGCACATGAAGCAGGCTGGGCTGGGCAGCGGCTCCACGGGGTGATGCTGCAGGTGCAGGGTGGGAGATGCTCTCGCCGGGGTCCCCACAGGCACAGGGAGGACCTGCTTGGGTAAGCAGCTTCATGGTGCCCATGCCAGCCCAGCTTCAGGGCAGACTAGACCTTGGAAGGTCAAATACCATCAGTTGGGTGATGAGCCATCACGGTGGCAGAGATGCAGCAACAGTGTGTGGGTGCTGCAGAGCAGGAGGCAGGCTCTTGGTTGGAGTGGGAAGGGCACAAGGGTGCTCAACACCCTGAGGTGGGACAGCCCAAATGTCCTCTCTGTACCCTACACCTCACTGGCCAGGTTTCAGAAGAGAGCTCAACACCAGCATCTCTCAACACAAGGCAGCCGTGGAGAGGGACTACTCAAGGCAAGTCTCAAGCCCAGGACAGGCAGGGCTGGGTTTGGGGAGGGTTTAGACTCCCAGACCAAAACGCACCCATCCATGGAGGAGGCATCTCCTCCCTGCTGGCCCTGGCCATTTGTGAGAAGTGCTTCTCCAAGCAGGAGACGGTGCCTCTCTCTGTGAAACTCCTGGCGGCTTCTCACTTCTATGGATTTGCTCACCTGCTTGTTCAGCTCAAACTACGACAAAGAGTTTCCCAACTCAGCGACAGGCCGAGTAAGCCCGGACCCACGGCCGGGTTGCCACGTCCTCTCCACCTCGCACTCCTGAGCACACCACACGGCACGCGCAGCCCCCCGGAGATGCGGCTGCACAGCAGGGGAGCCTCAGGTGTAACAGCATCGACGGGGAAGGCCGTACTTCTGCGGTGGTCTTGCGTCGCTCGCATCCGCAGTGCTTTGCAGACCCCTGAAGAGGGGCTTATCGCGCATCCCAGCCTCGGCTGCTGAGGAGCAGCTCAGGCCTCTGTGCAAACCCAGATGGGAACGGTGACAGCAACCACAGCAAAACCCTAACAGCCCTGCCCCTTCCCCGGGGCTCTGGCTACTTCAACCTACAGTTTTGTGCCTCCGGTAAAACCCGATGCAGGTCCAGAAAGAACAGCTCCGGGATTTTTCTGGCTGGCTGAGCATTTCCCACCCCTCAGATCACGGTTCTCCCGGCTGGGAATTCCACCCAACAGCTTCGCTCCACAGCCAGCAGGACTCAGGAAGCCAACACAGCACAAAGTCAATTGCTAATTACTGGGTTCAGCTCAGATCTGTGTTGCCCAAAGAGGAAAAAAGGGCAACAGACAGGAGCTGTTGGGGGCTGGATCTGGGGAAGTACTGCTCCAGGCTCCCACACCCACCCCGGGGATCCTGACCTGCAAAAGAGGAAGAAGAGGAGCCCAAAGGCGCTGCCACAGCCGCGTGCCTGGCCACGGGGCTGCTTTTACATCCTCCTCTCCTCTGGCACTCCCCAAAAACCCCAGGGCTTCACCCCAAACCAGACCCAGTCCTGACACGTCTGCCTATTTGTGGGATTATGTGTGGCGTGCAATTAGCCACAGCCCGAAACCTTGCTGGGCTCGGGGTTGCAGCCTCCCCCTCTCCTCTCCTGCCCCCTACTAACCTACGTTTTCTTTCCCAGCTCTGCTGAGGGGGAGCAAGGCTGCTTCCTTCCCCTTCTACCCCTTCTCTGAAATGTTTTCCGCCGAGGCCAGCAGAGCCATAAATAAAGATAAGACCTTAAAGTACTGCTCGTGACAGGTCACCTACGGTAGCCAACGTGGCCAGCCGTGCCAGCAACGCCCCAGGCCAGCTCAGAGGAGCACAGACACCCTTGGTGTCTGCAAAGTGCTGCTAAGGACCCCCAAAAGACCCCCATTACCCAGCAGCCAAGCTGAACTGAACCTCTCTGATTTTAACTCCAACACGGAGAGTCCCAATCTGCTGAGGCAGCAGTGGAAAACCTCTCCACTTCCCCTCCTTCATCCCCTCAGTTTTTGCTGCTGTCAGCACCACTAATTTGGGCTGTGCCTGAGCTTCCCGAGCGGCACTGGGACTCGCACGCCGCTGTCCAGGCAGTCAGCCCACCCGGGCAGAGCTCCTGCGAACCGGAGAAGCATTTGTGGCCGGGATCACCCTTCACCAACAGCCCCACGAGCCAAACGCACCCCAAAAGACCTTCCCATAGCTGCTGCGCTCACCTTGTTTTCTGGATCAGCGGCAAACGCCCCCAGCAAAGTGACTCAGAGGGCTAATCCTGTTTTAACCTACATTCATTTGGCCGAGGCAAGACCAGCCTGATCTCCCACCGTGAAAAGAGCCGCCCAACCCTCAGCGGAGCTGCCTGGAGGAGAACATTCCTGCCACTTACTGTAACGCTCCAGAAGCTCCCATTAATTCCTTCCCCCTCTTCCTATCAGGGCTTGGAAACACTTGGATTTCAGAGGCCAGTAGGCTGCCAAGGGAATGGGGCACCACTGCAGAGCTGCTCTGCCCTCACAGGCTGAAGCCAGCCAGCCAGGAGTCACCCCTGCCTTTGTCCCACACTCATGGAAGACACACCAGCCCACAATGGATGCTTGTGACTGGGCTGGGTCACTCCAGGGGTTCATGCTGTTAGCTGTGAGAAGGACGCGTGTATCTGCATTGCTCAGAGTCCTCCTTGCTCCCTCCACAGCACAGAAAGCTCTTGCTGGGCTTTTTCAGAACTGCTCCTGCAGGGCCAGTGGTTGGAGATGCCGTGCAGTCCCATGCCCAACACCAGCTGGGTGACCCCCTCCTCTGGAGCCCAACTGGCTCCACGAGAACAAGACCGTTCCCAGTTTGCATTTGGGCAGAGAAATCATCAGGAGCTCATGGTTAGTCCGTCATCGCGAGCCAACCGTCCCAGCAAACCCAGCTCCTGCAGCAGCCACGTGCTCGTTTGCGGTGCTTGTGAAGCAGCACCCGGCAGCCGCGGCCGAAACAGCGCGACGTGGCTCCCGAGCGCTGCCTGGCCCCAGTCTGCCAAGCAGGTGCTGTGCTGAGCAGCCAGCCCCATGTTCTACTTGACGTCCTAGCCCAGCACTTTGCCGCAGCAGTCAAAGCACTTGCCCAGAGGACAGAGGTCACCCCCAGAACACCCGGCCCTGCTAGGCCACTGCACATACTGGCAACTTCAGTTCCCACGTGCGAAGTGATGACTCCCCGCCTCTCCTGTTCCCCTGATGGCAGCTTTGCCTCAGGCTTGCAACTGCCATTTCTCTGTCTTTGGCAGAAGGAGAAAGCACCTCGCTGCATGGGAGGAGACGAGAGAGCTGTATGCTGCTTCATCATCAGGAGCTGAATGGAAGCCTCACAGAATCACTTTGGTTGGAAAAGACCTTTAAGATCAACATCAAGTCCAACCACTAGCCCAACTATCCCAAGGCCAGTCCAAACCCTGTCCCTGTGCTCCAGCTCTACGTGACTCTGAAGCATGCTCAGGTATGGCGATTCAACTCCCTCCAGAACAGCCAGTTCCAAGGCCTCACGACCCTTCCCAGGAGGATTTTCCTAACAGAAAATCACAACTGAGTGTCAGAAGGGCCATCGGGCAGCTGGCAAAGTGAACACAGAATTACACAGAATCACACAGAATCATCATGGCTGGAAAGGACCTCCAGGGTCATCGAGTCCAACCGCTAGTTCTCCTAGTGTCCAACCGCTAGAC
>VXBP01000017.1:16003-77701 GCA_013400115.1 Rhinopomastus cyanomelas | reverse complement strand
GGCCTTGTTAAACCTCAGACAACTGAGCTCAGCCCATCGCTCCAGCCTGTCCAGATCCCGCTGCAGAGCCTCCCTGCCCTCCAGCAGATCGACACTCGTGCTCAATTTTGTGTCATCCACAAATTTGCTGAGGGTGCACTCGATCCCCTCATCCAGATCATTGGCAAAGATATTAAATAAGATACTAAACTGAGCCCTGAGGGATGCCGCTTGTGACTGGTCACCACCAGCCACAACCTATCCAAACTTTGAGTGAGATGAGGAGGGTGATGCCGGGCACGTGTCCGACTTGGTGACTACTCAGTGCTCAGGGATTCTTTGACCTTCTCACAAGCTCCTGGGGATTCAGTGACATGACTCAAAAGCAAGTTGAAGGAGGGCTGCTTTTTCCTCCATCTCAACCAAAGGCTCAAATACCAAGTCCCCCTCTAACCTTCAAAGCCACAAGCCCACCATGAGACGTCCAGGCTTTGGCAGAGTTTGCTCAAAGCCGACGTAAGGATTACATTCAAGCCTCTGAAGAGCTCCAGCAGGAGATGGAGTCCAGCTACCTTGCTACTAGCTAAGCTTGAGGCCGCAGCTGGGTCCCACACACCCACGTGTTCACGACAGCCATGCAAGACGTGCAGTGCATCAGACTAGAGCGCAAGCCCAGCCCGTTGTTACCGGTGTGGTGTCCTCCATCAGACCGCGAATCTTCTCCACCACGTCGTTGCGCCGGTGCTGGCGGAGTGCGCTGATGAGCTGGGCCAGGCTGGCCTCGGGCCCGCGGATGGTCCAGTGCTGCAAGGCAGCATAGGCGCGCTCGTGGTCAGCCGCGTAGCCGTTGGAGAAAGCCGCCACCTCGCGCTCACTAGCATTGCACAGGAACTGGTAGATGTCCTTCCACTGGCTTCCCACCTGGGCTGCCACCAGCTTCAAGATGTCAACGCCTGTGGAGCAGAAGAGCTACAGGTGAGACCTGGGGTCTGCAGCGTCCTAGCTTCAGCGAAGTTTCTCCCCCTTCCCCAGAGAGCTGTGCTCTGCTTCCGTCAGCTGCGCTCACGTGGAGTCTATGACTTCAAAGACCCTTTGTGAACCCGAGCTGCACGGAGCTCTGCAGACAAGCAGCACCCCTAACGTGCTCAACACCCGCCACGCAAGTAAAGGCTGACAGACACATTGGTTGCTCCGATCAAGGCACACGTGCTCTAGAATCAGCCGCGTTAATTTCATCATAAAGTTTCCTGTGCCTTTGACACAGAGAAAAGCCCTGGACTTGGTCACCACACAGCTACAGGAACAGGGAAGAGGGCAACACACTTGCCCATACACCTGCATCACAGCCACCGCTGGGGCTCTTGAGCTTGGAGGAGACCGAGGGGTCTTAATGTTTACAAATACGTGAAGGGTGGGTGTTGGAACGATGGAGCCGGGCTCTTCTCAGTGTCATCTAGTGATAGGATGAGAGGCAATGGGTGTGAGCTGGAACAGAGGTTCCACATCAATATGGGAAGTATCTTCTTCACAGTGAGGGTGACAGAGCACGGGAAGGGGCTGCTCAGGGGGGTTGTGGAGTCTTCTTCACTGGAGACGTTTAAAACCCACCTGGATGTGTTCCTTTGTGACCTGGTCTAGATGATGCTGCTGTGGCAGGGGGATGGGACTGGATGATGTTTCGAGGTCCCTTGCAATCCCTGATGGCTCTGTGACTGTATATCATGTCTACATACAATGTGTACACACTGTATATACACGTATATACATATATCGTATACACATACAATACATACGTACCATATATAATATGTATATATTGTACATACATAACATGTGTGTTATGTATCTATCACGTACCCGTGCATATCTATACCACAGAGAGAAAGAGACAGAGTATTTTGTCCAGGCACACACACACCCCAAAAACTATCCAGCCTCACACAGACACTTCGACCCAAATCCCTCTCTCTATCCAAACATGCTTATCGCGACCTGATAAATACAGACTTCAGTTTTCACTTCCGAGCGAGATACCGTAGCCATGACCCGCGCTCCGGGCGCTCAGAGCATCAGCAGCCAGTGTCTGACCTGCTCCACAGCAGAAATTCCAAAGTACAAACTGCACGTTGCCCGTCGCTACCCTCCTGCCACCGCAACCCAAACCTTCCGCTGCAGCTGATTGACAGTGATGCCCAAGGACTACCTCACATGCATACAGTAAGTTTGGGTCTTCTCCTACCATAAAAGCTCAACCCACCAGCATGGAGAAGGGGACACAGCCCCAGGCTTGGGCCTTTGTTGTAACTACGGAAGGGTTCGGGAAGGACGGTGAAAAACTGAACAAAACCGCCTTCTCCACTGTTCCAAATCAGCTCAACGCTCCCCAGCAACATGGCCTGAGCAAAGGCTGTGAGTGTGCTATGAAGACTTGTGATGGGGCGAATTATCTGAGACGCATCAACAGAAGCTACTGCCCACTGCATTTCAACACGTTGGCTGGAACGAAGCCTGGTTCTAACTCTTCCTGTTACTCAGACGAAGACTCAGCGGTGCCCCGGTGGCCCTGTGCTGCTTCTGGCATGGAACACCAGGTTCATGCCGCTGGCCACCTTGTCACTCGACTGCGGGGGAAAAAAAAGCACAAGCGTAAAACATAACCTCCGGAACGTGCGAGGAGGAAAAGCTCTGCAAGGCTCACACACTGGGGGAACAGCGGCGGCGCCAAGACGGATAAGCAGACCTGGTGCTGCCTACCTTATAGACCTACACAGAGACCAGCCTGTGCACCGGCATCTAGCTACACAGCACATCGGTCTTGGGAGTTGGTTCCACTCTCATATCCAGGGGTTGTTATTTTATCCAGTGCAGAGCGATCAGACAAGTAGCTCTGCCCATCGTATGCGTGGGTGTGCACGTACATCACACACACCGAGCAGAGATGGGTGCCCCGGCAGCTCCCATCTAGGCACTTCACGCTGATAAACCCCAGCATTTACAGCTGCTCTGGCGGCGAGAAATGCTTTCAGCTGGACACAGCTTGACCCGCGCCAGTCTGACACGGAGACGCGGCATTCACGTCGGGCTGCTTCTGCACAAGATCGATGACGCCGAGCGCTCACGTTCCTGCTGACACTTTTGGATTCAGGACGTTTAATCTCGCTGCTCAGTAAAGCGTCCCCATAACCTGTTCACATCCCTGGGCCGTAACATCCCAGGGCATCAGAACTCACCGTGCAGCGGAGGGCCTAATGATCTTTGGAGAGCAAATGTTCCACTAAAAACCAATTTGGAAACGTCTGCCTTAATGCCCCAAGAACCTCAAACTTATTTTCTCAGAGCTATTATGTGAATTGAAGCCCCACGTGTTTGCCACACCCACCACAGTATTGTGCAAACAAAGGCCCGGAGAGACACGGTGGAGACGCAGACGTGAGCGCAGACTTGGCTCCGTCGCTTCGCAAGCCATCGCTCCCTCTGCTCCTGAAAAGTAAGACTAGAACCATCACACAACAAGCTGCGGCTGCACGCTGCCAGCGTTACCGCTCAAACCACTTACAGTCACGTAATTCCCTTGTCCAGAGCCAACGTAAGACACTAATGCCTACAATAAGCTTATGGTCCCACTGCTTCCACAAGCCCTCCAGGCTACTCTGCAGAGCACTAGCAGTGCTGGAACGTCCTGCTGGGGAGGGAAGGCACCCACCAGGGTGCAGAGAGCAAACGACGCCAGCTGCACCATAGGTCCTGTACCCTCACCCACCAAACCAGGCGGACGTTCTCCCGCCACACTCATCTGCATGTCGAGGTTGGAGATGACACTCAAAACCTTCCCAGACTCCAGCAATCCCAAGCAACATGGCCAAGCTCAGTGGGGACAGTGCTCTAAGCCAACATCTTCATGCTTCCCATGTGAGGCTGGTCACAGCCACACGGACGCAGCGCTAAAGCTGCTCCGAGCTCGAAAACACTGCACCACAGCCTGGATCCTCCTCTTTTTCTTTAACACAGGCCATGGGAGCAGTCTGGGAGGCATGTCACCACCCTGCTGCGAGTGTCGGAGGCACCACTACCCTCTCCATCACCACTACGAGGCACCATTACTATGTGCCACCCAGCTCTGCTTGCCACAGATACTAACTAAAGAGGACCCCTTGCTATGAAACCCCCGCGGCCACGACCAGCAGAGCTGCTGCACCACAGCCATCCCAGACCAGACAACGACGGCACCTGAAGGCTCCCGTACACCCATGTGTGTCTTGGGCACCTCAGG
Organism: Rhinopomastus cyanomelas; assembly: GCA_013400115.1. Lineage (NCBI taxonomy): Eukaryota > Metazoa > Chordata > Aves > Bucerotiformes > Rhinopomastidae > Rhinopomastus > Rhinopomastus cyanomelas. The sequence continues at coordinate 73,452 of VXBP01000017.1, read as the reverse complement.
CAGGGGGCATTTCAACTGCCATCACCCGAACACTGCAGTTCTGTAGATGCTTTTATGGGCTGCTCCACGTAACCATCCAAGACTGTAAGGACGTGACGGCCCTGGAGCAATGAACAGCTCCCAGTCCAGCTGGGGCAAAGCCAATGCGCACGGGTGAAGATGAAGCCCAGGGGTGGTGTACACACACGGGAACACGGGTGCGACCAAGCGTGTCCACAGCCAGAGCAAAGGGGGAGAGGAGCAGACCCTTGCCGAGGGGTGTGAGCAATCAGCAGTGCTGAATGCACATCCGGGTCACCTACAAAGATGAACTGCAAGGACAGCCTTCCTAGAGAGACGGGGCAGATGGACCGCACTTCCAGGCACACCGTTCACCTCTGGCCAAACCTTTCCTGCGGACACCACTTCTGGTTATTTCTGTGACTCCCATCTGTTTATTTTGAATCAGGGTCAAGATGGTTCCCATCCATTTCGGGAAGCCTCCCGCCTTGCTGTGGGCCAGTTTGGTGCAGACAGAGCAACCACTCCTTCCTCTCTGGGACCTCACAAAGGTGGTCACTGTGCAGGAACACGGGACTGGGCTGAGCTTCAGTTACTCCCTGCTGCTTCCTGTGGACAAGCCCTGCTCATCTCGCACGGCCCTGCCGTACGTGGCTGGACACAAACCCAGTCCTTCAGCAGTTCCCTGGCCCCAGGCGGGGCAAGAGGCCAGGGCAGTGCAGGGCCACAGCAGGCAGTGCTGGCACATCTGTGCACAACACTTGCAGGAGATCATTTCTCCTCTTGTTTGCGTCTTGAAGCAAAGCGGACAGGAGTGGAAAAGTCACCCTGCCAGGAGGCTCCACCCGAGCACCTGGCAGCAGATTTGGTAAAGTCTGACCACAGCCCAGCCACAGAGATGCTGCAGCTCCTTCCTTCCTCGCCCTCTCACAAACAAAAAGCCACCACTACTTTCATTTCTGAGCTCCAGCCAAAGACCACTTGTTTTTCAGAAGAGTCCTCACTGAGAAGCTGCCACCTTTACGGGGAAATCTTTTGTCTACAGAATGCTCCCAAGCCATGCCTGCTCCCATCCCACCATGACAGAGGAAGACTCGATACCAGCTGAAGTCTCACAGGCTGCCTCACACAGTAGGGAAGCCTAGCTCAGGAGATCCTCCAGGACCTGTGGAGCACACTGTCACACCTAGCGAGCAGCTCACCTGCCCAGGGTACCAGAGCCAGCTTCACATATTCTCAGAAAGGCTGGATTTCAGCAGACTCCAGCCCTTCATCAGCTGGGACAGGTCCCACCGATCCACCTTTGACTGAGGGAAGCGAGGTGCCGGAGTGCCTGGAGCTTCCACCACCACCTACCTGACACGGACATCCCAGAGACAGGTGACATCAATTCGCAGAGCACAGGCAGTGACAGAGCCTGGCTGGATGTGGACACACTTGCACAGACCTGGAGGACAAGCACCACAGGCAGAGAACAGCCCCAGGGCACACGCCAGTCAGGCGGAGAACCACAGCAATGCAGCCCAACCCACCCCTACCTTCAGACAACAGCTTCGGCTTCGAATCACTGCAAAGCCATCTGCTCCTGCGCTCAGCCCACCTGCCTCCTCCAAATATCCTCCTGACTCATGCAAAGCGCAGCCACAGCTGCTTACTTTTACCTCCGAGCACACCCGAGCGAGCAGAGCGTGGCACCCCTAAACTCCAGCTGACAGAACGCTGCGGCTAAGACAACATGGGACCTCGGAATCCCAAATCCCCCAACCTTTCTCAAGTGTGAAAATGCCACCAAGCTCTGGCAGAAAGGGAAGGTTACCAGGAGCTCAAATCCCCCTCCTCCAAATGTACTTGGGGTCCTACATGAGAAGGTTTGGAAGCTGTACGAGGTCCTGCACTGGGGGCAGGGTAATCACCGGTACCAGGACAGATGCAGGGATGAAGGGGTTGAGACCAGCCATATTGAGAAAGACTTGAGGGTCCCAGTGAGCGAAGGGCTGGACGTGAGCTGCAGTGTGTGCTCGCAGCCCAGAAGCCAATTGTGTCTTGGGCTGCGGGTCCAGCAGGCTGAGGGAGGGGATTCTGCCCCTCCGCTCCCGTCCGGTGTGAACCCATCTGCAGCGCTGGGTCCAGCTCGGAGCTCCTCAGCACAGCAGAGATAGGAACCTCCTGGAATGAGATGAGAGGAGGCCACAACCATGACCGAAGGGCTGAAGCACCTCCTCTACAAAGAAAGGCTGAAAGGAGTTGTGCAGTCCAGAGAAGCGAAGGCTCCACGAAAACTATCCTGAAGGGGCCGACACAAAAGAAGGGGCCTTTTCAGCAGGGCCTGTTACGACAGGAACCGGGGCAGTGGTTTTGAACTGAAAGAAGGTTTGACGTGTAGAAGAAACGCTTTGCGGTGCGGGTGGTGCGACACTGGTACAGGCTGTGCAGAGAAGTTGCTGCTGCCTCACTGCTGGAACTGTTCGAGGTTGGGCTGGGCGAGCAACCTGATCTAACGAAAGACATCCCTGCCCACAGCAGGAGGGCTGGGCTTTGAAGATCCCTTCCAACCCAAACCTTTCCACAATCTTAACACGAGCCTCGGTCCAGACAGGAGGGAAGGACACGCTCACAAGGACTTGCTACTTTGCTGCAGAGGGCTGAGCTGGTACCAGACCCTCCAGGAGCCAGCGATTCACGTCCTCAGCAAGAGCCATTTGAGCAACAAACCACTAAATGGTGATGTTTGTGGCAGACTGGTTTTTTTAAGTCTTGCAGGGCAGGAAAGGGGCTCCTGACAAACACTTCCCACACACTCTCTGGAAAATAACTCAACCAAACCAGGCAGCTGAGGAAGGTCTGTGATCAGCTACCTGTGGCTACAAACATGTTTTGGACCTAGGGACTTGAAGGTCAGCACAAGACATGACCTCACTTCCTGTCACATGCCACGTGTGTGTAAGTCACCTCCACAGCAGCAGCTTCAGTCAGCGCTCCCGAGACCCACGTAAGCCCCTGCCCGCCACCACAGGATACTCTCCCTTACTTATCTGCTTTGGCTGGTATGTGCCATCTGCAGAACGGACCTCACTCTTCCTTCGACTCACCAGCCAATGGCCAGCAACTATTAAATTTTAAAACAGCTTTTGCAGAGTTAATCTTCATTACAACCCTCTCAGACAGCTGGTAACCCTGAGCAAGCAGCACTCTGCTGCAGCCAGAGCAGATAAGTAGCCAGACACCCACAGATGCCAACCTCAGGATTAAATTCGCCTCCTGCACTTCCCCCCAACCAGAAAAAGCCCTGGTGAGCAAGGGAAAAAAAATCTGCCCTGTTATTTGAGGAGCTGTGTGTGAGAGACTTACTGATGCGAGAAAGCACAGCCCTCGCGGCACAGAAACCAGCGCTGGGTTCTGGGTGAAAAAAATTCCAGCCCTGGACGTGGTGTTTTCAATTCAGAGGCCTCCGAGGAATTTTGACCTTGGATCATCTGGGTGTTTTCTGCTAGTTTTCACTTTCTCCAAGCAGCTCTGCAGCACCAAGCAGACGGTGTGGGTAGACGGGTCGTCCAGCAGCCCATGTCAGAAGTGATGAAGCACCCATCTTCTGGCCTGCTAATGCAATGAGGCTGAGGAGCAAGACGTGAAAAAGCTGCATGTCATTAGGTTTCCTTCCCTCTAAGCAGAGCAGCGGCCTCTCTCTTTTGCTTTTCCCAAGGCTGCACTGTGCCATCAACCTCCACTGAGCTCCTGCACACCCACTTTGGAAACCACATAGCTGCCTGAACAGCCGAGAAGGGGGCAAACGGAGCAAAGCCTGAAGCTAAGCAGCTTGAGGAAGACGGTGTTCCAAACAAGTCGCCACAAAGCTCCCACAGCAGAGGTCTGGCCTGCAGATGAAAAGCTGTTCCACTCCCCCCAAAGCACAGCATCGCACACCGCACTGGAGCAAGCACAGCACGAAATGCAGAGCTCCCACAAAGCCAAACGAGCTCCAGTGAGGGAGCATTTCTGCTCGAAGGCTCAGCAGGACCACAGCCCCCATATTCCTTGGCACAGAGTGCCCTTTCCAATTTAACAAGCTCCCTTTCTGCCCAGGTCACACTTTGCGGAGGTACGCAGGCTGACGCGGGTGTACCAGCACACTTCTGCAGATCACTAAGCAGCAGATGCCAGAAGAGAGACTGCTTTGAAAAAACAGCAAACCAACACCTTCTACCTCTCTGTTTTGGCAGGCAGGCTGACGTTCATCCCACATCTCATTCTCTGCCTGCCAGAGCCATGCCAGGGTTTGCATTCAAGCCTAGGGCTGCTCCTTTCCAGGCACAACCGCAATTACCAAATCGTGTCAGCAGCAACGGGCACGCCTGCCCTCGTGCGATGCTGCTGGCCATGTCCGGTCTGCCTGTGGTCTGGGAAAAAAGCCTCAAGGCCACCAGTTTGAGCCCCTTGCTTTGCAGATGTGCAGAAGAGATGGAGTCCCCAGACCAACACTTCCACAGCAGCTCCTCCATTCTCACTCTGCCTCCCAGCATGATCCCCCTGCCATCATGCTGTGACCTGCTGAAGGAACTGATCAGATGGTAAACTCCCTCTACACAGCAAAACCACTACATAAAGTGGCTCACATCTCCTTTACCCACAGAAACACTAAGGTAGCATTCAGTGCCACCCCAAGAACTATGACTGCCAGCCTCAATGGAGGAAGAATATCCCCTGCTGGGTTGCTTCCATGCACTCGCTTCCCTTCACCCATTAGGTGATAGACCTATAGAACAGACCACCGTTTGTATCACCTTTTTTTTTAGTCCCCATGCTGTCTCTTCAGAAGAATCAAGTTGTATTACTCTGACATCTTCCAACACCACCCGCAGAAGTGTCTGATTCCACACGAGGGAGGCCAAGCCTGCAACGACCCGGACACCCTGATGCACGCTGCCAGAACACCTGCTGCTTATATTCACGCAGAGTGTGCAGCTCCCAAGGTACAAGGGTGTGGGCCCTCTTCACCACTGCTAACAACTTCCTTGGGAGCAGACTAAGCTCAAGCCTAACCCTAACTGGCCCTACAGCCACTGAGTTGCAAGACAAGGACAATTCCCCATAAATCACCAACCGAGAGAACCCTGGCTCCCAACATGCTGACAACTGAGCATCAAGTGAGCAATGAAGCCCTCCAAGTCACAGAACCTCGGAACAAGCACTGCCCCTCGGCACCCCGCTCTCATCTGGAGCTATTTCAGCACTCACTGTTCCATGTGCAGCCAAGGCTCATCTCCAGCTCAGCTGCAACCACCCTTTGCAGAACAGTTTTACTTCTTTTGACTGTCTAACCAAGGGCTTCCCAACTTGGCTTTCACCACCCACAGTAACAACGGGCAGTGACAAGGCTTGGAAAAACAAAAGTTAAAGGGAAGCGTCACTTCATGCCAGGCCAGGGCCGCCAAGATCTCATCTCCAGCCTTTCAACATCAAAAACTAAATAGAACACATCCCCGACCTCTCTTCTTGCCTCCTGGCACACCACTGCAGGCAGCTTCTTCTTGACACAGGTTCTGTCGCAAACCTTAACACTTGACTGGTCTTTGCCTTTCATCCTCTGCTGCTGAATGGGTGAAAATCAAAGGCGATGCTCTGAGCAAGTCCTGCGAGGTGCATTCCAGCCCGGCTTCATGCCTGGCACAGACCGATGCCAACCTCGGCATTTCCAAGATGTTCAAGAGGCAGGCTTCAAGGCTCAGCTTTTGTTGGAAGATTTCTGCAGGCTCTGTTTCTTGCCTGTGGCAACAGCTGAAGAAGGGAAATGGCTACTTGCTCAAATACAAGGATTGTTGTGGCAAAAGGGCTTCCAGGGCAGGCTGCTTCTGATCTTCTACGAGAAAGCAGCCCCACAGGGCCCTATCAGCCCAGCACCCAGGTCATTCAGGCACCACTCCGACAGTTCCTTTTGAAATCTCCGGCAAACTGCTTCTCCCTTCTGCATTCCCATCGGCGGGACCACAACCTAACAGCCAGCCAGAGGACCAGCTTCTCCAACCACAGCCATGCTGTTGGTGTTGGTCTACCTTCTTAATGCCACGTTCGCGAGTCTTTGGGGCTCTTGGGAAAGCCCCCTGTCACAGACATGGACAGACGTGGAGGTAGACTGGCTGCTAACTCGGGCCATTAGTCACCGAGAACTCTTCCCAGACTCACAAACCATTTAATCCAGTGAGAATCGCTGGCATCTGCCATCTCAGCTGGAACACATCCACGTTAAGGACACGGGCCTAGTTTTAACGCTGGCCTCCCAAGCTACTGCTATTTTTGGTTTGGGCTGTTATTTATTGTGGCCAGTGAGAGCGCAGGACGCGGGCACCAGCTCGCCGAGCAACGAGGACAAGCGAGGCGCCCCACGGCAAGGACCGCGGCTCAGGACCACACACCTATCCCAGCTACTCAGGCAATTCAGAGCATCAGGTGCCTCCCGGAGCCGGGGAAGAGTGGAGCCACCACTTCCACTCTAAATTCCTCTTCTGGAAAGGAAGCCAAGCCCGGCAAGATGCCGCTCCTCCTGCACCAAGCAGTGCTGCTCCCACCTGGACCGAGCTGCACCTGAAACCAGAGGGTCTGAAGGAGCTGGTAATGAAACGCTCCCAGCAGGCAGAGCCTCGCAGGGCCGCAGGCGGAGGCTGAGGGGTGCTGCTGCGAGGGCAGCCGGCCAAGCATGACTCCTCCCGGCAGGGGCTGCCGTGCCTGGGTCACACCAGGTCTTCCTTTCAAAGGTTAAAGCTGTTTACCGAAAGGATTAGGAGGGAGGAGACGGGTGGGGGGAGAGTGTCTGTACCAGCCCCCCACGCAGGCCTCGCCCTGGCACAAGCAGGCCCCAGCCCCTCGCCGGTGCAACCGCTCAGTACTCCACCACGGAGCTCGCACGGAGGCGGGTGCACGGCCAGCACCAGAGCAGAGGCTTCACCCGCACAGGAGCGTCGGACGAGAATGACCGGATCACAGCATTACTGAGGCTGGAACGGATCCCTCAGATCACCCAACCCAGCCCAGGACCTACCATCACCACAACCTAGACCCAGGGCACTAAGGGCCACATCCAGTCTTCTCTCAAGCACCTCCAGGGACAAGGACTGCACCACCTCCCTGGGCAGTCCGTTCCAGTGCCTGATCACCCTTTCCATGAGGAAGTCCTTCCCAACATCCAACCTAACTCTCCCCTGGCCTAACTGCCTGCCCTCCACACCCCCACCAGAAGCCAGGCAGTCAACCCAAGACCTGCGGAGCAGCTGTGGTCCTCACACCTACCGAAGCTTTGCTGCAGCTGCCGACCATGGAGGGATCGGCGCTCTCAGAACAGGAGGGGAAAGGCTTCATCTCTGTAACGGCCTGAAGTCTCTTCCCTGTTTGTATTCACAGGACCACTCACCCTTCTCTGAAATGCTGCTTGAAGACCAAGTGTGGTTCGGGTACAAGCTCTGCTGGAGCGGCAGAGTGTGAAGCCCTAACGCTGCAGCTCCACAGGATACCCTAGCTCTGCGGCCCACTACTGAACCAAAGGTCAAACCCTCTACGACACCCCACTCTCTCTCGTTCCAAGCAAACAGGCTCAAGAGCCAGACATTTCCACAGGAAAACCAGAGGGACTGCATACACCGCTGCGGAGGAGGACAAGCTCCACAGCTGCCAGGACGGAGCAGCACCGCCAAGTAGGAACTAATGAGCAAGGCCCTTCCTGCAGCTAACGCAGCGTGACTTAGAAAGACCAGAGCTGCACTGAAAGCGAGACAAAGCATTAATTAGTTTCCGCTTGTCCATCTGCCTTCACTGCACAAGGTTCAACCGAGGACGTGTGGCGGCAGGAGGAAGTCACGAAGCCACTCACGCCAACACGAGCCAGCAAGGACAACTGGGACAGATGTGCAAAGCTGCCCAGCCAGGAGCCCAGCGCAATGGGGCCACTGAGACTGGATCAGGTGCTGGGACAGTTTGTCATCCTAGTGTGGTTCTGCTGGTTACCCAAGACGACTGGAAAACGCAGCAAATACTTGACGAATCAGATGCACTAGCTGAGTTTGGCTGTTACAGGATGACTGACGAGAGCAGAACAACTCGCGCGCACCACGCATGGCACGGATAACAAGGTCTAGGAGGAGGGCTGGTACCCGAATGGGTCAACACAGCCTCGCTGCTCACCATGTACCATCTCCTACCTATATGGTTTCTTCAGCCAGAATCACCCGTGGTGACCAAACACACACCACCGCCCGTGAGGGAAGACCCAACGGGGCTTCCAGGAGAAGGGTGCACAGGCACCCCACCACAGGGTCTGACACACCAGATTAGAAACCAGAGCGGCAACCCCTCAGAGCAACTTGGTCTTGTCCCTCCACCCAAGCACTCCCTGCCCTGCACAAACCCAACCCCTGCTCTGAGTAGATTCAAAAAACAGGAGAGAGTCAGAAATTCAATGGGGTGGTAATTGAGTTTCATGGGGGGAAAAAGTTATGGCAAGTTAATAACCACCAGCCACTCTTGGCCAGTGAACCACAGCCAAAGCCACGCAGTACTTCTGGTCGTGCCCATCAACCAGGGTGTCTACTAAGCTCCTGCCAGCAGCCCACTCACCACAGTCCCAAGCACCGCTGGGTACCACAGACTTCAGGTGCAATGGAGCCCAGACATCATTGGGAAGGCCATGACAAACAGAACTGCCTCAGAAACCACACCCCAGAATCCAAGGGTTAAAAGGAAACTGGCAAAGGAGGCAAACACCGAGAAGGCACAAAACCACTCCCGACACCGCCCCTCTGGCTCTGTAAACGCACTAACGCAGGCAGACAAAGCCTAGGTCTGTTAATCAGAGGAAGGAGAAGAGAATGCACGGCAGAAGACCTGCCACTCAAAGCCCTCCCCGCTTTGTCCTTAGGCGCTCGATGACTTTCATCAAGGACTAGCCTCTCGTGAACTTTGCCGTCTTTCTTCAGCTGCAGAACCACAGAATTGCTGAGGCTGGAAGAGACCTCATCAAGCCCAGCCTACGACCACAGTCACTCAGACCAGGGCACTAAGTGCCACAGCCAGTCTTTTCTTAAAGACCTCCAGGGATGGGGACTCCACCACCGCCCTGGGCAGCCCACTCCAGCATCTGATCACCCTTTCTATGACGCGGGGCTTCCTGACGTCCAACCTAACCCTCTTCTGACGCAGGTTCAGGCCCTGCCCTCTTGTCCTATCACCAGCTGTCCTATCACTTCTCCAGGGGAAGAAGAGCCTGACGCCCTCCCGTCTGCAACTTCCCTTCAGGTAGTTATACAGAGCAATAAGGTGCCCCCACCCCGAGTCTCCTCCAGGCTGAACACCCCCAGCTCCCTTAGCCTCTCCCCATCAACCTTTCCCTCCAGTCCCTTCCCCAGCCCCATTGCTCCTCTGGACCCGCTCCAGCCCCTCAATCTCTTTCCTGAAGCGAGGGGTCCAGCACTGCCCTAGTATTTGAAGGGAGCCCTCCCTAACACCCAGTGCAGGGGGAGAATGACCTCCCCAGTCCTGCTGGCCACACTATTGCTGATCCAAGCCAGGATTCCACTGGCCTTTCTTGTCACCTGGGCACCCTGCTGGCTCCTGTTCAGCTGGGTGTCACCAGTACTGCCAGGTCTCTCTCTGCCCAGCTGCTCTCCAGCCCCTCATACCCCAATCTGCAGCTGTAGGAGGTTACTGCAACCAAAATGTAAGAGCCTGCACTTGGTCTTATTAAACCTCATCCCACTGGCCTCTGTCCATTGACCCAGCCTGTCCAGATCTTTCTGTAGCACCTTCCTCCCCTCCTACTTGGTGTCATCCATGAACTGGCGGAGGATAGATTCAATCCTCTCACCCAGGTCATCAACCCCCACCCTATGCCCTTCTTGTTAGATGTTTTTCTAAAGGTTAACTGAACAGATGTTTAAGGCTGAGCAACTTCAATTCAAAGTAAGGAGTCAGGGCTGTCTCCATGAGGTAAGTGACGGTCAGCACTGCCACTACAGCTTTGCGGAGGAAGAACCCCGCATCCTCTTAGGGAGATCATGGCTGCTCAGGGCTCACATTCATGCCACCACGACTGTGTAACTGAGATTCACAAACTTCCATTTAATGACCACAGCAGGTCATCTTTAAAGTCAACAAGTCATCCATCAAACGAACAGAAACCACCACAAACCAGAGCCTCCAGGAAGGTCTCACGACACCTGTGGAGCTGTACGCCTCCACAACACAGCCTGTGCTTAAGGACAACCTTTCTGGCTCCAGCACGGGTGAGGAGCTGGTGACACAAGCCAGCAGTCAGGATTTAGGGCTAAGAACCTGAATTTGAGGCTTTGCCAGGAGGCGGGGGATGACTCAGCCTTGCAGAAGCAGAGGGTTAGCGGGAAAAAGGACAAAGATGACACCCAGCTCCACACCTGAGTCACTGAGAAAATAAGGAGGGAAACGGTAGTTGAAAAGGGAGCACCGAAAAGAAAGGAACTTTCATTGTCAAGAATCCTTCTGCCAAAGATGGAGAGAAAGAAAGAGCAGAAGTGGGGCAAGCAGGTGACATTCCTTCCATTAACCCTTCCCTCAGGAGCATGAGCACACCATGGGAACAGGGAGAGGGAGAAGCCAAGGATGAAGAAACGTCTGAGGAACGAGCACAGGGGCTCTGTCCTCTTTAGAAGACCCCGGCAAGTCAGAAAAGCAACCAGTCACTGGATGTGGGACTGGACACCCAAAGCACTGCCTGGGATGGTGGAGAGGACGCTACCGCCGTGGCCGCCAGACGCTACTGCTCACCGTGCCCGTTGCAGTAATAGATCCACTTCTCCCTGTTCTGCGTGGGGGTGGTGGACTTTTTCATAATAGCTTTTTCCACAATGGCACTGGGATCTTGCCTGGGTCCCTTCTTCAGAGTCCGTGAACTCTTCCTGACGCTGCAGACAACAATAACCACCAGGACCAGCAGCAGGAAGAGGACGATCATCCACGGCAAGTGTTCATTGATATCGAAGTGCTGGTGGACGTTCTGAGTACCTCGCCGGGGGGGCCTGTAAGGGATGCTGGACTTCTCGCCCCCTGCCATCTCCAGTGATGGCTGTTTCTCCAGCGCTTGGCTGGTCTGCTTGTGCCGGTAGCTCTGTGCCTGGCTCGTGGCACCGGAGCCCACAAGGGTCCCACCGGCACCGTCCGTCTTGTTGATCAAGGTTTCGTTGTAGTAGCCTGCAGACTCTGCCATGCTGCTGGAGGCGCGCGGCACTGGAGAGGGGACAAAATCGGGGACTGAAGAGTTCAGACCTGCGAAAGGAGAGGAGAGCGCAGTGTCACAGCTCCGGAGATGCGATACAGCAGCACATCACGGTTTAAGAGCGGTCTGAGCATCTGCTTGGCCAGCAGGCAGAAACCCAACCCCAGGCAGCACGGAAGGGAAGAGGTGAAGCTGAGGTTTGGCTCTGGGAACAGATGGGTAAGGTTACAGGGGTCGGTTCAAGGTAAAATTGACCTTGTGCTTAAGGCCAGCAGTAGCTCGTTAAAGAAAACGAGTTATCACCAGCACGCTGTCAATCTGCGCTAGTCTCACGCTCCCTGTTTCTCAGGAAACCCACACCTGTTGAGAGCCGTTTTCTCTTCCTCAGGCTTCTGCACATCTCGTCTCACTCCAGCTGTGGACTTTGGTGTTTGGGCTGGAAACACACAACAGCTTGGAGGCTTAATGTCTCTCTACTGGCTGTCGCTAAGGAGGCACAGACTTCTACCAGCACTGCAAGCAGCTGCGGATGCATCCACTGAAAACCAGGTTTCTGAAACAACAGAAGCAACCAAACCTCCCCCTAGGAGCTACTTTGCATTTTTATTGGGTTTTCTCAAAAACCAACAGCTCCCAGGTCTCAGCCAGATGTGTGACCCAAGCCTGGTGAGGAGACGAAGGGCTGTGGCTGCAAAAACTAGAGCTTGCTTTGGAAACTTGGCTTTGGAAGGTTGTGTCCCATCACAGCTGGGCCAGAGAACAAATGCAGCCGCCTGTAACCTGGTTTTGCCTCCGACTTGATTACCCAAAACACCCCGACCAAGACACAAACCGGCAAAACGGTTTCACTTTTACCCAATTGCCTGCAGCTGACTTCAAAGTTCAGGGACACTCCTGTGTCCTCTCCCAGTGACACACCAGTTAAGCCCTGAGACCGTGCAAAGGAGGAGCACTGGGATTCTACCACTGCCAGCGCTTCCCTGCTGCTGCATCCACCAGCTCTGGAGCAAAGGCCACCAGAAGTTGCAATTCTGTTTGACAAAGTGTAAGGAGGCTGCTCCCAGGGACTGCTGAGCGCCCCTCAAACGAGGATCCCAGCTACAACATCTCCCTAAAGACTGTGATGATGTATCATTCCCAACTCAACAAGAGAATGGGGGATTTCACATGCTGCTCCCCACTAGTGGAAACCATCCCAAACGTCAAAGGTTAAATAAAAGGGAGCCCCTTACAGCACAGCCCAGGCTCCCGGAGAGCTGGCGCAGCACACGGCAAGCGTCAGAGGGAAAACCTGCGCACAAAACCAGTGACTCCACCAGGAAAGGAGCGTGGTGGGGCAAAGCTCTTCTCCTGGTAGGGCTTTCCTGATGCACCCTGTTCAGGTTTGCCATAAACACACGGACTTGTGCCAGCATGAGACCCAGATGGGACAAGTGGCTGGGGAATGTGAGGTCACAGAATCATGGAATCATTTTGGATGGAACAGACCTTTAAGATCAAGTCCAATCACTAATCCAACTGTCACAAGCCCACCACCAAACCTATCCCTGAGCTCCCCATCTCCACAACTCAGAAACACATCCAGGGATGGCGATGTGACGCCCTCCCTGGGCAGCCTGTTCCAAGGCCTGACAACCCTTTCCAAGAAGAAGTTTTTCCTAAAGTCACATCCAACCTAAGCTTCACAGAATCACAGAACATTAGGGACTGGAAGGGACCTCAAAAGATCATCTAGTCCAATCCCTCTGCCAGAGCAGGATCCCCTAGACTAAGTCATACAGGAACCTTGCGCCAGGAACCCTGGCGCAACCTGAGGCCATTTCCTCTTATCCTATCACTTGTTAATTGTGGGAAGAGACCAACCCCCACCTCTCCACAAGCTCCTTTCAGGTACATGCAGACAGCAATAAGGTCCCCCGTCACTCTGAGCGGACCGAGGCACTGGAACAGGTTGCCAAGTGAGACTGTGGATGCCCCATTCCTGGAAGTGTTCATTGCCAGGACGGATGGAGCTCTGAGCAACCTGGTCTGGTAAGAAGTGTCCCTGCCCATGGCAGTGGGGTTGGAACTAGATGAGCTCTAAGGTCCCTTCCAACTTAAGACTATGATTGAGTGACTCAGCCTAACAAGACCCAGCTCCCTCAGCTGCTCCTCACAAGGTTTGTTCTCCAGAGCCTTCACCAACCTTGCCGCCCTTCTCTGGACCCACTCCAGCACCTCAGTGTCTTTCTTGTACTGAGGTACCCAAAGCTGAACCCAGCACTCGAGGTGCGACCTCACCATTGCTGAGCACAGGGAGACAATCACTTCCCTAATCCTGGTGGCCACACTATTTCTGATACAAGTCAGGATGCCACTGGCCTTCTTCGCAACCTGAGCAGACTGCTGCCTCGTCATTGGTCAATTATCAAGCAATATCCCCAGGTATCTCTTTCTGCTGAGCAGCTTTCCAGCCACTCTTCTCAAGCCTGCAACTTTGCACTGGGTTGTTGTGACCCAAGTGCAGGACAGTCAAGAGTTCAACAGGCTCTGCAAAACTACTGTCCAAGAAGCTGAAGCACCATCCACCCTTTAGACGAGGCTGCCCTTTAAAAACTTCAAGTCCTTCCTGACTGAGACAGGAACACAATCCCACAACAAAAGGCACATCTGTTCCAGCAGTGGACATTACCTCTGGGAGGATGAGCAGTTGGTGGAACTTCATTGGGCTCTTCACCCGCTTCGGTGCTCAACGAAATCGAAGATGCGTTTGGAAGAGATGCTGGAGAACCGCAGACATTATCACTCTCCTTCGTCCCTGGCTTGATGACTACCATGTTTTTCGCAAAGCAGTCCGTGTATGTTTTGCACTTCATCACACTAGAAGGCACATCAGAAAAGGTACCACGAGGGCACGGCTTGCACCTGACATCTTCTGTCTCGGTTCCCTTCTTGCGGACGCCCCAGCCGACCGGGCACACCGTGTAAGGGACGCAGGTATCGTTTGTCTGAAACGTGCCAGACAGGCAAGTGCACTCGCGGTCAGTCAAGGCAGCACAATGAGTTTTCTCAATCATTGGCAGTTCGCAGGGTTTTCTGCAGGGGTGGCACCGCTCTATGCCGTTCTCATGCTTAGTGAAAGTCCCATCTGGGCAAGGGCTGCACTCTCTTAAGGTACTCTTCGTACAGTGTTTAGACACGTACGTTCCTGCGGGACATTTGTCGCAGATCAGCTCTTTGTTGGTGGCATGGTCGAGGTGGCGATACTTGCCAGGGGAGAGGCTGATGGCATTCTGCTCGGAGGTCGGCTTTGACTGACTGTTGGCGGTGCCAAGGAGCATGAGCAGCTGGAAGACAGACAGGAGGTGTTAGTCAACAACGGTGTGCGGCCGGAACCCTCTCTGCCGGCAACCCTTTGCTGAATTACAAGGCACGTCCCCGAGTCATGAGACCAGAAAGATGTTTCCCCACCCAGGGGTGGGAGCTGAGAGAGGTTAAGGTGCAGGAGAACCAGCGAGGAGAGCAGCACCCTCCAGCTACACCGTCAGCTGCGGTCGCAACTCCTTCAATTTGACACCGCGCTTCTCAGCGAGACTGAGCATCACTTACACCGCAACCCTGGCAGGCCAGTGAACACCGCTAACTGTGTTCCAGCAGGACGTGCTACCTGGCCACCCCAGGAGAATTCCGCCTCGCTTTGCATTTCAAGGCTGAGAGGCTCCAGCACGAGCCCGGCGCTTGCCAGCAAGACAAAAACCCCACACAGGTGGCAGCTCTGAAGCCTTCCTCCTCTGTACTCGTTAATCTGCACTTGTTCAAACAGCTGCCTGGCTAAAGAACACAACCAGGACGCAGTCCAGGTCGGCAGGCGTTATCAGACTGTTTCTCAGCCCCTCTGCCCCTTCATGGTTTTCCATGACCAGGGTTTGGCCAGAGCACAAGGGATGTTCTGCTTCGAGCCTGCAACCATATCTGAACCCGCTTTAAACCGACTGCGTTAGCGGCAGGAGAGAGAACCTGGTGCTATTTTTAAGCTCTTGATGGAGCTCTGCTGTAACTCAGTCCCTCATTGCATCAGAAACAGATGAAAGGTCTCCAGCTTTTAGACACAGAGCTGTACCCAGCTGGACTTGGCTAGGTGATGGCTACAGATCTGTTTATCTGCACCTATCTGCAATCCCAAGGCTTTATGTGCTTAATTCCTTTGCACCTGCTCCACCCCCAAGACAAATTCCATCTCCCAAGTAGATGCTAGGGATCTCCTGCTTCCTCCAGGAGGTCTGTGGGCCAGACTGAGCATCAGCTATGGCAGCAGAGATAAGAGACCAAGAACAAAACAGAAGAAAGGCCGGCACAACCTCTTACAACAAGTGAAACAGAAAAACCTTTTCAAAGAGCTGCAGGTTGAGTTACGAGGAAAGAGCCAGCATCACCTGGAATTTCCAGCGGCACTTTCCTGCCCCGAAAGCAAAAAGCCCGGGGACCCCAGTGCTTTGCAGCTGCACAGCCAGGTGCAGAAAGCACTCCGGTGCCTTACACAAGCCCCCACCCCTTGCTCTGCTACCTACTGCGGCTATAAGCCAGCAACATCTTCAGAAGGAAGGGGGAAGAAAACCGCAAGAAGGCTCCCACCAACATGACTCTGCAGAAGGCAGGACATCACGGCAGAGCCGCAAGCTGCGCTGCATCATCTTTGGTGCAGTCTCCCGCTTCCTGAAAACACAGCACGCTGCCGTTTTCACCTGCTAAATAATGTACAGCTTGGGGTCTGTACAAACTCTTCCAGTTCTATTTTTTCACCTTTTTCTTTCCTCCTGAGGCAGCAGCTACAGAGCAGGCAGAGGCAGGCAAACCCGCAGGAGCTGCTGCGGAGGATCCTGCGGCGGCCGTGCTAATTACGGCACGTCAAACTAATGAGCACGGCTGCCCTGGCAGGCAGCAAAGGCTCACAGGATGCCTTTTATTTTTCCCCTCCCCTAAGACATGATTTCACAAAATGCTTAGCTGCCTCGAAGGGAGCCTGCTGCCCCCCCATAATCTCCATGACGCAACCCCGAATTAGCAAACCAGACGCAGCAGGATCAGGCCTCTCCAGGTTGCATGGCAGGGGAGGGGGGTCACCTGTGTTACTCATCCTCTGCTCTGGGTGGGGTGATGGGAGAGGCGGGACAGGCAGCGGCTCTCACGTCCTGCCGGAGATGAGCTATGTGCTGCTGCTCAAGATCCTGGTTTCTGAGTCTGCATCAAGCCAGAGCTCAGCAAACCTACCCGAAACCCCACTACAAGTGCAAGCTGTAGGTCCTCTGCTGCCTCACCCTTTCCACCACTCATCCCAGTAACTAGCGCTGGTGGGACCTGCTCTACTGTAACAGCCCGGGGTTTTTTTAGTTTGGTTTGTTTTTTCAAACCCGATCTCAACCAAAACAGCACTAGGGCTTGTGAACATCTCCAGACCTTCAGCTGCACACACACTTCATAGTTCAGAAACAACAGCAAGCCCCACTGGGGAAAGGCAAAGCAGTGTCAAGCAACTGCTCTATGATTCTATGATTCTAACTGCTATTTATTCACCTCTGGTCCCTACAAACAGCCACCTGCCCGCGTTCATGGCTGGCACCATTCACGTTTCTGAAAGAGAAGAGAGCAGCTATTGGCACAGAAGCTATGACAGTCAAGAGCAATGGGGCATGATCCCAAAGAGCAGCCCCAGCTTAGCATCAACACCCTGCACCACACCAGCGAGGCAGTCACCTTCTCCTTTTTCAACACACAGAGGTTTTATGGTACAAGAAAGCAGATGAGGCTAGGGAACACTCTCGTTTTCGCCTCCCCACACCAGGGAAATAGTTCAGACACGGGGACCTTTGCACTCGGCTGCAAACAAACCCTTGAGCCAGCATGACCCCACACCTGACGTGGGCATGACCCATCTCATCATCACCCAGCGTGACGACTCTGTCTCAATGGAGTCATCTGTGCAGTGCCTCTGTCACTCTCTTAAATAACTGAGTGCTGCAGGAGAGACCCAGTGGGCAATCTGCACAGTAACCGGCTTTTAGGGGACTTCCAGGACACACGCACAGGCAACACGGCTGGGAGCACAACAGATGAATCAGGACCCAAAACACCAGCAGGAAAACTGGCAGAACAGGCATTTTTGTGTCCTGAAATGGAGAGTCACCTCGAGACAGTCCTAACCGCGGGTAGTGTGCAGGGCTGCCCCACTGCCAGCCCTGCAGGAAGGCAGTGAGAAACCGAGAAAATAAAAGAAGACAGAAAGACAAAAAGGCAGCTAAACACAAGGCTCTTGAGCGGCAGTGGTAAGGAGCTGCGAGTGAGCGAGGACTGACCGTGCTAAATTCACTCTGGAAACCCTTCCTGAGCAAAACCTGCGCAATTTGGTGGAAACAGCAGCTGGCTCCACGGCGATGCCTTGGCACACGCTGGGGACAGGCCCACTGCCCTTCCCAGAGGACATCTGCACCCGCTGCCAGCCAGCACCGGGAAGTCGCTCGTGACGTTAAAGGGAAAAAAATAATTATAAAGCAAACCCAGAAAGACAAATAAAGCTGTCTGGAAGTTTCACAGGAACTTTGCAGACAGGAGGAGCCCAACATGTGCCCCACTCACCATAGAAAAGGATGGAGTTACTCTGACGAAAGTTGCCTGTGACGAGAGCATCAAAGAGCAAAGCAAGTTTCTGCTGGTTTGGGGTTTGTGAAACCGAGGGTCCAGGGTTTACCCTGCTTCTCAGTCCCTCTACTGCATCCCGAGAGTGAAACTCAGGCAGCCAAGTGCACCAGAGCAGCAGTACCCACTGGCACATCTGGTCTCCATGAAGAAACCCCAGCAGCTGCTTCCGCAGCCAGCACTGGCCGGGTTCACAAGCATCCCTGGCAGCCACGGTTCTGCTCCAAGTACATCAAGGCCCTCACGCTCCTGAAAGCCCCAGGTCAAAACAAAAAGATATTGCTCCAGTTCAAGTCATGGACTTCGGAGGGGACACGGTTGAAATTACCTTGTGGCAGCTGGTGAGTGTCCTAAGCCATCCTGAGCCACAATCAATGGCTGGTGAAACCACGACCAACACCGGCCTTACCAAACTGCAGCTGAACAGCTACAGCTCAAAATCCAGGCAGCCGAGTGGTTTGCTGCACCAGTAAGAGATCCACCATCTATTGATTTGGACTTACTTCCATGGGCCTGGAAAGACATTAACTGGAGTTGTCCAAGACGCTGAAGCCGAAGGTGTCAGATGAAGCAGCCCTGGCTGGTGGCTACAGGAGAGTCCTGCCAGCTCCAGCGCAAAGGGGAATCTTGTCTTTCGGCTCATTTGCTCGCACCACCAGCACACACAGAGCTTTGAGTACACACAGGCACAAGCAATTCATGTGCGTGCGCTCACAGTCACAGCTTCATTCTACAAAATCCCTCCACTTTTACATCACCGTTTTTCCTCCCTCCTTCTTCCCTCTAGACCTTCCATTCCCAACTGACCTCCAGGATCCCAGCAGGGGCTCCGCATCTCACACTCCCCATCATCTCAGATTTCAGATCTGCAGCAGCACTTGTCTCTCTCCCAGTGGGAATCCGGTACTCGGGAGCACCCAGTCAGCCCCATGCACAGATCCCACTGTGGTACCAGCGGTCAATCCTTCACCTCCGCAGCGATGAGGCTGTCTCTCCCGGCTAACGCTCTCTCAAGCTTTTGATGGTTTCTGGTTTGCTGGGATTGCTCTCGAGCCAGCACCAGTGTGCCGAGACCCGCCTCGAGTCGAAGAGCAAGCTCCCCTCGGTTACACAACCCAGCCGCAGCAGCTGCGGCGTGTGCCCGACCCACCCAATTACTGTCTCGCCCCAAAAAAGATGGGACGGAGCCCAAAAGTGCTGACTGAGAAAGGCCCTGCCTGGGAAGGTAAAGTGGCGGTGAGAACCCCGTGGAGAACGCTCCGTGTCAAGGCAGGGAAGCTGCCAGCCGTCCGCGACGGCGGGTTCTGCCGCTCGTCCAAGTGGGGTGACACCAGCAGCTCGGGGGGACGGACGGACCCCAGCCCAGTGCTGAGCTCCGGAACCGAGGGCCGGCGGGAGCAAAGCGAAGACCCGCACAGACCCCGAGGTACGGCATAGCCCCGGATCGAGAAAACCGGGGATGGAGAGGCTGGAGCAGGGGATGCTGCACCCAGCGCAGGGAGCACTGCGGGACTCCCCAAAACCATTCAAAGTCCCTTCCCCCCCACATCACTCCCCTGGCCACGTGGGGGGGGGCGGCGGGCAGCCCCGCACTGCACCACATCCGCATCACCCATCTGCATCACCCCCCCACCCCTCCCCAACGCCGCGGACACGCGGATCTTGCGCGGGTGCGAAGCGCGCAGGGCTGGACCCGCAGCCCTCTCCCCGCCACGCACAGTGCCCGCACTCACCGTGAAGAAGCCAGCGAAGGCAGCCGCGCACCGGCACGCCGCTGCTGANCGGGGCGGGCTTTGTGGCGTCACCCGCCCGCGCGGGGCCGCGCGCACGCGCAGCGCAAGTGGCGCCGGCCCGCGCTCCCTCGGCCACCAGCCCTGTGATCCGCTGCTGTCCCCTGTTCCACAGCACCCCCAGAGCCCAGGTGCCACCGAGCTGCTGCCCGGGGGTGTGGGAAGCGGTGGGGTCGGGGTGGTGCCTCTGGCCTTGAGCAGAGGATCCGCGTGGAATCGTGGGGGCCGTGTGGAAAATGTTCAGCTTGGGTGGCCGTGTTGGCCTCCTGGAGGGTCAGAAGGCTCCTCAGAGGGATCTAGACCAGCTGGATCGATGGGTTGAGGCCGACTGTTGGAGGTTCAGCTAGGTCAAGGGCCAGGGCCTGCACTCCGGTCACAACAACCCTATAAGGCCGCTGCAGGCTTGCGGGAGAGCACCTGGAAAGCTGCCCCGTGGGAAAGAACCTGGGCACGTTGGTCAGCAGCTGGCTAAGCGTGAGCTAACGTGTGCCCAGGTGGCCGAGAAGGCCGACAGCGTCCTGGGCCTTGTCACAAACAGTGTGGCCAGCAGGAGAAGGGAATCACAGAATCATAGAGCCGTAGAATGATTTGGGTTGAAAGGGACCTCAGAGACCATCCAGTCACAACCCCCTGCCATGGGCAGCGACACCTCTCACCAAACCAGGGTGCCTGGTTTTTAATTTTTAAGTTACCCCACTGAGGTAAAATGTTAGATAGAAGCCATTGGCTGTTTCCTAAAGCTAAAAGAGAGGATCGTAGAGGATGTTTTACTTGCAAGCATCCAAAGTCTGTGGGGACAGAGGCTTTGCGTTCTTGGATACCGGCACAGACCTCGCTGTATCGATCAAAAATTCAAATAATAGTTCAGTGCCTCTGTAACCATGAAGACAGTACACGGCTATAGGTTGGGTACAGGTGAAATTATACCAACAATCTGAATTTGGTTCTGTTATTTTATAACAGTGTTATAATTTTCTGATCTGGTAGAATCGAGATGGACTGTCTTAATTTTGGTTGGTCTGTGATAAGCAGATCCATTAATTACTCGGCAACCAATTTGTATTTTCTTTCCTGGGGTGGCTTGAAGTTTAGCCATCCGAGGAGAGTCATTCCAGCTCCATTCTTGTTTGGAATATGCTTTGTCCTCTTGTATCACAAGGGTTAAAAGATTAAAGGTTTTATTTTGTGGTATTCCAGCACTTGCAGTGTATCTTGACAAGGTGTAGTCCCAGGGATCATTTTCAAGATTTGTTGTGTGGAAAGGTAGATTTCTACCTCCACCTAAAAGTGTGGTGTCTGTTGGGCTACTGATGGGTGTTTCAGATGGAAGGTGTGAGACTGGGCTAGGCTCTGTAATTGGGTTTGCCTTAACCACATCTATTTTAAATCTAAACGACAATCCTGTTTTTTGTTTTTGCCATGCACAGACCACAACAGTAGGCTCAACCAAGATAAAGTTGTGCCAACAATCCCACTTGTCAGAGATACAACGTTTGGTTGCAGTTGGGTCTGCAAAATTACTGGCTGTGATTATTGTTGTGAATTGACCCGTTAATCATTCTACATCCTATTCGGATTTCCTCCCCTGTTTCGCCCCTCCGGAGTGGATACCATGTGTCCCCCGTCCACTCACGTTACGCTCGAGACCACGGCCATTCTGGGTTTCTTTGGTTATAAACCAAAGAGGATTGCATTGTCAAGATACAACCAAATATTATAAGTTTGAGTTGCTGAATTGTCATTTAGGTTTCCAAATGATTTAAAATTTAGGTTTCCAAATGATTATAAACAACAAAAACACCACTATAGCCAAGACAAGTGACAGGATTCCTTGGATACACTCGAGGTTGGTGTAGGCCGATCCGTCCATCCACGTGCAGTTCGTTCAGGATTTCTGTAACAAAGAGAAAAGGAAAAACAAAATGCTCGGTCTTATTTGACCGACAGGGTTAAAAAGAAGGTACAATCCACCAGGTGTGGGTCCGGTGTGTTTTTCCTGAACAATCTTTAGCCTCCCAGGCATGGAGATTTTAATATCTCTTTGTTCCAATTCTGTCACCACCCCGTCAGTCCCGGCGAGCGCAGCTGCAGGCAGCTGGTATTGCTGAACATTGGTGATTTTAGAGGGAGGTAACGGTATAGATATTTCCAACAGATTCCGTTTTATTTATTGTGTCTGATGCTTCCCCATTCGCTGCAAAGCTCCACGCAGTCCCGTCTGGGAGTTTCCGTGTTCGTTCACCCAGTACATCAAATCCTAAAAGGTCCTGAGTGTTGGCTACGAACGTCTTAAGGCAATCAGGCAGACCGCGAATGAGAGGAGTTAACCGGTCAGGGTCTAGGGGGGCTAACGTAGGAGATTTCCTTATCTCTTTGATAAATTGCCTGCAGACAGGCTGCCTCTTGCACTGCTGCAGCTAAATCAGAATAGCTGGAAGCACTGATTCCTAGCGGTTCTCCTCGTACGTCCTCATCGCTGTCAACAGCGGTTTCAGTTTTAATGAGAGGTTGTAATGAGATTAACTGTGATTTATGCTCGGGATTTTTTCCCACCTCATACTCATCACTGTCAGATTCAGACAGATCGTCCTCAACTGTGGTGTTAAAGTTTGTGTAACTCATTAACTTACGAATCTGCTGAACTTGAGCAGAAGGTTGTATTTTGTCCAACAATTCGCTCACTTGTCCCTACAGTCGATCCTGGACAAGTCTAAGATTATGATTTTCACTTATCAGCTTATCATTTTCCATCACGAGTTTATCAACTCGGGCTCGTAGTTTCTCTCCTGTCTCCCTCTCATGGGTCAGAGATGCCTGTAACCCCTCATTCTCAGATTTCAAAGCCGCGTACTCTGCAGAAGAAATTAGAGTGGGAGCAGGGGTCTGTTTAGCTTCTTGCTGTGCACAGGAAAAGCAGGCACCAAGGACTGCACAAATTACACCCTTGCCGTTACCTTCTTTAAACTTGGAAGCAGCCCGACACTGTTCAATGCGCTCTACCACTTTCTCTTCGTCTTTCCAAAATTTATGGGCCCACCCCTTCCCAGCTTGGGAAGGGGCACAAGAACATTTTTGCAACAGGTCATCCATGACAATCCTGCCGACTACGCCAAATTTCTGTGGCGTTAAGGGGGCAGTGGATTTGGCAGGGAGTAAACTCCTTTACTTTACAGGTTCAAGTCCTGAGCGATGTCCAATTTCACACTATGAGTCCAATAACTAGGTCGGGTTCACGTGCTAGTGCCACACTACGAGTCCGTATAACTCGGATTCGCTAGATAGCGTGTTCTGTTCTCGTCTAGCCACAATCTATGGGCTCGCGCGGTGTCCAGTGAGGAACGGCAAGGCCAGTTCACGCGAACAAGAGTCGTTTATTAGCGCAACAGATTTACAGGTTCTTTATGGATTGTCGGTGATGAGCACTGTATGCAAAATATGTGCACACAGATGTTAAAGTTACCAAAGCATTAAGATAAAAAGCAGCTCTATGCTAACGCGTTAGATTATCAAAGGTACTCTATAGAGATTTATAAAGTTCTCAGGAAGATTTGTATCTCACCCAAAGGCGTCCCTATGGGGGGGGAAGGAGGTCTCAGCCCGTCGACTGATTCCAAGGAGTCAGAGATCCACGAATATTCCCCGACTTGTCCAGGATGGTATCTTCCCTCCCAATTCCCCTGTTGCTGGGCTATTTTGTATTATATTTTTATCTGCAAGGTGGAGCTTGAGTGACTCTAGTCATACATGTTTTTGTTTCTGATTGATGTAAAATTTAGTGATTCATCAAAAAAAATGACAGAACGATGACTCAGGGTTGCAAGAGTACAGCTTTATCTTCTTCGAAGTACCAGTACGTTCCCACCGGGTACATCTTATCGCAGGCCTTGGCCATGGCTGCACATTTCCTCACAAGGGTTGACCGCAATACCTTCGTATTGCTTCACCCCTCGTGGTTTGCAGACCCAGTTGCCTGGAGAACCATCAGAGGAAGGGATTCCTTGCGTTCCAGCTGTAGTCCACCCTAGAGGCTTAGAACTTTCCTTAATGCGCAAATAATGCTAAGTTTAATTTTTAAGTTATCCCACACCAGCACCCCGTCCACCCTGGCCTTAAGCACTTCGTGGAGGGGCCATCCACAGCCTCCCCAGGTAACCTCTTCTAGTGCCTCAGCACCCTCACAGGGAGTGGAGACCTTATTGCTGTCTGCTTCTCCCTGAAAGGAGGTTGTGGAGAGGCAGAGGCTGGCCAAGAAGGCTGACGGCATCCTGGCCTGTATCAGGAATAGTGTTGCCAGCAGGAGCAGGTAGGTGATCGTTGCCCTCTACTCAGCTTTGGTGAGGCCACGTCTCAAATCCTGGGCTCAGTTTTGGGCCCCTCAGTACAAGAAGGACATTGAGGTGCTGGAGCAGGTGCAAAGAAGGGCAATGAAGCCAATGGAGAGTCTAGACGACAAGTCCTGTGAGGAGTAGCTGAGGAAACTAGGATTCTTTAGTCTGGAGAAAAGGAGGTTGAGGAGAGGCCTTCTTGCTGTCTACAGTGCTGTGAAATCAGTTTGTACAGAGGTGGGGGTTGGTCTCTTTTCCCAAGCAATAGTGATAGGACAAGAGGAAACAGCCTCAAGTTGCAGCAGGGGAAGCTGAAGTTGGACATTAAGAAAAGTTTCTTTGCCAACAGGGTCACCAAGGCCTGGCCCGGCTGCCCAGGGCAGTGGTAGAGATCCCATCCCTGAAAGGATTTAAAACACACGGGGGCATAGAGTGAGGGCTATGGGTTAGGGGCCACTTGGCAGAGCTGGGTGGCTTAATTTTTGGGCTCGATAATCTTAAAAGTCTCTTCTACCTAAAATGACCCTATGATTGTGTGCAGGGGTGTTGGGACTGTATGACTTTTAAGGGTCCCTTCCAACCCAATTCTACCGTTCTATTAACATGTAACTCATCACCTGTGATGGACAACAGGGCTTATGAGTGCCCCATGGCAAGGCATTCTATAACTCTGCTGGATGTCTACGGAGGAAAACATTCAAACCTCTGATTTCCAGAGCCTGCGGAAATCTTGTTGACCAACAGTCACCTTCTGGAGGCATCCTGCAGACAGATGAAACAAGGGAGGGTTTCAGTGCTGCACCAAAGTGTGAATTGCAGAAAATCTCAAAGAAATAAAATGTTAAAAAGAACTCTTCTTCTTTTATAGGAATGTGAGGTTCATCAAAACCCTTCTGAATCCCACCAGAAGCCTCTCAATTTCAGAGACATTTGAATCCAGCCAGGAGGCTCCTCTTCCAGCTAAGGTGGACTTTTGCCATTTCTAGTCCTGCAAGAGAACTGAAAGGGAGCGGTGACCCTCAGGAGCCTGGGAATGAGCCTGGGGAAGATCTTCCCTCCCTGAGCTTGGGGGGAAGAGGCAAGACTGCTGTTCCCAGGAGGGGACAAGACAGACCTTGTCACATGTGCAGGGAGAGGACCTTCTTCTACAGCTGGCTGTGCTGTTGTGCAAGCACCGCTGAGCCCTGCTTTGAACTTTACCTTCCCCAGGGGCCACCAAAGCCAGCAAGGATGTGCTCTTCCCAGGAGGTCAAGGAAGAGTAGCCTCATCCCAAACGCAGGTCAGCATGCAAAGCAGGACCCAGTAGGGCTGCCCAGGAAGAAAATCAGGATGCCTATCACTGCTTTGAATTCAGAGTAAGTTGGGCAAATAATAGGTGATGACATGAGTGGGTCCACACCAAACTTAGGATGGTGGAGAGGATTCCAAGTTTAAAAACATGCAGCTTTCTCATGAAATGCAGGACAAGTCTTGCCCTGCTGGTGTGGAGCTGCCCAGGCTGGTTGTGTTCACGTTGGAGGAGGCTTTGAAATGCCCCAGCAGCATCAAACTGCGCTGGATCCATCAGGCAGCATTCAGGCTGCAGTAGGGAAAAACTGTACAAATAATCCTGCAGAGGACAGAGTGACCCAGGGGACTGGCAATGAGATGGATCCAGTCCTACTGCTGTGGACTGGATTCCAATCAGCTACATCCGCTTTGAATTCCTATTATTTGCACAGAACCTACAGGCAGTCCGCGGATGAGCTACAAATGCACGTGAAGCTTGCTCCGTGAATCCCTCACCCCCACCCTGCAGTCCTTGCAAAGACACACACCAGTCACGCTGCCTAGACTGGTTCGTACTGGTTGTAGTAAATTGCATTTTAACATCCCACTTGCTGCATCTCCGCTTTTCTTGCTCTTCAGAAGGAGAATAAGGAAGCGGGTGGCTGAGGTTAGGGTTTTGTTTTAAGTGTTTTTGCTGGCAGCAGCGGGTCAAGCAGTTCCTCCTCGGGTCCCTGCATTCGCTTCCCTTTTCCCCCTTGTACCACCCAGTGAGTTATGCAAACAGAGGCCCATGAGATCAGCCAGGTCAGTGAACTGGTAACTTCCAAAAACAAGGAGGGCATTTGTCTTAATCAGAGTTGTTGGTCCTCATGTGGATCAGAGACCCCTGGGTCTTCTCGAAGATGGTGAGGATCCGAGTGAGTGATGAAGGATATCCCCTGCCCTGGTTTACTACCAGAAAGCATCTTCTTTTCAATGGCAACCTCTCCTCTCTAGCAAGGTAGGGCTGGTGGTCCTGCTTAGTCATCTGAGGCTGGGTAAATCTCGCTTGTGAGACGAGAGGAATTGTTTCGCCAAGTGAAGGTTTTTGGCGAACGTTAAAGAATACAGAACCATCCCTCGCTGCCTCCTGTAGAAACCAGAAGCATTCTGAGAAGCAATTTCTCATCACTTATTTACAACCAAAGAAGCCAGGCAGATGTAATTTGCTTTCAGACTTTCTCCTTCTCTGTACATGGCCCATTGATTCCACATCTCCTGAAGAAAGAGAACCTTCCTATGCCCTGTTGCGGTTAGGGGGAAGTGGCCAGCCACTGTGTGGGAAGATCCACAGCTCAAAGTCATGCAGAAACCAAAATGATCACTTCCATTAGCATAGATCAGCAAGTTAAACAAACAAAGCCCGTGGACTGCCCTGGGTGAGGGAAAGGAGAGTTTAGGTGGGAGTTCTTACCCTTCTGGCCTTCCTTATGATCTCCAGGAAGTTGAGAAAGGAAGTGTCTGCCAAGAGCAGCTGTTCCCAGCAGGGCCGTATAGACACACTCACATATGTATATAAACACGGTGGTTTCCAGCCGTATCCACAGCTAATGCAGGATTGCCTGTGGGAAGGTCTTTGGGAGGTTGGGGTGAAATGAGAAAACACTGGTCTTCCACTGAGAGATGGCAACCAAAAAGAGCATGAGAACGTCCTCCAGAGCAGCAGGCAGAGCAGCTCCCCTGTGGCCATGTGTCCAGACTGGGACAGAGTGCACGTCTGTCCTCTCTGTATTAAATGAGCTTTTCTCACCTTATGCTGTGGGAAAACAGCATCATGTTCTCCGCTGCAGAGTGGAATCTGAATCTCCCAGCAGAGAACCCAGTTCCTGTCTTGAAGCAAGTTCCTGCCAGCAACAAGTGGCTCATGTATTATTTTGATCCCACTGTCTGAGAAGCATCTTGAAGGAAAGATTTCCTTCATGAAGGTGTTTTATCACTGTGTTGTCCTGCCCGAGTACCCCATGGGCTCAGGAGCTGGGGAGCCAGGGTTGGCAACCAGGATATGAAGTGTGGAAGACAGTTCTGTGTGTGTTTGGTGGCCATCATCACTACTGAGTTGATTTCTCTTCTGGAAAAGGCCGAAGCACAGCTGAAGAGTTTTCCCAGAGGACCTTAAGAAAGGAGAAGCTCAGCAGCTGATACCAAGGCTCAGTGCATAGAAACACTTCTGACCCTGCTCTCAGGGCAGCAGAGGTGAGATCACCAACAGATAAGCTGGGGAGATGAGACTGCACATGACGTACAGCTGGTGCTGCATCTTCACCTCTGTCAAGAAAGGGGAGAGGGGCACAGGAGGCTGCCACATCAAAGCCTTTCAAGATCAGCGACTGGCTGTCAACCTTCCCTTCTGCCTCCAGTGCAGCAGAATAACATCATTGCTCTAAAACAGAATGGTTTATCTCCATCTGAAAGCCACAGCTACTTGCATGCTGAGTTCAGTGCAGGTGGAGTGAGCCCAGCAGTCACATCTGCGCCTTTCAGAGGAAAATGGATGAACATGTGTAAAGGTAGCGCTACCTTTGGGGCTTTTTATCCCTTGGATTATGGAGTCTCGTTGTGCAGGAGGTCTGTTGGCTTAGCAGGGGTGCAAGGCCCAGGTTTTGAAGCCTGAAGTTTCAAAACCTTTCATAAACCATGATGCCTCTGTTCATATCATGTAGTGCCCTCATCCAGCTTTCTACTTCTTGTGTGCAGGTGCTGATGCTTGAGCAGTGCCCAGCAAAGCTGAGCCTTGTTCTTAGCTGGGCCATGAAGTTGTAAATGAAAAACCGTGAAGGTCATACTTAAACATTTCACAGAATCACAGAGTGTACAGGGTTGGAGGGGACTTCCAGATGTCACCTAGTCCAATCCCGCTGCAGAAAGGAAGGACATCTCAAACTAGACCAGATTGCATAGAGCCCCATCAGCCTGACCTTGAATGTCTCCAGGGATGGGACCTCCACCTCCTCTCTAGGCAGCCTGTTCCAGTGATCCACGACCCTCATACTGAAGAACTTCCTCCTGATGTCCAACCTAAATCTATCCTTTTCCAGCTTCAAACCATGACCCCTCATCCTATTGTTCCCTGCCCTTGTGAACATTCATCTGAAATATGTCCCTAGGTTTAGAGACTAGAGAAATCAAAGCAGCAAATGAAGCAGTACAGCCAGGGTCAGAGAGTTGGCAGAAAAGCCAAGAGGCGCACATGAAGCAGAAGACCTTGTGTTGTCTTGGTCCTTTGAGCCCAGCCCAACCTGAGTGGGACAGGGAGGTGGCAAGGGTGAGCCCGTGGTTTGCAGAGCTTTTGGAGAGCTTCGCAAAACTCAGTGTGAGCTTTCCAAGGCCAAGCGCTTTCCGGGGAAGTTGTGCACTCCTGCAGGTTCAACGCCTCCAAAAGACACTGAACAACCCCTCTCTGTGATGGTGTCAGCTGTGGGTGTAGGGTCATTTTCCTGTCAGATTACCCAGCACACACAGCGCCTCCGGCTTTACGTTTTGTGTAATTCCCAGAAGGAGTGTTGAGTGGCTCAGACAGCCGCTGCCTAATCCCACCTGAGTCCTCCCGGTACAGAAATGAGCCAGCAAGTAACTCTTACCCCCGCTAGCCCAGCAGGCTTCATTCTGCTTGGCTCAGCACTGCTGGTTTTCTCGCTTGAGCAAGAGCTCCAAGCCAGCTGCACAGCCCTGGGGGTTTTCTGGAGACCCAGGGAAATGTCACTTCCACCTGGTGACCCTGCTCTGTCATCCCAGCTACACCCAGAGGGACAGACCTCATTGATGAGCGCGCGTATCACACATAATCTAAGTCACAGCTTAAGGTGTCCTCCCACCCTGCTGAGGTAAGAAGGACCCAGTGCCTCCACTGCCCTGGCACTGTGGGCACACAGGACTGTGGACGTGTCGGTGCCAAGGGGGCTATAGCCATTAGATACTGGTGTTCACGGTGGGGTCTGGCTGGGGTGAGGAGGGCCTCGAGAGGCTCTGCCGGCCGTGTGCAGAGCTGTCCATGGTGTTCACTTGAGGTGACACGCAGACATGCGAACACCTGAGCAGGCGATGCAAGCGCTCAGTGGCCTTGAGGAGGGGCAAGGTTTCCCTTCAAGGTTACGGCCGCGCAGAGCCTTTCAGTCGGTATCAGGCTGCAGCAGAACAATGGGCAAGGAAGGCAAACAGCTTCTCCTGCGTAGGGAGGGCTCAGCACGGGGAACGGGAGGTTGGAGTTACAGATGACAGAGAGAAAGCCAGCACGGGAATTAGTAACATATCAGTCACAGCACACGTAGGTGATGGAGCTGGGAACAGGCCAGGCCTCTGAATCACTGGGATTTGTGCAACCCGGGTCCTGGCAGCGCTGGGTGTCCCCTGCCACATCGTATGGGTGATGGAAGGCACTGTTTTCCAGGAGAGGCAGTTGGGGAAGTCACGCACAGAGCAGCTTGCTCTGTGCAAGCACGGGGTCCAGGCACGGTGGGGAGCAGGGCAAAGGGGCTCTCAGGTAGCAGATGTTCACATCTTCCATGGGGTGTTGCAGTCCAGCACAACTATTTCAAAACCTCACCCAAGTCTGGCTGATTCAATCACTTCAGGTTAATCACTAATCCTCACGTAAGAGACGAAGACTGATTTATGGACTTAACAGTGGTTAGAAAAACTAGGCAGGTTGTGTAAAAACCCAGATAAGCTTTCAGTGGAGATGAAGACCCAGGGAGCAAGACCTCCAGCACAGACATGCTCAGGCCTTGCATTAAATACCAGTTGAGGAGGTAAGAAGAGCCTGCTGGAAGCTCCCTGCAGTCTGCCACTCACCCAGCAGTGCAAATCCTCCTCCAGGAACTGTAGAATTAGCCCTGCAGCTAAATTACTCTGGAAGAGAGCGTCATTAGCAGATTACTGCTGGAGAGATTAACACTGCTTCTCCAGGCTCCATGTGTGAATCAGTGCAGAGCTCACAGGCCAACTCAAACAGCCTTCCCATCCCACCAGCCTCCAGATCCTTCCTAGAAGCTGGGCAGTTTTCCTCTGTTCTCTGGCAGCTCTCCAGTCCCTCTCCTGTGATGGTTTCTGTTCCTTTTTGCCACTGCAGTCATAGTCAGGGTAAGAGGGAGAAGGAGAGTAAATCCCACTCTCTGAGCTAAGTCACCTTCAGCCAGGGCTTAAACATGTCAGCTTGAACCAACCTAAGAGCTTGCTACTGCCAAATGTGGTGGTCTCACAGAATCACAGAACATGAGGGATTGGAAGGGACCTCGAAAGATCATCTAGTCCAAACCCCCTGCCCCAGCAAGATCACCTAGACCAAGTCACACAGGAACACATCCAGGCGGGTTTGAAACGTCTCCAGAGAAGGAGACTCCACAACCCCCTGGGCAGCCCCTTCCAGGGCTCTGTGACCCTGACTGGGAAGAAGTTCCTTCCCATATTGATGTGGAACCTCCTCTGTTCTACCTCACACCCTCTGCCCCGTGTCCTATCATTTCTTTCTTCTGCAGCTCCAGACTACCAGCCCCTGTCCTCTCTCCTGCCTCAGGCCTCACAGTGGCCAGGTCAGCACTGACTTAGCAGAATGTGTTCCCTTTTCTCACTCTAATTGTGCCAGATTAGTAGTTTGGGTGTGTAAAGGTTGTGTAACACCAAAACTGATGCAAGGGAGAGTGACAAGGGGATGTAGAGGATGGTACCAGGCAGTCTGTGGGTGGGGGGTGGTGACTGTGCATGCAAATGCCATCAGAGCTTATTCCCAGGTTATATGTGATCAGAGCTGAAGCACAGGTGGTCTTCTAGGGCTACAGAGATAACTGGGGCGGAAGGTCTGACACCCAAGGGACTGGGCCTGCATGGGACAATCCCAACAACAAGCTGAGAGGTGACTGTCGTGTCAGTGATGGCTGGGAAGTACTATGGGAGCCCTGGGGTTACGGTAGCCCTTTGCTTGTAGCTCACTTCACCCTGAACAGTGCTCTGTCACTCTGCGACACCTGGCTGAGAAGCAGCAGGATGATGGGACACTCAGTACCACGCCTATGGGATAAACCACTATGTTCCCACTCTTAGCCCTATTCTTTCCCTTTCAACTCTGGGAGCCTTCTCTTCAAGCTCTGAAGTGTCTACGGAGCAAATTGCCCTTGAAAATGAGCCAGGGCACAGCCCTAAAAGCACTCAGGTTGGCGCTGTGATGCATGCAACGATTCCTGAAGCAACAGGAGAGCAACGAAGGAGCCATTAATTTCTAAAGGTCCTCACAAACTGCATCACTGATCTCCGTCCAGAAACATGGGAAGATTCAGTCAAAGCAGCCTGGGTGGGTACTCAGTGAATTCTCCTGCCCTTTAAGCCTTTCCCCACCATTCTGTCTCCGCTTTCCTTCCCCCACCAGCCTGGCCCTGCTTCCCTTCCCAGCTGTCCTTCCCCATTTGAGAACAAAGAAACCTAACAAAACACTGAAATGGCAAACAGGAAAGCCCATAATGCAACAACAAACATCTCCCCATCTGAAGTACACAGAGAAGTGTTCAACCCTCCCCTTCTCTTTGCTTTTCAGGGGCCCCCTAGGAAAGGCAGTCACTGCCTCCATCCTGCAGCTTCCCAGTGTGTTCAGTTCACTGGTCCTGAGCCTCAGGCAGTGCACTTCTCCTCAGCAGCAGATATCCATCCATCCATCCATCCATCCATCCATCCACATTAGCCACTACTCATCACTAGCTATTCAGTTCTGCCCTTAGCAGGACCCCCCTATCGTCCTTTCAGAAGATGACTTTGTAAATGAAGTCAAAGCCCAAGCGTAGCCCATTTTTTGTGCAGTTTCTGCTAGTGGCTCTGTTGAGCGAAGGGCTCAGGGTTGTGGAGTGAGAGGAATTTGACCTAGGAACAGGAGGGTTTGTGGACTTCTAGCTTCCATCACTGGGTTCACCTTGTGTTTAGGCAGGAGTTGAAGAGCAGAGACTCAGAGCAGGCGCGTGGGGAGGTGAAGTTCCGGCCTCGTCGGCTGGTGAGTGACATGGTGCCAGGCGAGGGACAAGATGTTCCCCTGCTCGTTATTGTTACCAGATGAGTAGGGGACTTTGATGATGCTGGGTTTGGATAATGGAGCGCTGATTGCGACAGAGGAAGGAGCACTGTACTTCTTGTCCCTCCTGTGCCCCACACTGAGCAGGGGGGTAGCGGGCACAGCCCCCTGCCCGCTCCCGCAAGGCTTTGTTCCTAGGAGTGACGTGCAGCATCCCAGACGTGACTGTGGATCCCACCCTCCCACGACGCCCTGCTCCAACTGGGGTTATTGTGCGATGCCCAGAACAATATGTTGTGGTTAGGAATGCCTGGGAGAGCGCCGGGAGGCTCCCTGCTCCCCCCCTCTCCTAGTGCTGGGGGGAGGCAGCTTTCGACCATCTGGTAGCTGTGGGTTTGGTGGAGGTCCCCCAGCAAGGGAGAAGAGGCAGTCACCAGTCCTGCTCCTGGACAGGAAGGCCAGCGTGTCACGGACTCAGCCACAACCTCCTGCTCGAGTGGGGCCAGCTCTGGGGTCAGACCAGGTTGCTCAGGGCATTACCCAGTTGGGTCTTGGAAACCTCCAAGGCTGGAGGCAGTGGAGACTCTCTGGATGTCCTGTATCAGGACTGCCCTGTCCCCACAGTGTGAACATTTTTCCTCGTACCCAGTCTGAACCTCCCTCGCGTCAGCTCCTGTCCGGTGTCTGTTGTCCTCCCACAGGCCACTCTGTAGAGCCTGCCGCCCTCATCATCTTCCTTGCGGGTACTGGAGGTCACTGTCAGACACCTGCCGAAGCTCTCCTCCAGCCCTGTACCCTAAGCCTCCTCTCCCAGGCCACGTGCTCCAGTGTCCTGACCATCTTGGTGATCCTTCACAGGACTTACTCCCTGTCTCTCCTGTACTGGGGGCTAAAAACTGGCTGTAATATCCAGCTGTGGTGTCAGCAGCGTGAGCGGGCGGGAAGAATCCTCTCCTTTGACCCGCCGGCAACACTCTGCCTAACGCAGCCCGAGAAGACACCTTTGCTGACGTGGTGCGTTGCTGGCGCACAGTCAGCCTGGTGTCCACCAATGCTCCCAGGACCTGTTCTGCAGGGCTGCTCCCCGCCAGTGAGCCCCAACCTGTGTTGCAGCATGGTGCTATAGGTGCCAGACTTGGCATTTGCTCTTGATGGAGTTCATAAATATCCTTGAAGTACAGAGTCAAAGAGAGCCAGCAGGTGCCTTTTGAGCTTGTCCTAGTCACAGGGATTTTTGCTCTGAAATGGTTTGTGAAGTCCCTTCCAGAACCAGAGCATCTTTGGGGAGCCTGCTTGTTTGGGATGTCGTGATGGCTGGGAGCTCAGGCAGAGATGCAGTTTGAAATAACCAAGAGCAGCAGAACGAGGTCTCGCAGGGAAGTTTTCTGCAGCACCCAATGCCAAGGGGAGGACTTGTGGAAGCACTGGGGAACATCAGATCTGACTTTCCCTGTCAGTGCTTCATTGCAAACCCCTTAGGAGTTAGGGGCTTCCGTGTCCTCCAGCAGCCATGGTACTGTCAGGAGGGAAGGACTCTGAATGCCCATTTGGCTGCCTGGGTGAGATGTCCCTGAACACACACCTTGTTCGAGCAGCTGCTTTGAAGGGGCCGGAGCACATAGCTGCGTGTGGCAGGGCCCTGGGTCTCGGGTGGTCTGGGCTTCTCTGTCCTTGCTTGCTGGTTGATTCCCCTCATGCTGAGCAGACCCCCAGCGTCAGTGTGGTGCAGAGTATGTTTGGCCCGGGATCTGTTAGTCATCTTTCTTTTCTGTGTGCAAGTCCTTTGGCCGAGGAGTGTGCTGGCAGATGGCCACTGCGTCTGGTAGAGCGACTCTGGCGGAGTGTGCTTCTTCTCCACTAGCTATCCAAAGAGCACAGCATCTTTAAAGGCCAGATGAAGTGAGGTGTGTGGGAAGACACCATTTCTGTTCTGTGGATGAAGACAAAGACCCCCCCGGCTCTTTTGACAAGGAGTTCCCATTGTTCCCCTGTTTACCACAGCAGTGGTGCAGGGTCTCACCCTCCCCACAGAAAGGTCCCTTCCCCAGACCAGAGTATTTATTCCCAGGACTTCCCCACCCCAGGGCTGCTCATTCATCTCCTGCAGACAGAACGGAGCCTGTCACAAGAGCAGATGCAGAGCAGGCCGAGCTCCCCATGAGATCCTTCACCACCAGAGATGATAAACAGATGGGGAAATCTGCTGGGAAATGCGTTGTTGACCTAAGAAGTAGGTGAGAGGCT
This sequence comes from Rhinopomastus cyanomelas, assembly GCA_013400115.1. NCBI lineage: Eukaryota > Metazoa > Chordata > Aves > Bucerotiformes > Rhinopomastidae > Rhinopomastus > Rhinopomastus cyanomelas. Next base: position 38,903 of record VXBP01000017.1, on the reverse strand, counting down.
GGAGCACTGTCCCCGGGGCGGGGGGGACATGCTGAGAAGGCTGAACACACAGGCCAAGGCACAATGGGGCACAACGGCTCTTTGATTCCCCCAGACCGGGAGCTGCTAATGGACCGTTCCTCCCCCAGCCCTCCCCGTGTCAGAGATGTCTTGCCCTCCTCTTATCTCGCTCCCTGACTTCTCTCCATGTGACCTCCTTCAGGAAGCTGCTGGACTCTGGTCATCCCGGGCTGGTGCCCCTCATAGTATCGCCCAGTCACCAGAGGTGCTGTGGCGGCAGGCACGGCTCCTCAGCGGCTAACTCACCGCTGCGACACGTGTACAGAGCACCGCTCAGCCGAGAACCCTCAGCCTTCCACCCAGAGGGACAGGCGGGCTCAGGCACTTCTCCAGGACCTCCGTCTGACCTGACCGTGCTCCTCAGAGGGGTTCTGACACCAAGGTGCATCGGTCCTGCTTGGAAGGATGCAGCCATCCACGCAGCTGCCATCCCCACGTTATGTGTGTGTCTTGCACAACGAGCTCCTCCCTTTCCCTCGCAAAATTAAATGGGGAATAGGGACCCCATGGCAGCCCACTGCCTCCCAACCAGGCAGCCAGCTGTCCGGAGAGCAGTGCCTCAGGCCACCACACTGGGCACACGTGGGACAGGAGCACGCCTGAGCAGTTCATCTGTGCACAGCGCCTGGGTGCTGAGCTGGTCTTTGTTATTAAAGTCCAATTACCAGAGCTGGGTTTAATAGAGAGCCTATGTAATTCCACTGTACATCCCTGCCCCAAGGCCAGGTCGCGAGCATCGGCGAGGCCCTAGTGGTGAGGTTAGGGGGCTTTCTGGTGAGTGCAACAAACACTCTTGTTTGCTTCAGAAATGCAGGAAACAAGTTGCCCTGGGGGAAGGGGAGGCAGAGATGCAAAGCAGCCAGGAGGCTCTGACAGCCAGGCTTATATTGCTGTTTATGATAGTTAATAGCAAGCAACCCTACAATGTTCTCTCTTTCTTCATTCCTCTCCCTAGCACTTCACAGCGTGCGGTAGGTTGGATTTATAAATTAAACATGCTCCTTGTTTTAACATATCCTCTACTTCTTGTTCCGCGATCCTATAATGGGATTTTTGATTGCCTGTCACGCGATCAGGCATCCTTCTGGCAGTCTGGGAGCGAGGAGCTTGTGGCCCAGGAGCTCTCTGGCCCATGTCAGTATCAAATGGTGCATTTCCATCTCCACATTAACAAAAGCGAGGAGCATGAGCAGGGACGTGGAACAGGCATCATTAAGGAGAATTGTTTTCTGTGGCAAAACCAAGAAAAACCAGGCCAAAAATACAATCAGATTGCGGTTTGGGGTGTTCTTCCTTGTCCCCAAAGGGAAGGGCATCACACAGTCTTCTAGTTACTGCTGGGTTTATTTGTTTAGTTCCAAGGCATGCGGATCCAACAGCTCGAGCCCAGATTAGAATCCCAAGGGCTGAGAGCTAGAAGACCCTGTCCAAGGCTGGCCGCACGGGCACAATCTGGTGCTTGAAGCGGGCCGACCAGCTCCAGACTCTGCCCTGCTTCATCCACAGGGCCACTTCTCTTGGTTTCGTGCTCAGCGGTGCTGCCAGCTCTGTGCATGGGTCAGCCCAGCCACGATGTCCCTGCCAGGGCATGAGAGGGCATCAAGGAGGGAGAGGGAGCACCGGGCAGCAGGTGCTGTTATGGTGCTGTGTTCAGCTTTGGAGCACCCACGCAGGGAGCACGGTGCTGCTCTGGTCTCTGCACCCCACGGCGGCTGTGCAGGGGGAAACGGGGATGGAGCCGCAGCCCCGTTGCAACGTGATGTGATTTCCTCTTGCAACACGCGATTATCTGCTCTTTGTCACAGCTGGCTGTGTCTAGAGCTTTTATCACAGCTTCTCCTTCCTGGCAACACCAAGCGAAGTCCCTTAACCTCTCTATTTTCCACATCAGAACTGCTGGAATGAATTTAGGTCTTTTTTCAAAGCCTGCTTGAAATAGGAGGCTTGGTCCAGCTGACACCCAGGTGTGGAGGAAGGTTCAGTAGTTGCCTGCCCTGGCTTACACACAAGAGCTTTGCTTCTTCTCCTGGCATTTTCCCCTCTGTCCCACCCAAACCACCTCCAGCAGGTTCCTTTCTGCTGGCCTCCTCAGGGTGCTTGGCCTGCAATTGCAGGGGCTGAGCTGGCAGCCCGGAGCTGGCTGTTTTGTGTGAAGCCAGCGCTGGCCTTGCCTTGAGTCATCCCTTGTTGCTCTCTTTCCTTCTGACATGCCTCCTGACGCTGCTGCTGCCTTCCCACCCCTGTCAGCAGCAACTCGCCAGTGCCTTCCCACCGAGGTTCAGGGGCAGTTTTGGCTGCAGATGTTTAATGAGCTCCCTCAGTTCCCTCCTCCCCCTGCTCTGCGTTTGAAGCAGGATCACTGGTGTTTGGGTTTCTGCCCTCCTTCTGGCAGAATGAACCATCTGATGCCCCTAGGGCTCTCCCCTGCTGCGTCAGTCCTGCTGCTTCCCCAGGAGCTGCCCACAGCTCCCCTGCCTGGGTCAAACCCAGCGCCTTTAGATGCAGCATCCCTCTGCCCTTTCTCTTGTGTGACCACCCTCTTCAACACGACTCTCCCCTCTGGTTCCCAACCAACACGGGCAGCTGTTTGTCCAGCTGACCTGACACTTTGTCCCCAGCACCACAGGGACCCAGTTCCTACCTGTCTTTTCCAGTTGGGGCTGTTTAAAATGACATCCTTCACTCTGGCTGTCATTGACGACTGGAAGAACCTCTTTCTCCCTCTCACATCTCCTGCTGTGGCCACTTGCCAGGCCCAGCCATGTGCCCACCCAACACTGCCTTCCTTCCCTCTGCTCTTCCCAGCTGACCTCTGTCGGGACGTGAGCAGGTTTCTGTGCTACAGCTTCTTTGTGTGTAACGTCACCGCCGTGTCTCTGCCTGAAGAGTTCACGTGGTAGATCCTTGGGGTGGGTTGTACAGACATAGCAGAGAATTGTTTTGTTGCCCTTCCCTCAGGCTGCCCTTAACCCCGCAGCACAGTTCCGCCAAGAGAACCGGATCCTCACCCATCTCCCATATTTCGGGACCTCTGTCCAGAGTGGGAAGTTCTCAGCTGCGGAAATTCAGCCCCCAGGACCTTTGTCCACCAGAGCTGGCTGCCTCGTCCTGCATTGCTCACCCCAGTAGCCACACTGGGCGAAGGCTGACTGTCCTTTGGCTGGCTCAGGATCACGCCCCCTCCAGCTGTGATGTGCCGCTGCCGCCCAAGCCTGAACCCTGATCCCTCTTCGTTGCCACCCAGGGAGCGCTGGGTCTCACAGGTTTCATCTTCCACTGTAACCAGCAGGCCAAGGCAACCTGCACTGCAAATCGAGAGGCAGGATGTAGGAGAAGGGGGTTCTGGAATAGTCCCCAACCAGCTCAGGAGAAGGCTGCAATTAGTTGTGAGATGCAGCTGCAGATCCTGCTGGCTGAACAAGGGGTTCGAGCACCTTTTCCTTGGCCTTCCTCTGCAGCCCAGGCGTGCTGGCTGTGAATGGCGAAGGGGCGCCCTGCCCCTGCCCCCCGTGGTGCGCAGAACAAACCGTGCCGCCGTGTCTCTGCTGCCCCACGCGCTCAGAACAGACTGGGCCACCCAAACGCTTCTGCACAGGAAACAAAGGCCTTCCTGCCCCTCTTGGCTCTGGCATTCACGGATGCGGTGGCGCATTAGGGTAGATCTCACTTGAACCCAGCGTGTAATTCGTAGCTGACCATCTGGAGGTGGCAGTTTTACACGCCGCTTTGGAGGGAGGTCCATCGCACGGTGGACAAGACACTAAAATATGACTTGGACGTGACACTGCTCGCAGCCTTCCAAGGAGCCGGATTCCCATCTCAGCTATAGCCTCCGGCTTTTCACACTCTCATTTGGGAAGCTGTGGGTAACTACTTCTTTCCTCGGTACTCTGGCCCATTTTGGAAACAACTGCACTAGTGAGACCGCATCTGGAGTCTTGTGTCCAGTGCTGGCCCTCAGATCCAGGAGGACACGGAGCTGCTGGAGGGAGCCCAGTGAGGATGATGGAGGGAGGGGAGCATCTCCCTGCTGAGGAAAGGCTGAGGGAGCTGGGGTTCTGGAGCTGGGAGAAAAGGAGGCTGAGGGGTGACCCCGTGGATGTTGATCAGTGTGTGAAGGGTGGGTGTCAGGAAGACGGAGCCAGGCTCTGCTCAGGGGCACCCAGTGACAAGACAAGGGGCAGCAGGTGTGGGCTGGAGCAGAGCAGGTTCCACATCAGTATCAGAAGGACCTTGTTCCCAGTGAGGGTGCCAGACCCCTAGCAGGGGCTGCTCAGGGGGTTGTGGATTCTCCTTCTCTGGAGACATTTCAAACCCACCTGGACACGTCCTTGTGTGAGTGGATCTCGGGGATCCTGCTGTGGCCAGGGGGATGGGACTGGATGATCTTTGGAGGTCCCTTCCAAACCCTGAGTCTGTGTGATCTGCGATCTCTGAATGCAGACCTGGGTGGCTGATGAATTATCATGGGTGTGATGATGACATCTGTTCTGCACTCACAGTGGAACTGGCTGAGTGGAACTTGTGGAGACACAGGAATGTGCTCGTGTACTTGTAGGTTGTACCTGTCCATTTTCAGATGTTTGCGTACAAACAGATAAACTCACCTTTGGAAGCCACCGGGAGTAAAAACTGGTGCGAATCTCGTGATTTCTTCCCGACGTTGATGTTTCTTTGTGCTGCTCTGTGCTTTTAGCTCTGGATTATCTCTTCCATCTGCTCTCTGGCCTGGGCTAGCTCTTACTGCGACAGGTCTCTGAGGGATGGAAAGAAAATAAAATAAAACAAATTTAAAATGAAATAATGAAAAAACAACCTGGAGACATGGTGCCCTTGCTGCGACTGAGAACAGAAGTGCTCCTGTGCTGTGGCCGGGAAGTGACGCAACCGTCCCCCTCTAGGCAAAGCTGGAGCAAAGAAGGTGATGAAGCAAAAATCGCTGCCATTATCACCCCGGGATTATCGAGCACAATCCTGTGGGGTGAGCTGAGGTCTCAGGGGCTGAACCAGCCTTCTCAGCGTGGCCATTCCCACGTGATGCTGCGTGCCCCTGACAAATCTGGGCGAACACATGGGGTAGGAAAGCAACGCTGCTGGCCCCGCTCCGGCTTCCCCAGGCACACACGGCTCCGCACATCGCACGCCATCTGAACACTAAATAGCTGCGGCACCTTTTCCTTCGTGTGTTTGGTTGTCAAGTAACGGGTTGTGGGCTTGTACTCTCTCATTGCACGTCTGCCGGCAGCACGGCGCCCTGCACCCCTCACCGGAGAGAGCCCTGTGTGTGTTGTTTCTCCTCACTGACACCATAAATGAGCTGTGTGACTCAAGGCCCAGCTTGTAGTAATCAGGAGCATCAGAGCTGCTGCTGCCCTGCAGCATCCCATTCAGAAGGACTCCAGGCAGCCTGAGCCCTGGCACACATCCTTGTGGCCTTGGGTGCAGGGCAGGTTTGCTCCACCTGCTATGGAGAGTCTGGGACTCTGGGAGTCACCTACAGCCTTCCTGTTCCTGGAGAACTGTGTCAAAGTCATGCAGCACCCTGACACCTCTCACTGCACATGGGACTGGGGGATGTGAACCCTGGGCAGTGAAGGTGAGCATCACCCTGGAGAGCAGGAGGCACATGGAGCTGCATGAAGGAGCTGCAGGAAGACCAGTTCGTCCACACCTTGTCCTGGAGGGCAGAGGACAGTTTGGCTCTGCTGCTGCTGATTAAACAGATCTTAGAACAGGGTCCTGCTGGTGCTGAAATAAGCATTTTGGCCCTTCACCTCGTGGACTGTTGGGTCTCATGCAGATGGCTTGACATGTCTTGTTCCTCGCTCAGTCTCCGCCCAGTTCCTTCCTTGCTGGTTTTGCTCCTACCGGAGCTTCTCTGCTGCAGGCGTGGAGCAGGACAACGTGAGCGGACAAGCAGGAGGCTGAGGCACACACATGTCGCACTGTGAGGACCTTGTGCTGTAGTTCATGTCTCTCGTCCACACACTGGTGACATCGGCAGACTCCCTCCAGCGCCACCGAGGAAAGACAACGCACTAAGGAGCGCCCAGCATGACGAGGGCGATGGCCTGCGGCACAGACCTCTTCCCGGGAACCGCTGGGCCGCAGCGGCGAGATGCGCTGGCTCCGCGCCGCACGTCGCAGTGGCCCCTGCGCCTTGGCTTTGGCTTGCGTGGTCCTGCTGATGTCTCCACAGTGCGAAACGTTATGCGTGGAGGTGGTTCCTCACGTCCTCCAACTCCGTTTGCAACATGTGCTGCTCCTCCAGGGCTTCACTGACTGGCCAGTTCTAGGAGAGCACAGGCAGACACAGGGGGGACATCGATCAAACCGCTGCTACTGACAACAGTAACAGCAACAGCCTGAAGGCAGTTAGTGCTGGGATGCAGATGGCTCCTGGTCCTTGGAAGACCCCTAGCCACAGAACAATCTAAGAGCTGGAACCCCTCTGCTGTGAGGCCGGGCTGCTGCGAGAGCTGGGCTTCAGCTGGGAGAAGGGAGGGCCCTGGGGAGACGTTTCTGCAGCCTTCTGGTATTAAGGAGGGCGATAAGAGAGATGTGGTTGATCTTGTCAGCAGGGGCTGTTGTGCCGAGATAAAGAACGATGGTTTAATTCAAGAGGGTGGGTGTAAACCAGAGCTAAGAAAGACGTTCTTTGCACTGCTAGTGGTGAGAGCTGGCCCAGGTTGCCCAGAGAGGTGGTACAAGCCCCGTTCATCCCTGGACCCATTCTACGTGTGATTAGACAAGGCTCTGAGCAACCTGCTCTGCTCGAGGCTGTCCCTGCTCACTGCAGGGGGGTTGGACTAGCTGAGCTTCCCTCTCAACTCAAAACAGCCTGTGACTCTCCGATTGATTCTGTGATTAAACTGGGTGATTAATGGTCTCTGATGGAAAACAGTTTTCTGCAATGGTGGCTGACAACATCTGTACAGACGGGACAACCCTTCCTGTCCCCTGCACTGCACCCGGCTTCAGACCAGCTGTGGCAGTTGGAGCGAGGCTCAGCCTGCGGACACAAGCAGCCCAAGAGCAAAGGAAGCATTAAGCACCTCAGTCTTACCCCATCCTCTGTAGCAATGTTCCCCTCTGCATCCAGTAAAGGGTGGAGACTCTCCCTGGACCTTTTCTTGTTGTTAATATATTTGTAAAAACTCTTTTTGTTGTCTCTTGCAGCAGCGGCCAGGCTGAGTTCCAGCGGAGCTTTTGCCTCCCTAAAGTTCTTTCTACATGACCTAACTAGATCCCTACACTCCTCTTGAGTAGCCAAGCCCTTTTTCCAGAGGTGGTAGGCTCTCTTCTTTCACCTGAACTCCAGCAGAAGCACCTTGTTCAGCCAGGCCGGTCGTTTACCCTGCCGGTTTGTCTTGCGACACATGGGGACAGCCTGCTCCTGAGCCTTCAGGAGTTCATTTTTGAAGAAAGTCCAGCCTTCCTGGACCCCTTTTTCCCTCTAGGACTGTGCTCCAAGGGGCTTTATTAACCAGTGCTCTAAACAGGTTGAAGTCTGCCCTTCGGAAGTCCATGGTAATGGTCTTACTGCCTCCCCTCCTTGCTTGGCCCAGAATTGAGAATTCTATTATTTCATGGTCACTGAGTCCAAGGCGGCCTCCGACCACCACATCACCCACCAGTCCCTCTTTGTTTGTGAGCAGCAAGTCCAGCAAGGATGGGACTGTCTAGGGTCACACTGGGCAATGAGGCTGACACAGCAGCAGCAGCTACCTGGAGGTGGGCATGCGAGTCTCTGCGTGTCAGGTTCCTTGAGCCGGTCAGCCTGTACAGGTTCTGTAACAGAGCTGCCAAGCGCTCAGGAGGTCCCGTACAAGGAGCAGCCCCATGAAGCCTGACTCGTACCCCTCCCTTTGCTCCAAAGACCACGTGTGACCCTTAGTCCAAACCACAGGACCAGAGCAGGTCAGCATGGAGCTCTCAGCACGGGGAGCCGCAGCTCTCTGGGCTGTCATCGTGTTTGTGGTGATGCTAGCTCAGATTTTGCGATGAAAAGCTGCGCGTGGGAAGCGAGTGTGAGCTGAGAGCCTGAGCGCAGCCACAGCTGAGCAGGCCAACCTGCTGACTCACATGGTTCCCTGCTCCTCTTCAGGCTCCATCCCACGCTGCAGGAAACCTGCTAGCCACCCTGTGCAGAGCACTCCTCCGTGGAGCTGCTCCCGTCCATCCCCGGCAGCTCAGCTCTTGGCCAGCGCGAGCACAGAAGTTCTCTCTGCAGTTCCAGCAGATTTCCCCAAGGCTTGGATGGGAAATGACCTTTTCACCCTTCTCTTCCCAGCCCTCTAGCAACAAGAACCTCAGATCTCCTGTGTGTTACTGATCTGTCTCCCTCACGATGTCGTTCTGCGAGAGAGAAGGGAGAGTTTGTTGGCCTCAGTGCCCAGGTGGAGGTGCAGCTCTCATGCACACATGCTGGAAGTACACCATGCCTCGTGCTTCTGGGGAAATGAGGACACTTCCTACTCCCTCCCTGAGGAGCGCAGCCCAGCTGCTTTCAGCGCAAGCACTGCCAAGCTTGCCAGATGAACCGCATGTCGCTTCCCACGTCTCTGGAGTAGCAGCTCTGACATGAAGCTAACAAGTGCTGCCAGCGTGCCAGGAACATTCCTCCTTTCGGATGTCTTTCCCAACAGGATCTTTCTGGTTTGTTTTCCAACCCAAACCCTGGCTCTGAGCCCCTTGGAATGGTGGCCCACCAGCAGTGTGGAGCAGCCAGACGGAGCAAACTGTGAGACCCAGGGCGATTACGGTAGGGATGAGAACATTTGTACCCACGGGCTCGTGTCTCACATCACGAAGAACGTCTGCAGCGCGGGACCTGCAGAAGATGGGCACTGTGGGATCCAGGTGGGAGGCTGTGCGTGAGGTGCAACAAGGACAACAAGGCTGTGCTGTAGCCTGGATTTCTGCTGACAAGCAGCCTTCCCGTAACAGGACTGGTGCAGCCTGACACAACCACAGGTTGCCCATCCAGCCCACTCTTTCTCAGAGGGGAGGGCAGAGAAAGGACACTAAAACTCTCTGATATTTCTCATCCAAGGAAGAAGAATCCGGGGGACAGATGGACCTTGGCCATGGGGCTTGAAGTTTCTTCTTTACAACAAACATCTTGCGTGACCCTTGGCAAATGATAAACTTGCATTCTGCTGGAACACCCAGCTTGATTTCTTGTGCGACACAGAATTACACCGCGCGACCAGCTCCTCCAGTCGAGGCCAACAGCTTGTGTTTGACTGCAGCGCAGACTTCCCATCTGTTCTTCAGCCTCAGTCCTGTTTGCTCCAGGATCTCACTGTGAGCTGGTGCAGATGATCCCTCTAAATCTCTCAAATCCTTCTCTAGATGAGCCCCCATCCTGTAGGCTCTGCCTGCTCACTCTGCAGGATGTCCCACTGCAGGAAGCAAGATCCATCCTACGCTGACACAGGTGTCAGTAGAGCTGCCCTGCCGCTGCGGGTGCTGATGACCCCACCAGCCTGCCTGCAGCCCCCAGCTTTCGCCAGCAGTGACATTCAGTTTGTTCTTGAACGCGTCAAACAGATCTGGAATTAGCAGCTCTCCCTCCAGTTTCCGGTTCAGACGATCTGACGTGTGGGCTACTACCCTACAGCAAATCTACCACAGGAAGACCTTAAGAAGAGCCCATCTCTTCTTAAGCAATGAAACAGACTCACATAGCAGGTCTTGGGCTTTGCTTAGGGCAAGACCTTGTCATCTTCTACCACCTGTGTCTTGCTCTTCTGGAAAAAGGGCACAGTGTTCCCTAAGAGCAGCACAGTGGTCCCTCCATGCCTCAGCAACCAGAGACACAACAGAGGGGAGGGAAGAGGGATGACAGTGCCAGAGCCATCAAGAAGCACCACGTCCTTGATGTTACACTGCGATTTGCAGAGTTAACTTCGCGCAGAACTCGAAGGAATCCTCAAACAACTGTAATGGGACAAAATCCCACACGGTTTTGGTTTGGACACAGCGAATTTGGAAGAAAAGTCTGGCAGCCAAGATACCTGGCACCTCTGTATAAACGTAACTGGATTCCCAGTGATTTCAGGGCTACTCAGAGGATGGGGACCTGCCAGGAGAGACCATGACAGGTGCCTCTGTTCAGTGCAGTATCTGTGTGGAGAGTCGATACCAACCGCTGGGTTCTGTTACTTCATTGTAGAGAGCCTCTGAATTCGATGTCAGTTTTTAAAGATCAGTGTTAGAGGTCATTGGGAGGGGAATAAAGGCCGCTAGGGAAAACTAGAGATGACTTCATACTCTTCAAGAGGACTTAGCCAGGCCCAGCTCACATTACCATGAGGTTGGCAGAGCATGGAGGTGAAGACTAGGCTGGGAATGAGACCTGAACTGGTGAACAAACTTCTCTTTTAGATCACAGACTCATAGAACATTAGGGACTAGAAGGGACCATGAAAGATCATCCACTCCAATCCCCCTCCCACAGTAGGATGCCCTAGACCAAGTAGCACAGGAACATGTCCAGGCAGGCTCCAAACCTCTCCAGAGAAGGAGACTCCATAAACCCCCTGGGCAGCCCCTTCCAGTGCTCTGTCACCCTTGCTGGGAAGAAGTTGTAGAATCATAGAATCCGTCCGGGTTGGAAGGGACCACAGGATCATCCAGTTCCAACCCCCCCGCCTCGGGCAGGGACACCCCACCCTAGACCAGGCTGGTCAGAGCCCCATCCAGCCTGGCCTTAAACACCTCCAGGGATGGGGCATCCACCACCTCCCTGGGGAACCCATTCCAGGTTCTCACCACTCTCACGGTGAAGAACTTCCTCCTCACATCCACTCTAAATCTACCCATCTCCAGCTTTGCTCCATTCCCCCTGGTCCTGTCGCTACCTGAGCTACGGGGCTCCTCCAGAGGAGGTGTTGGGACCTTTTGCAAATTGCTTGGTAGCAGCTAAAGATACCAGCAGGCACTGCAGTGCTCTGGTGATGGCTGACACGAGCGGCTTGGCTAAGTGACGACTGCAGCTGGGGTTTGGACCTCCGGTGCCTTATCTTGCAGTGTGGGCTCTTGTGCCATACAAGCTCTGCCCAATGCAGTCACGGTGCCTGACGCTGCTCCTATGTCACCTCACTATGGGCATGCGTCCTGCAACAGCAGAGCAGGTGGGACAGAAGAGAAGGCACCTGGTGCCTCTCTTGCTCTAGTTCACAGCTTCCTATTTCCTCCTACCTGGTCGGTGAAGGCGGGTGTGCACCAAGATGCCCGTACTGCTGCCCAGCCCAAGGCAAGGACCACGCAGATGGCCGCAGCTATCGCTTCAGCGCGCGTGAGCTGGAGCTCGTCACGTTCCCCTTTGAGGTCATGCGTGCAGTGCCTGAGACGCTCTGGGCCCTGCAGGAGCTGCTGGATGCTGAGCTGCGCCGTGCAGCGCAGGCGGGAACGGGCAACGTGCGGTTTGCTCTCCGCACGGGGCAGGCCGTGCAGCTACCCTGAAGGGATGAGTGGCTTGCAGCTGGAAAAGTGCTGCCTGTCCAAGTGAGCACATTCCTGCTCCTCTTTGCCTGTCCTTGGCCAAGGGAGCCGAAACTCAGCTCCGTTTTAATTTGCATTTGGAAACGGCCCCTCTTGCCGTTGGGTCTCGCAGCCCTTCTTTGCCTTTCTCTGAGCCGGAGGTTGTCTGGAGTGGTGAGGCCACAGCCACACTACTGCTGTGACACCATTACCCCCTTTGAGGGGGCGGGTGCATCCTGTCTGTGGCTAGGGACGGACCCCGAGCGCTCCCCTGGAACTGCTTGGGCAGAGCTGGGGCCAGATTTGTGCCCACGCCTGTCCCACCAAGACGAGCGTGCTGACGTCGGAGCGCCAGCGGCTGGACACTGCACTCGCGAGGCTTTTGCGTTCTGCCGAGGATGTGGGAGCTGTTAGAGACACCTTTGATGCTGTGGAGGCACAGAGCTTGTGAACAGCTGGGCCTGGCGAGCTGGGGGAACTCGCGACCCCGCTCTCAGCACCCTTGGCTAGCTGTAGACTCCTGACTTGCAGATCTGCCCCATCTCTGAGACAGTGCTTACGGGTGCCAAGCCCACCCGGAGGTGTCCCTGTGCGACTGGATCTAGGGGACCCTGCCGTGGCAGGGGGTTGGACCAGATGACCTGTTGAGGTCCCTTCCAATCCCTGACGTTCTGTGATTAGTTTTGCACAAACTCCTCCCGGACAGAGCCTAAAGAGTCTTTGGGGGGGAGGGGGTGTGGGTGTCCTCTACCAGCCTGAACAGAGCCAGGTGGTTCGGTTCCAGCTAGACTCTCCACACGATTCTACAGCAGCCCACTGTCACCTGCTGAAGTTCACCCAACACCCCATCGCTCCGCTGACGTTGCGCAGCAGCCCGCGGTCCTCCCCGCACAGCGCCGCTGCGGCCGGCGGGTGACGCCCCTCCGCGGAGCGCAGCATCGCCCGGGACCGGCGGAACGGCACCGGCGGAGCAAGGACCTCAGAAGATCCAAGGTCAGACAGAACCCGTGGTTGTGTGCAGGGGTCCGGGCACCTCAGGTTTCGAAAGCCTGCCCCTCAGAAGGGCAGCCACACGGCGGGGCTTCCCCGCAGAGGAGTCCCGGCTGTCTGCACGATGCCCAGGTGAACCAGGGAACCCCGTGGCTTGCAGAGCCATCTGCTGACCGAGGGATGCAGGGCAAGGAAGTGCCTTTGCCCCTAACACAGACCTTTTGTCTTTGTTTAATCACAGAATCACAGAACATTAGGGGTTGGAAGGGACCTTGAAAGATCATCTAATCCATTCCCCCCACCACAGCAGGATCCCCGAGATCCAGTCGCACAGGAACAGTCCAGGCGGGTTTGAAACGTCTCCAGAGAAGGAGACTCCACAACCCCCCTGGGCAGCCCCTGCCAGGGCTCTGTCACCCTCACTGCCAAGAAGGTCCTTCTCACACTGATGTGGAGCCTCCTCTGCTCCAGCTCACAACCCCTGCCCCTTGTCCTGTCACTGGGTGCCCCTGCACAGCGCCTGGCTCCATCCTCCTGACACCCACCCCTCACATATTTATGAACATTGATGAGGTCACCCCACAGGCTCCTTTATCAGCCACCCAAGTTTCTGGCAGCACCCGCCATGAAGGGTAGATTCAGTGTAACCTGGCTTCAGCACACAGCCTAACACAGGACTTGCTGTCCTCTACCAGCCTGACACTTGCTCTTATCAGTAAGAACTACCCAAGGTTTCCCCATCGCTAGGTACAGGTCTGTGGAACAAAACAAAGAAGGAAGAAATAAACCTTGTTTTGGATAAAAGAGAAGACAGACTCTTCCCTCATCAAACTAGAGGCTCTGCTTGAGTAAAACAGATAGAATAAAATAGTCTGTGATGTGGACACTGGCCTGGAAGTTGGTCAGTGACCCAGCAGTGTCAGGAGTGAGAGAGATGAGCTGGCCAGAGGTCCTGAGCCCACAAGACCCCACATCACCAGGAAGGCTCTGACTTCTGCTCTGGCCTTTGGGTGCAGACAGCCTTTCACAGGGAAGGGGTTTTGGCTGCTGTGTTTGTGTACGAGCCCCAGCACTTGTGGTTACAGTCAGACCTTACAGCAGCCTGACAACACCACTTCCCCACAGGCTGAAGTGCATCACAGCATTTTGGATGGGGAAAGCTGACTCGTATTCCAAAGCAGTCGGTGGCCCTCCACAGGTTCCTCTCCTGCTGCCCCAACGCGCAGCAGTTCTGCAGCACAGGGGTCAAGCGCAGGTTGAAAATGAGTCTGTGTTTGCAATTCAGAGCAAGCTGATGCAAAGCAGATTAAGAGTACTGGGTGCAGTTTTGGGCACTGCAGGGTAAGAAGGACGTGGAGGAGGGGGCCAGAGAAGGGCAAAGAGGCTGCGGAAAAGGCTGGCTCTCTGAAGAGCAGCTGAGGGAACTGGGGTTACTGAGTCTAGAGAAGAGGAGACTGAGAGGAGACCTCATTGCTCTCTACAGCTCCCTCAAAGGAGGTTGTAGTGAGGCTGGTGCTGGTTTCTTCTCCCAAATCACTGATGATAGGACAAGGGGAAATCACGGAACATCGCAGAACATTAGGGATTGGAAGGCCCCTCAAAAGATCATCCAGTCCAATCCCCCTGCCACAGCAGGATCACCTAGACCAATCACAGAATCATAGAATCATCACGGCTGGAAAGGACCTCCAGGGTCATCAAGTCCAGCCCTTTCTCCTAGTGTCTAACTGCTAGACCATATCCCTAAGCGCTGCATCCACTCGTTCCTTAAACTCCTCCAGGGATAGTGACACCACCACCTCCCCAGGCAAGATATTCCAGCATCTAATCACCCTCTCAGTAAAGAGTTTCCTTCTAACATCCAATCTAAACCTCCCCTGACGCAACTTGGGGCCGTTTCCCCGCATCCTATCATCAATCAACACCCCCAGGTCCTTCTCCAGCAGGCAGCTCTCCAGCCACTCTTCTCCAAGCCTGTAGCGTTGCTGGGGGTTGTTGTGGCCAAAGTGCGTGACCCGGCACTTGGCCTTTTTCAACCTCATACAACTGAGCTCAGCCCATCGCTCCAGCCTGTTCAGATCCCGCTGCAGAGACCAAGTCACACAGGAACACGTCCAACAACCTCAGAGGGGTTGTGGAGTCTCCTTCTCTGGAGACATTTGAAACCCACCTGGATGTGTTCCTGTGTGACTTGGTCTGGGTGGTCCTGCTGTGGCAGGGGGATTGAACTGGATGATCTTTCGAGGTCCCTCCCAGTCCCTAACATTTTGTGATGCTGTGATTCTGTAACTCAGCCGACGCATGTGACATCAAAAGGCAGCCTGATGATGCCTCATGTTATTGAAGAAGGGAGAGGCCAGTCGAAGGTTCTTCACAAACTTTTCATTTATATGAAGAGCTTCTCCCTTGCAATCAGTGCTGACTCAAGAAATGGGAGAGGCAGATCACTGCCTCGCAGAGAAGCTGATGGATCACTGCAGCCCACCTACCCGTCTCACATGGGAAGCCCCATGTGAAGGCTCCAACAACCTAGAGCACCTGGGGCCACTCAGGGAATCTCAGAGACCCTTCCCCAGGAGCACCCCTACTAGGGACCTCCAGAGAGCCCCCCAAGGGGCTGCTTGTGCTGTTTGTCAGCTCCACTGCCAGCATCTTACACCTTCTTTTAAAACTGGTAAAAATGTATTTATTGCTTATTTTTTCTTCATTAGTCCTTCTTTAATTGCCCTCTATTCAAGCCTGTTGCTAATTACTAAGGGGTGGTGCTTTAGCCCCACCCCCAGTGACTTATCACTCATAGCTGCCCCTGTGAGCTGGCTGCACCAGCTCCCTTATTTATGGCTGTGGAGGGAAGGTGCAGAGCAGGTTGGAGGGTTCGTGTCTGAGCTGTGGGTCTTCAGTGGTTTCTGGCTCCCTGGCTCATAGACTCATGTGAGCTCTGTCCTCCTGCAGCGCAACTCTTCTGCAAGAAGCAGCTCCTTTGGGTGAAGCAGGGTAAGTCTGTGTGTCTGATGATTGTACCTGTTGTGGTCCATCTGTAGAAGCTGGCCTCGAGTGGGACTTGTTGGGCAGCCTTTAAAACTTGCCAAAGTAGTTGTTTATAACCGATGGGCTTCAGCCCGTGGTTGGGGAGCTGTGAATTGTGGTTCCAGTGTGGAGCTCAGTGGGGAGTGCACTTGAGGCTTGAGGCTCCTTGTTTGTCTCATAAGTGAGTTTGGGTATTTTGAAGTGTCTGTGTAGTTCAGCCTGGTGAGATCAGGATCTGCTGTTGCCAGCCAGCTGCTCCTGCTGGTCAGGGGTGTGCAGCCCCTGGGAGGTGGTTAAATAGATGGGGCAGAGGTGTCCATGCCAAGAAGAGAGAAGGGCTCTTCAGAAACGTCAATGCTTTGTGGATCTTCTGCCCTCTTGCTGGTGGTGATGAGGTGCTGAGCTGGTGCCCAGTGAGGTCTCTGGGTCTGGCCCATAGAGGGACAGCCCTGTCTCAACTGGAGAGAGGGTTCAGTCTCAGCTGTGGCAGCTTGTGGCACAGAGAGCTGAGGGTGCTGGTCCAGAGGGTGACCAGCAGCACATGAAAGCAGAAGCCTGCTGCCCCAAGCTCTTACCTTTATACAGAGTTTCTGTGACCTGTCTCCTGAGTTTAACTTGAACGAAAGCATGAACAGGAGCGTGGAGCTGCACGGTGAGCTTTTAGCGCTCTGCATCAGGAGTTAGATGCACAAGTCCTGTTGCCGTAGCTCTCATCCCTCTGACCTTTCAACATGTCACGCAAGCTGAATGAGGAACGTGACCGAAGCAGGGGGTTCAAAGCCAGGCAGTACTTTAGGAGAGAAAACAGACCAGCGTGAGAAGGGGTTTGCTCTTCCTGAAGTTCTCACCAGGGCTGTGTGTAAGAGGACAAGAATGAGTGGTCACAAAGCACCCTTGAGCTTTCCCTTTGGGAGCAACCTGCTCAGGCTTGGAGCCCTCTGCGCTCACGTGAGCTGATGCTCTTCTTCGAGCTCCTTGGCTCCAAAATGAGAGGCAATGACAGAAAGCATCGTTGTAGAGGGATGATGGGGCTGAGATACTTGCGTTAGAGGCAAGACTTCCTTGTCTGGACCCGGCGTGGTTTTCCTCACTCAGTGCTTCCAGCACAGTTTTAAGATCCGGGGGCTTGTTTTGGTCTCGGTGTCTTCTTTCTGTACTCTTTTTTTCTAGCTGGCTCTGCAAGTGTCTTGTAGCTTTTAGCAGGTGTTCTGGCCTGATCTCCAGGGAGTGAGCTTGGGAGTTCAGAAGCATTTGCTTGTCTGAGGTGGGATCTCTGGCTTGTGCCTCATTCCAGCACTAGTCTTGGTGCCGCACAGACCTCGCTGGCTGGCTGCAAACGATGACACAGACAACACTGTGCGTAGAGAAGAGCAATCCTGACTGTCCAGGCAGGAGCTTGAGGCCAAAAAACTGACAAAACCAGACCTAACCTGATGTTTAGGGCCGGATCCTCAGGTAGATGGAGTCGTTAGGCCGCTCAGGTCAGTGGAGGGGTGTGCTGCTTGCCCTCTGCTGAGGGAGGCTTTAGCTGGATGTGGAACTGGAGAGGGCTTTCCACAAGTGGTGGGATTTTTGAGTCCTTGGTTTAGGATGTTCTCTTAGTCCATCTTCACTGCCTGCCCGTGGCTTACCGAGGCACCTCGCCATCCCCTCGCCAGGGCTTGCACAACCAAGCATTATGCAGGACAGCTTGTAGACTACCGGAGCGACCCTTTCTGATGCAGCCTCTAGCAAGGTCCTCGTGACGCAGTCACTGCCCAGGCGGTTCATGCAGAGCTTGGGTCTCAGCCGCACAAGCTTTTGTCTCGCTCAGCTTGGAGCAGAGAAGGCTCTGGGGTGACCTGATAACAGCCTTCCAGTGCATGAAGGGAGCTGTAGGAAAGCTGGACAAGGGCTTTCTCCAAGGGCCTGTAGCGATGAGGAAAGAGGCAACAGCCCGAGACCGAAAGAGGAGNATGGGGCTCTGGGCAACCTGTTCTGCTGAGAGGTGTCCCTGACCTCAACAGGTGCTTATGTGCCCTTTGGGGTTAGCTGGCAGATCCTGCGTGGGAACGTGCCCCACAGGCTCTTCACATCTCGGCAGCTACACATGCAGTTGAGTTCTCGTGGGCGCTGGTACCTGAATTTATAGAGGAGACCTCAGAAGTTGGTTCTCACAAGTTTAAGTGCTGCTAGAGCACTCTTGTGTTTCCACAGAAACGCGTGTGAAGGGGGCGTGAGCCTGGCCCCCACACCCTTTGCAGCCTTTATCTGCTTGTTCTCATTAGGAACGTGCGGTGCTTGTCCTATTGCAAGTGCAGCTTTGGCAGCACCTGAGACCCTGGGCTAGTTAGTTACTGTTCTAGGCAATTATCTTCTGAGAGGGGCACAGAAACTAGAGGCTTCTTGTTTGAAGTCCAGGCTAAAGCTCAGCGGACAGTCCAGCGACAGCAACTCTGACTTGCCGTGCAATGTGGAGAAACAACTCCAGGGACAAAAGGGTTGGTTGTCACAGATGCTGAAGCTGGCTGGGGTGACTCGGAGCTTCTCCGAGGCCTTCCAGGCTCCGCAGCATCAAGCAAATGTCTGAGGCGGCTGCCACCGGGTTTCCTGGTTTGGTGGCCACTGTGTGCAGTGTCATGTGAGACACCTTGCCAGAAATGCTGCTTTCATGCCACTTTCCAGGCTTCTAGCGCTCTGCAGTTAACGGGATCAAAAGCTTGGCCTCAAGTCATGTTAGGGGAGGTTTAGATTGGATCTTGGGAAGAAGCTCTTTCCTGAGAGAGTGGTTGGGTGCTGGGACAGGCTGCCTGGGGAGGTGGTAGAGTTCCCATCCCTGGAGGGGTTTAGAAAACTGAGTAGCTGGAGCCCTTGAGGCTGTGGCCTAGGGCTTAGGGAGATGTTGGGATGAGGCTGGACCTGATGATCCTGGAGGTCCTCTCCAGCCAGGATGACTCTACAATTTGGAGAAGACTTGCCTAGTTCAAGCTGATGCCCAGGCTTCCCGTGCAAGTGTTTGAGTTGCCATCCCAGGAGGTGTAAGGAATGTACACAAAGCACTTAGGAACACAATTAGTGGTGGGCTTGTGGTTAGGTTAGTGGTCAAACTGGGTCTCAGTAGTCCTTTCAAACTAAGTCTATGCTTCCTTCTGTCTTGCTCTGGTGTTTTTGTGATTGTTGTTCTTTATCAGTTCCACTTTCTCCTTACCCAGGGTCCCAAAAGGGATTATGGATTGTTCTCATCATCCAGCAAAAGAAGGTACCTTCTCATGTTCAGCATCTTGTTAAACGTTACTGAAGGATGTCTTTGACTTGTAACTGGTCTCTGCTGTAACAGCAAGTAAGACAACGCAACCTTGGAGGCAAGAGAGGGAGACATCAAATAAGGCTCCCTGGAGAGAGCTGTCGTGTCCAGAATGCTCCAGGCAGGGAAACTACCGTTCAGCCTAGGGCTGGTGGTGCAGTTCCCATCACAACCCTCCCTTGTGGGCTGCATACCAACCTAGGATTCCTCAGACACAGATTATGGAAGACCGTGGATCGGAGCTGCAGGGCTGCTCTCCTGCCTGGTCCGTCACGGTGACAGGCCAGTGGGCAACGTGTAAGTGGGGTGTGCTTCTTGTGGCTACCGCTCCTCCGTGCTCAAGAGCTACTCTGAACCTTGGTGTGACATGTTCAACTCCTTTGAATTCCCAAAGATCTTTATTCCAGGCAGCTCCTCCGTCTAAGATACTTTCTCACGATGCCCTGACAAAGAGCCCAAGGGCAGACAGAGGCTGCTCTTGCCAAGAGCTTCCTCCCTCAGAGGATGCAGAAAGGAGGTTTCCATGTCCTTCAGCCGCTCCTGTCTCGCTGTGCTGGCCCTGAGCACCTTCTCCACCAGAGCCGTTAGATGGCAATGCTGGGCGCTGTCTGGGTAGCCTAACTGCCTTTTAATAAGGATTGGTGGCCACCAAGGGTCAAGGTGTCAAATCTTCCTGAGCTCGCAGGGCACACCAGGCTAGAAGGGTTAAGATGTACAAGAAGTCCTGTCACTCAGTGCTTACACGGAGGCTTTGGCAGGCGTGGAGCTGAACATGTCAAGTCCATCAATGGTAAATGGGCGAGTTTCCAGTTAGATTGAACTGCTGCCCTGGCAGGTATCTGCACAGCTCTTCCCAGTAGCAAGTAGAATTAATGGCCCCAGAAAAGCTTTGCCAGCACAACATGGGGTACGGCTTTGTGTGGAACTCTAAGAGCTGGCGTTGGTGAGACCGGAACTCTCTGGCTCCAGGCAGGTGGTGTGGGTTGGAGACCCTGGCCTGGGAACTGTTTCAGACCCGCCTGGCTGTGTTCTTGTGTGACTCGATCTAGGGGATCCTGCTGTGGCAGGGGGACTGGACTCGGTGATCTTGTCTTTTCCCTCGTCTCAGTGGATTGCCTGCTCTTGAAAGGAGAGTAGCTCCCAAAGCTGAATCCTGCTCTCTTACAAAAGCCTCAGATTTCTTATGATCTGCAATTAATGTTGGTTTTTCCAGAGGCAGAAGCAGCTATTTGTGGGCTGGAATCAACTTTCTTCTGCTGCTCCTCCTCGGTTGTGAAGGAGAAATTTCCAATGTCTGATCTTGCCCATCATTGGAAGTAATTTCTGTGTCACCCACAGGGAATCACCCCCAGGGAAACTCCTTATTCGTTCAGCTCCTTTCTGAGTGGCTTCTTCAAGTTTGAAATAAACTTTCCTACTTCTGCCTCTTCTGCTTGTTGTTCAGCTCTTCTGAGCTGGATCGTCTGCCAAGATCTCTGTTGCGCTGGTTTAAGTGCTCCCTGTTGTAGCGGGTTGAGGCTAAATAAACTGCTTTGCATTCTCCACCAACTGTAGCGGGTTCAAATCAACGAACAGCCTGCATTCTCTGCAGTAAGGTCTCGATGACATCTCGGCTCAATTTGCCAGACAATGAATAGCTTAGGATACTGGACAGAAGTTTATCAACTTAATAGCTGTATACAGACAAAGAAAGAAAAAAAAGGAAAAGGAAAATAAAACCCAGCAAGTTGGTGCACTCAAAGCTAGAAACTACGTCACACGTGCCATTACGCTACCTGAGGAAAATACCATGGGAAGTCACTATTGTTTGGGCCTTGGGTCGCGTCAGAGATCTGGACAACAACAAAAGCATGCTAACCGGAGACGAGTGCCACCACCCTCTCCCTTAACGCCCCAATCGCACCCCCCGGTGCGGGTGACATGCACCTCAACAACAACACTCCAGTCTCTGTCCTTCCGATCCAAGATTTAAGGATTGTCAAGTCCTCCTGCTTTTCTTCAACTGCACAGAAAAGAGTTCTCCCCCAAACTTAAAGCACCCCCAGTCTTCCTCAGTGGCAGAAAAATGACAAACAGCTTCTCTTCCTGTTGACCAGTCTCTCCAGAATGGCAGCGAGCCATCGCACAGCCCCAGTCACGCGGGGGATCCAAGATGGAGGCAGATTGCATGGCTGTATCAACAGGGCCACGGCCACACTCTGCACTAGGTGGAGAGGGCTCTCAAGACCCTCTCCTCTCTTCTCTCCTCCTGTCTCAGCTCCAGGGGGAAAGAGAGGGCACCCCAGCGTACCACAAATTTACCACAAAAGGCTGAAGCTGCGCTGTGGGGGGTGGTGCACTCAAATCTTGCTTCCAAGATCGCCCGGATCGTGGCGTCAGGCTCAGGCCAAAAACAAAAGGGCTGCGCAGAGCTGGGGGGCACAGCGGCACGAATCGGGGTCTTCCCAAGACCGCTGAAAAACCACGGCAAACGCAAGGGCTGCCCATTACTGGACGGGGAGCTGTGCAAACCGGAGCGTCCTCCGTTCCCGAAGCAGCGGCACCACTGGAAGCCAAGGCGAGTCACAGCTGGGGATCCGGCCGGGGACACGGAGCTACGCAAACGCAGTGCATACGCTCTTCTCGCAGTAGCAGCGGCGTCACTGGAAAACCGTGGCTGAGCCGCATTCCCCACCACCGTCCCGAGAACAGGCGGTGGGGCGGGCGCTCGGCTGACAGCCCGCAGCCCAAGAGAGCCTGCAGCGCACACCAGAGCGAGCTACTTCCTGCTTCCTTCTTCCTCCTTTCCTCTTCCAAACAAACAGCCCGCTCTGCTTTTATAGGCTGACCCCAACATGCACATCCGGAGCAGGTCCGGGACCAGTGACACCTTCCCCCAGGACAAGTTCCTGGTGGGGGAGGGGTCCTCCAAAATCAACACAACTCCTTTTCTTTTCTTCTTCATGAAAGCAGAACTGCTGTACGTTTGAAAATGCTAGCAGTTTTCAAACTACAACGCCTGTACATTTGGTTTCCGCTTTGGATGGACAACAGCTGGACTGTCATTGTTCTCAGCAGGTATCTGTGTGGCACCTGGGCTGCTCTCAACTTTACTGGGCTGTTTAGACACCCGAGGCAACTGCACACAAATGTCGCATTCCGTTCTCCTTCCAAACAAAGACCTGCGGTGAGTGGAAAACGAGTTCCATCCTTCCCGTTCCGTTTAGTTACAACTACGCTTCCATACAGCGGCATCTTGATAAATGAGGCACCTTACCTGTCCGTGGCATGTAAGCATGGTCGAGTCCTCCAACGCTGGTCCTGGTCTTCCTGCTAAAGGCTGCCATGTCCAGCACACGCAGTGAATGCGGGATGCTACGAGAAGCAATGGGCGCAGAGCTCCACTAGCTCGGCGGAAGGAGAAAACAATCTCAACACTTCCTTTGCCTCTGTCTATACTTCTGGGGGTTGTCTAGATATTACATCTCAGACTGCAGAGGAGGTTGAGGCAGGAGAGGAGCCTGCGTGGGCCCAGACAGGATGCACCCGTGTGTACTAAGGGAGATGGCGGAAGTCATTGCTAGGCCACTCTCCATCATCTTTGCTAGGTCCTGGTGAACAGGAGAGGTGCCTAGGGACTGGAGGATAGCGAACGTGACCCCAGTCTTTAAAAAGGGAAAGAAGGAAGACCCAGGTAACTATAGACCGGTCAGCCTCACCTCCATCCCAGGAAAGGTGATGGAACAATTTGTTCTAGAGGCTGTCTCCAGGCACATCAAGGACAGGAGGGTCATTAGGGACAGTCAGCATGGCTTCACAAAGGGAAAGTCATGCTTGACCAACCTGATAGCCTTTGATGAGGGTGTAACCAGGTGGATGGATGAGGGCAGAGCCGTGGATGTCATCTAGCTTGACTTAAGAAAGGCATTTGACACGGTCAGGTAGTGAGGTGGATTGTGAACTGGCTACAGGGTAGAAGTCAGAGAGTGGTGGCCAGTGGGACGGTGTCTAGTTGGAGACCTGTATCTAGTGGAGTGCCCCAGGGATCGGTGCTGGGACCGGTCCTGTTCA
>VXBP01000017.1:0-15886 GCA_013400115.1 Rhinopomastus cyanomelas | reverse complement strand
TGGGTCTCTTGAGCTTGGAGGAGACTGAGGGGTGACCTCATTAATGCCTATAAATATTTGAAGGGTGGGTATCAGGAAGATGGAGTCAGGCTCTTCTCAGTGTCATCTAGTGATAGGACGAGGGGCAATGGGTGTCAGCTGGAACAGAGGAGGTTCCACATCAACCTGAGAAGGAACTTCTTCACAGTGAGGGTGACAGAGCACTGGAACAGGCTGCCCAGGGGGGTTGTGGAGTCTCCTTCACTGGAGACATTCAAGACCCGCCTGGATGTGTTCCTGTGTGACTTGGTCTAGGTGATCCTGCTGTGTCAGGGGGATTGGACTAGATGATCTTTCAAGGTCCCTTCCAATCCCTAATGATTCTATAAGTGATGACCTTCGTGCCTTTGCAGTTTAGATGTGGGTTTATGACAGCAGTTCAAGCACGTAAAGCGTTTTGGTGGCAGAAACGATGGCTGCGGCTTTCCGCGCGCACTTGAGATTCGCTGTCCTCCAGATTTGCTTGGTTGGATTACACATGTGATGCAGATTTGAGCATCAGCTGTCAGCACAGCCCCAGCCTTTCTGCATCACTGGCCAATGGAGATGGGCTGAATGACAGATGTTTTCTTCTCCTACAGAAGCAAGTGACTTCTGTATTGCCTAATCCCTCACATGAGGGCTTTGCCCCCCGTGTGCTTTCCCTTAGGACAGAACTAGCAAAGACACAGGTGGAGAACAACCCAAGCAGATTCTTCTTTGGTAAGAAAAGCAGACACTTTGCTGAAAAACTTCAAATGAAGAATGAATCCTGTGAGATCTTACTTTGGTATTTAGCAAGAAAAAGCAAAGCTAAGACTGAGAAAAGGTGTCTGCATCTCTGCAGAGGTTTCAAACCCCCCGGCCATGTTCCTGGGCAACTAGATCTAGGGGATCCTGCTTGTGCAGGTGGATTGGACTGGATGAATGATCTTTCAAGGTCCCTTCCAGTCCCTAATGTTCTGTGATTACACAGCAAAATGGTGATTTCAGCCATGCTGAGGATGTGGATCCACACACCTGCTAGCATCTGCTGCAGAGACGCAGGGGCCTGAAGGGAGCGTGGTTTGTAACTCCTTCAGGATGAACACTCCCTGAGGACACGCACTGCCAGTTTGTCCTGCATGGGTTCTGCCCACCTGGGCACGTCATTCCGCAGTCCTATAATTCCCCTTTGCTCCAGTATGGTGGACACGTGCAGCCGGTGGCTTCTCAGGACTGTAGGCTCCAGCATGGCTGTGGATGTGTCCAAACTCTACCTTTCTGCATCTGCCTGAATTAGCTCAGCTTTGTTGTTTCCTCCCTTCAGCAACCTTCCCATCCAGGCTGCTCCTCTTGTTCGCTGACAATTCGGTCTGCTCTCAAAGAGACTGGTTCGTTCATGGGCTTTCCCTGCAGTCACGAGGAATGTGTAAGGACACTGATGCAATCCCTTCAGAGTAAGCTTGTGTGCACCCAAAATGTGCTGGAAGGACTGCTCTGTGCCTCATGACTGCACTACACGGACATGGGGCCTGTAGAAAAAGGGACCACACCAACCTTGTGGGTTTCAGAAAATACCAACTTTACAGAAATGTAAAGATTATTCAGATTAGAGCCAAGGACATGGAGCTGCTGGAGAGAGTCAGTCCAGTGCAGAGCCACGGAGATGATGGAGGGGAGCATCTCCCTGCTGAGGGAGCTGGGTCTCTTGAGCTGGGAGAAAAGGAGACTGAGGGGTCACCCCATGAATGTTGACAAATACGTGAAGGGTGGGCAGCCAGTACCTTCACTCTGAGACTGGACTGCATCTGGCTGGAGTCTTTGGCTTTGTCATCTGGATCCACACGGAGTAGCTGCTGTTGAAGCTGTCGTTGGAAAGTCGAGCTCTGAAAACACAGGATTGCCAAGCAGGTGGGAACTGACTGCCAGCCTGAAGCACAAGCAGAGAGGGGGGGGAATGGCCCACATGGAGGTGCTGCAGACTTGGGAGCAGAGCAGCTCGCTGGCCCACAGCAGAGACAAACCATCTGCGGAGACCCGGTGCTGGGAGTCCCTACCGGCTGTTTTCAAACAGGGCTCTTTGGTGAGAAATCAGAAGAGCTGCACTTCATCCTTCCCTGGGCTTGTTTGGCAACAAGGCACCAAAAAGAGGAAGGGCTGGCTGGTGTTCCTGGGCTCCAACAACAACTGCAGAGCTGCCCTTCTGTTCTGCCTCTCCTCAAGGAGAACAATTGTGAACAGTAAAAGGAAAGTCCCACTTCCCTGCGAGCTGTTGTAGCAGCAGACCTCAGCCTTTGATACGACGAGTTCCTGCTCTCTCCCCGGACCAGAGGGCAGCCGAAGTGAAACATTCCCAAGAAGAGATGGGGAAAAACACCCCTTAGGGGCCATTAAAAACCTTTCCCAACCAGCCCAACCCTCAGCCTCTGCCTGGTGCCAAGGCTCTCTGCTTCGCTTCCACCTGACTGCCTGCCAAGAAAGAACGGATTGGATCTTCTGTCCAAGACGTTTTGCGTCTCCCAGGGCCACCGGCGTCCACGGGCTGTTCCTCAGCAGCTCACTGACAAACCCACCGCCTCGCTTGGGTAGTTTAGGGGCCAGCAGCACAGGTGAAGGCTCTGCTGGGACAGTGGTGATGCTGAGCCCTCAGCAGTGCTTGAAGCCTAACTGCAGAGCACAGCTTTATCGTTGCTGTGGGCCAAGAGACAGCTGCACTTCCTTCCCTTCGATGAATAATAGCTTGCACACATCTTGTCTCTGGAAGCAGTCATTAGCTTGCTTCAAAAGCTGAGAGACACGTCCTTCTCCAAGCAGACACCCTGTGTTTGAGCTGTCAAGGGTCTTGTTTCTATGCTGGAACCAGTGCTCAGCGCTCGTGGATGCCAGTCGTTTCACCAGCTACAGAAAGCGCTCCCCTCTGCTAATGAATTGGCACAAACCTCATTACAGGAGGGGTGTTGAGAGAAAAACCTCGTGTTGGGAACTTGCTTTGATTCCAAATGAAGTTACAATTGTGTGCTGTTGCCAGAAAGCCCCAAAGCCAGGCTGCCTTGCACTGCGTGCCTTCGGCTCCCGGTCTCTGGCCCCTGTGCTCCTGCTCGACGTGCACACAGGAGCTTTCTCTCTCTTGTGGGACAACGATGGCAGCTGCCAGGCTGGGACAGGGACATGCTGGCCTTCATTGTCGCTTTCTAATCCCTGCTGTAGCACTGGAAATCTTCAGCAGAAACAAGCTGCACAGACCAGGGCTAACCACAGAATCGTAGAGCATCAGGGGTTGGAAGTGACCCGTTGGACAGGTACAACCTACAAGTACACAAGCACATTCCTGTGTCTCCACCCTCCTCAACCAGTTCCACTGTGAGTGCAGAACAGATGTCGTCATCACACCTGTGATAATTCATCAGCCACCCAGGTCTGCATTCAGAGATCGCAGATCACACAGACTCAGGGTTTGGAAGGGACCTCCAAAGATCATCCAATCCCATACCCCTGCCACAGCAGGATCCCCGAGATCCAGTCACACAAGGACATGTCCAGGCGGGTTTGAAATGTCTCCAGAGAAGGAGACTCCACAACCCCCTGGGCAGCCCCTTCCAGGGCTCTGTCACCCTCACTGGGAAGAAGGTCCTTCTCAGACTGATGTGGAACCTGCTCTGCTCCAGCTCACACCTGCTGGCCCTTGTCCTGTCGTTGGGTGCCCTCGAGCAGTCTGCTTTTCGGAGGGAGCCTGTCCTGATCCACAACCCGCAGCGGGTCTGTGCGAGGGCCAGCCAGTGAGTGGCTGCAGAAACGCGCACGCAAGGCGACTGCGCCCAGGGCGGGCGTCAGCGCAGCTTCATTTGAACAGCAGGAGACAGGAGAGAGAGCGGAGAAAACAGAAAGGGGAAGAAAGGTGGAAAGAAGAGGGTGGGGAGAGGATAGACCACTGCAGGAGGGTCTCTCTCTGCTTCCAGGCATCCCTGGGTCCCTCGGACAATGCACAGCGTTCCGCTGATCTCCTGCAACAATCAGTTGGTCTTTGGTGGAGGGAGCTCCCAATTCTGGCAGAGAAGCCATCGTTTTTGTACCTTTTTCTCCTGAACTCCCCCTTCTTCAGAGGGTGGAGGGCTGCTGTCTGTCAGCCTTGAGGTGGTTCTTTGTCTTCTTCTAGATGGATTTTTCTGTTGAACTCGTGCTGAAGGCCCAAGGCTGCAGATGTGTCTCAGCATCTCGTTCTCTCTGGGGCCAT
The DNA here is from genome assembly GCA_013400115.1 of Rhinopomastus cyanomelas. Classification (NCBI taxonomy): domain Eukaryota; kingdom Metazoa; phylum Chordata; class Aves; order Bucerotiformes; family Rhinopomastidae; genus Rhinopomastus; species Rhinopomastus cyanomelas. Next base: position 11,655 of record VXBP01000017.1, on the reverse strand, counting down.
CCAGTCCAAGCCACTAGCTGCAGCAGGATCACCTGCACCAAGTCACACAGGAACACACCCAGGTGGGTCTTCCAGTGAAGGAGAGTCCGCATCCTCTCTGGGCAGCCTGTTCCAGGGCTCTGTCACCCTCACTGGGAAGAAGTTCCTTCTGATATTTATATAGAACCTCCTCTGTTCAGGCTTACAACCATTGCCCCTTGTCCTATCACTACATGACATCAACAAGAGCGTGGCTCCATCCTCCTGACATCCACCCTTTACATATTTGTAGACATCAGTGAGGTCACCCCTCAGGCTCCTCTTCTCCAAGATCAAGAGACCCAGCTCCCTCAGCCTCTCCTCATAAATGAGATGATCCACCTCCTTCATCATTCTTGTTGCCCTACGCTGGACTCCCTCCAGCAGCTCCACATCCATCTTGAACTCAGGGGCCCAGAACTGGACACAATACTCCAGGTGTGGTCCCATAAGGCACAGTAGGGGGGGAGGGGAACCTCTCTTGATCTGCTAACCACCCCCATTCTGATCCACCCCAGGATGCTGTTGGCCCTCTTGGCCGCAAGAGGGTGACACTGCTGGCTCCTGGCCATCCTGCTGGCCATCAGGACCCCCAGGTCCCTCTCTCCTACTACTCTGCTCTCCAGCAGCTCAAACCCCGGCCTATACTGGTCCCTGTGGTTGTTCTTGCCCAGATGCAAGACTCTGCACTTACTCTTGTTATACCTCATTAGATTTTTCTCAGCCCAGCTCTCCAGCGTGTCCAGGTCTCGCTGAATGGCAGCACAGTCTGCAGGGGTGTCGGCAACACCACCCAGCTTTGTGTCGTCAGCAAACTTGCTGACAGTGCATGCCAATCCCTCATCCAAGTCATCAATGGATGGGTCCAGCTGTCTCAGTCTCGTGTTCAGAAAGCAATGTGCAGTCAGTGGTCACTACACTTCAGTCACTGACAGGGCCTCGGCTAGATGTTGTCCAGGGTTAATCATTGCCCAGGCTCTTACGACAGCAATTGCCCATTTGAAGAGGTACGTTGGGTGCAGGTGGCCGCTGGCAGGAGTCTGACTCACAGGGTGAGTCGAGTGCAAGTTGTCCTTTCCCAGACATGGGAGGGCTGAGGAGCATGCTGCACAAGGGAAGTTATTTCCATGTTGTTCCAGGCTGCAGCTGTTTTTCTTCCCTTCAAAGAGGAAGCCCAGGGTCAAATTTCGTCTTTTCAACTGCAAGACGCGGCAGCGCGTCTCGCATCTCGAGTCCAGGGCGCTCTGCACGAGAAGTGGCGCCGCGCCGTGGACTGGAGCAGTGGGCAGTCTTCTAACCACAGTGGTTGACGTCGTTTGCACTTTACAAGGTGACAGCCCTTTCCCCTCAACAGTACTGTGCTCCAGTTGCAGCATGAGAGCTGGTGAACCCGTGCACGGTCTGAGCTGAGCCTCTGTGGGGTTTGTCTCTTGCTTTCATTAACCCTCTGCGGGCCGCCTGGTCTCCTGAAGGGGAAGCAGGGCCACTGTAGGCTGCAGGCTGGCAGTGTGTGGGAAGTGTTTAGGGCCACTGAGCCCTATACACCACACTTGTAGATTCAGGGTCAGCTTGGACAGGGCTTTCAGCATCCTGCTCTAGCTGAATATCTCCCTGCTCACTGCAGGGGGGTTGGACTGGATGAGCCTCAAAAGTCCCACCCCACCCAAGGTATTCTGTAATTCTGTGGTTCTATATCAGTCCAGTATTGCCCTCTCCCTCTGCCCTTCCTTCGCTCCTGCCCTGTTTGGACGACCATTGATCCTTTCTGGGACCTTTGCCCTTGCCTGCTTTGGCATTTTGGTGAAGATTTTCTCCTTCTCTGGAGATGTTTCAAACCTGCCCACGCTCTGGGTCTTGGTGATCCTGCTCCAGCAGGAGGATTGGACTTGATGACCACTCGAGGTCCCTTCCAATCCCTAATGCGCTGTGATTCTGTGGCGAGAGAAAACAGGACAGTAGCTGGAAAAGGATGTTGCAGCAATTCTACTGCCTGCATCAGAATGGTACCGCAGGTAATGCAGTCCTGGTTCTGTCTGCTTCCTCTGCTGAGGGACCTTGGCATCCGAGCACACACACACACTTCAAACCTGTTTCATTGCTCCAGAAAGCCCTGCAATAATATAAAGCCCATTTTTGTACAACTCAAGTGAATGAGGGGGTCTTCCACAGAGTTCCAAGGCAGCAGGACCAGGCCCGTACTAACAGAATGGGAGCTCCACCATCAACGGCAGCCAAAGGAAGGGCCCAGCGTGAGCTGATGGGGTTGTTGACTACACAGCGTGCTCTCCACACGTTTTGTACCTTTGCCTTGGAGCTCGTTTTGCTTTGAGCTCCAGACAACATGCACACCGAGGGCCAAACCCTGGAGCTCGTTTTGCTTTGAGCTCCAGACAACATGCACACCGAGGGCCAAATTCGTTCCCACTGAAATACGTTTCTTAGTAGGCATAGTGAGGATTAGATCAATTCTTGAATCTCCTGCTTTCCTCCTGAGCACTGTGATCAGCCATTTCATTAAAATTAACCCAGGCCAATCAGCTGTATTTTGGAATGACCCAATTTTGCTGGGCATGTGCAATGAAGGGGCACCTAGCCCAAAGCTAGACAGGAAAACCGCCCAGCTGCTACACTGTGAAATTTCTGGGTGAGGTGGGAGCATTCAAGGTCCCTTCCAATCCCTAACGTTCTGTGATCCTGTGAGTCTGTGACGTGTTGGACTGGATGATCTTTAAGGTCTTTTCCAACCTTATCATTACTGTGATAGCATATGTCCTGAAGGGCATGCTGCAGTTGTGGGCAACCCTGCCCTGGGGCAGTTCAACAGCACAGGGTATGTGGTGAGTCACACAATGGCTCAGCTGGGAAGGGAACCTGGAGATCATCTACTTTCCCCTCCTAACTAGACTTGGTTGCTCAAGGCCTCACCCATCCTGGCATTGAACACTTCCAGGGAGAGAGTATCCACAGTCTCTCTGGGCAGCTCATTCCAGAGTCTCTCCATCCTTTTACTGAATAACTTCTTCCGAAGATCTAGTCTAAACCTACTCTCCCTCAGTTTAAAATCATTTCCCCTTGTTCTAGCACTAGATCCCCTTGTGACAGGTCCCTCTCCAGCCTTGCTGTAGGTTCCCTTCAGTTATTGGAAGGCAGCTGGAGTCAGCCCCAGCTCCCTCAGCCTATCCTCACAGCAGAGGTACTCCAGCACTTGGATCATCTTTGTGGCCCATTATAATCTGGTTAAGCATCTTCAGAAGACAAACATTGCTCCAGAAAAGATTTTGAAGACTTGGAAAGACACAAATCCAAACGCTGCCTTGACAATGCGAACGGCTCCCGCTCCCTTCTGCAGTCACTCACTGCCCGTCCCGGTCTGCCTCAGCCCTCTCCTACTCCACTTTTGTCTCTCGGCACACCTGTAGGGTATGGCAACAGTCAGAGCTCTTCTATCTCATGAAGGAAAGGTCTCACAAGCAGCAGGGAGGGAAGGGAACTGGAAGGGAACTGGAAGGGAAGCAGACACATTATGTAATCTACGGGAAGCGCTTTTGGCAGCCTTGTGGCTCCAGTTGCTATAAATAACTGTGGTAGAAAAAACACAGGGACACAAAAGGTTTGTTGGAACAACCAGGCTCCGCTGTCAGAGGGGAATTTGTTAGTAGCCTTTGCGAGGGGAGCTGTAGTCTGAGGTTGTCCGTTTGTACTGGAAGGAACAACTTCAGCATCCCGGTCTACTGAACTTAACCCTCCATCCCTCTTGTTTCATTAAGTACTTTTGAATCTCTGTCTGGGCTGAATTAGCACNGGGCTGAGAAAAATCTAATGAGGTATAACAAGAGTAAGTGCAGAGTCTTGCATCTGGGCAAGAACAACCACAGGGACCAGTATAGGCCGGGGTTTGAGCTGCTGGAGAGCAGAGTAGTAGGACAGATGGACCTGGGGGTCCTGATGGCCAGCAGGATGATCAGGAGCCAGCAGTGTCACCCTCTTGCGGCCAAGAGGGCCAACAGCATCCTGGGGTGGATCAGAATGGGGGTGGCTAGCAGATCAAGAGAGGTTCCCCTCCCCCTCTACTGTGCCTTATGGGACCACACCTGGAGTATTGTGTCCAGTTCTGGGCCCCTGAGTTCAAGATGGATGTGGAGCTGCTGGAGGGAGTCCAGCGGAGGGCAACAAGAATGATGAAGGAGGTGGATCATCTCATTTATGAGGAGAGGCTGAGGGAGCTGGGTCTCTTGATCTTGGAGAAGAGGAGACTGAGGGGTGACCTCATGAATGTTGATCAATATGTGGAGGGTGGATGTCAGGAGGATGGAGCCAGGCTCTTCTTGATGTCATCTAGTGAAGGGGTAATAGGTTGTAAGCTGGAACAGAGGAGGTTCCACATAAATAGGAGAAGGAATTTCTTCACAGTGAGGGTGACAGAGCATGGGAAAGGGCTGCCCAGGGGGGTTGTGGAGTCTCATTCAGAGGAGATGTTCAAGACCCGCCTGGGTATGTTCCTGTGTGACTTGGTCTAGGTGATCCTGCTGTATCGGGGGATTGGACTGGATGATCTTTCCAGGTCCCTTCCCATCCGTAATGATTCTATGATCTATCTTTTGTTCAAGGACCTTGCACAGCAACACTCCAAACCTTTCTTCAACTAGATCCCTTTGGTGTCTGCTTGCTGTGTTTGGTAGAGGTGAAATCTAACCCTGTGCTTCCTATATGTGCCATTCATTGCAGGAGAGGCTTTCGATTGCCCTCCTATGACACTTGTTTATGATTGCAGCTGGACGATACGTCCTGGGCACTTCCCTTTGTTTCCTCACTAGGAAATAGGTGCTTGTGACAGATGCTGGATTGATGGCCTCACAGAAACAGATAGGCCAGGCCACCAGCTTGCATGAGTGCTGATAGCTGAAGTGTCTGGCTTCTGTACGGCACTTGTCACCTTGCTGCTTCACAGCACAGGGTGATCACAGAATCATTAGGGATTGGAAAGGACCTCGAAAGATCATCTAGTCCAATCCCCCTGCAACAGCAGCATCATCTAGACCAAGTCACACCGGAATACATCCAGACGGGTCTTGAACATCTCCAGAGAAGGAGACTCCACAACCCCCCTGGGCAGCCTCTTCCAGGGCTCTGTCACCCTCACTGGGAAGAAGTTCCTTCTGATATTTATATAGAACCTCCTCTGTTCCAGCTTACAACCATTGCCCCTTGTCCTATCACTACATGACATCAAGAAGAGCGTGGCTCCATCCTCCTGACACCCACCCTTCACATATTTGTAGACATCAGTGAGGTCACCCCTCAGTCTCCTCTTCTCCAAGCTAAAGAGACCCAGCTGCCTCAGCCTCTCCTCATAAGGGAGGTGCTCCATCTCTTTCATCATCTTCGTTGCACTAGGTTGGACCTTCTCCAGCAGCTCCACATCCATCTTGAACTGAGGGGCCCAGAACTGGACATAATACTCCAGATGTGGTCTCACCAGCAGCTGTGCAATAGCACTGCTCCAGCTCTGCTGAGCCAAGGTGGCAGCTCAGCCGGTTAATGTCATGAGAGCACTGCCAAGTCTGACTCACTACTTCAGTTCCTTATTTCTGTCCTTTTAGGGAAAGGAGAGATAGTTGTGGTCCTGACTTCAGTTGCTGTAGGAGTGCCTTTTCAACAGTCTTGAGACCATCCTTCCCGAAAAGGAGAGACAGCAGAATGACCCAGCATGTTGTGATCTTTACACCCACCGCTGCCGCCAGTAGTTTGGCAAAGCTGAGTTTGCTCTGGCCTCTGCGTGCTCTCACAGTCACTCCTGAGTGTCTGAATGTCAAAGCAAACGTGCTGATAGTACCCTTCCTCTGCTGTTTTCTCAGCCTGTGAATGTACCAGTGATCCTGAGCAGAACTGCTCGTAAGCTTTAGTCGTTTACTCTCCCTCAGATCTGTCCAGGTTGTATTGACAGAGGAAGAATCCCTTCCTTCTCAGTCTTTGGTTTGGTGAAACTGAACAGCTGCTTTCATACCAAGCACCCTCCAACAAAGGGCCCTTTCCCACACCTATTCAAAGCTGCATTTACTTGTCTGAATGTGATCTTTGCCCTCATTTTCTGAAGAGCAGGGCTTCCTTACCTGGTGGAAACACCGCTCCCAATAAAATGAAGAACCGCATTTGTCGTCCTTTTTGTGGGTACACCAACTGCTACTCTGCTTTTTCTATCCAACACCCACCCTTCTGAACGTGTAGCTTCTCCCAGTTAGCTTAAGTGTGGAACTGATGCATGACCTTGCACTTTGAACTGTCTTTCACACCAAGAAGCTTAAAAATAGAACAAGCACAGTCGGATTCCGGTGGCCATGTTATTACTTTCCTTCCCCTCTGAGCCTTCCCCTCTAAGTGGCTGCGCCTTGGTCTCACTTTTGGGCATATGAAGCAATCTTCAAAATCATGAAGATCTAGAGTGTTCAAAGTGCTCCATTTGTGTTGTTTACAAGATGTAAAGGCAAAAATACTATGAAGATGCTGCTGTAGGGAGTCCAGCGTAGAGCAACGAGGATGATGAGGGAGGTGGAGCACCTCCCTTATGAGGAGAGGCTTGAGGGAGCTGGGTCTCTTGAGCTTGGAGAAGAGGAGACTGAGGGGTGACCGCATTAATGTCTATGAATATGTGAGGGGTGGATGTCAGGAGGATGAAGCCAGGCTCTTCTCAGTGTCATCTACTGATAGGACGAGGGGCAGTGGTTGTAAGCTGGAACAGAGGAGGTTCTATATAAATATCAGAAGGAACTTCTTCCCAGAGAGGGTGTGCACTCTCCTTCACTGGAGATATTTAAAACCCATCTGGATGTGTTCCTGTGTGACTTGGTCTAGGTGATCCTGCTGTGTCAGGGGGATTGGACCAGATGATCTTTCGAGGTCCCTTCCAAGCCCTAACGATTCTATGATTCTTCTAGTGACCCATTCGCTTTATCAGATGGCAGTCATTGAAGCCCAAGTCATGCGGTTTCCCCGTACACCCACCAGCAAGATGCTGGCTCCTCTCCAGGGTTTTTATCACTCATCTCTTAGGCTTTTGTTTTAGGATCTGATGAACTGTTTCCTACCAGTGCCTGCTTCCTCCTCCCCGCAGACTGGCAGACTAATCTGCACCATGAAGTAGCTGAAGGGTGCAGCTAACAGCAGGTCTTCACTGTCTATCTTCAAGGAATATTGCAGCGACTGAAGCAGCTGGGTGCAGGCGTAGAGCAGGCTGCTCTTTGCTAAAAGTGAGGGATGGACATTAGTGCTTTTTGAACATTATGGCAACGGCTGGTTCAAGTGTGGGTGCTCCTGTGCCTCTTCAGGCCACTGGTCTGGAACAGCAAAATGCTCCGGGCTGGCACAGGAGCAGAGCTTCTCAGCAGGAACGAAAAATGCCAAGGTTTTGGCACTTGGAGTTTTCACTTGCTGAGAAGAAAATGGATTGCGGAGCTGGTCTTGGAATGTAAACAACCAAACTCCTGAAATCTGGCCAGTACCAACCTGTTGGTTCTTCACTTGGTGCACAGGTACCTGTTCATCCCACAGCTGGACAAATTGTCCAGAAGGATGCTGGCAGGGACAGTCTCCAAAGCCTTACATGGATCCAGAGGAGCTGCATCACTGCATTCTCTTCTGCTGCTGGGCAGGTGACCTTATTGTAGAAGGATATTAAATTAGGTAAACAAGACTTTCCCTTTGTGAGACCTTGTTGCCTGATGACCGAACTGTTCTTTCTTTTCCAATAGCACTCAGGATGACCTTCTCCATATTTTTTCCAGGTACTAAGGTTAGACTAACCACAGGGTGTAGAGGACCAAGCAAACCAGGGCCGTCTTATGGACGTTAGCACTGGTTCAAGGAGCAGATCACAGAATCATCCAGCTTAGAAAAAAACCCTCAAGATCATCAAGTCCAGCCAATAAATAGTGGCTAGTGGCTAATACTGATGGTGTCTGTGCTACAGGGTTGATTCTGCTATGGCTGCTGATTAACAGCATCAGGTTTGTGGCAGAGGAGGTGTTGGAGATGCTGAGCAGCTGTGCTCAGTGCATGGACACGAAGGTCAGGGACAGCCTCTGGGGCCTCCTGCACACAGGGTCTGCCTCAGGGCCTGCACCCCAAAGGCTTCCTCTGAAGGATGCTGGGAGGGAGGACAGGCTGAGAGAGCTGGGTCTGTTAGCCTGGCGAGAAGGAGACTGAGGGGACATCTGATTGATGTTTATAAGTATCTAAAGGGCAAGTGTCAAAACAATCGGTCAGGACTCTTCTCAGTGGTGCCCAGTGACAGGACAATGGGCAATGGGCACAAACTGGAACACAGGAGGTTCCATCTAAACATAAGGAAACCATTTTAACAGTGGAGGTAACAGAGCTCTGGCACAGGTGGCCCAGAGAGGTTATGAAGTCACCTGCTCTGGAGACATTCAAAACCCACTGGTATGTTTTCCTGTGTGATGTACTATAGGTGGTCCTGCAGGGGCTTGGCCTAGATGATCTCCACAGGTCCACTCCAATCCCTACTGTTCTATGATTCTATGTCATGAGACAAATATAAACACTGAAAGAAAATCATGGGATGTTTAATCTCCTTTTATTTTCCAGAAACAGATCATTTCTAGAATGTGCATTGCAAGAATTGCTGTAATTTCACAGAATCACAGAACATTAGAGATTGGAAGGGACCTCGAAAGATCGAGTCCAATCCCCCCACACTTGCAGTGAGCTGGTGTCTGAACACGAGCACTGCTTTGGCTCACTCACGACAAAAGGTAGTGAGGAGGGACTGGGAGATCTTGAGCACAGCAGGAGCTCTGGAACAGTTATAAACCAGAATCCTTAAAAGGGAAGCAATTTGGTGTGAAAGGCCGAGTCATAAGGATGAATTAGACTCAAGAAGTGATGCTGACTCAAAGTGGTCCAAGCTGGCAATAGCACAGGTGGGGAAGTGAAGAACAGCAAATCCTGTGTCTGTCGGCCACTCCCTGAGTGGGTGTTTTTGGGAGGGTGCAAGCTAAAGGATTCAACCTATGGTAGGAAAACCATGACCTAACCTTGTCCATATCTATGGGTAACTAACTCACAAAGCACCAATTAGTTCATAGAATCACAGAATCATTAGGGATTGGAAGGGACCTTGAAAGATCATCTAGTCCAATCCGCCTGCAACAGCAAGATCACCTAAACCAAGTCACACAGGAACCTATGCAGTCAGGTCTTGAACATCTCCAGTGAGGGAGACTCCACAACCACCCTGGGCAACCTGTTCCAGTGCTCCGTCACCCTCACCGTGAAGAAGTTCCTTCTCAGGTTGATGTGGAACCTTCTATGTTCCAGCTTACAACCATTGCCCCTCATCCCATCACTACATGACACTGAGAAGAGCCCAGTTCCATCCTCCTGACACCCACCCCTCAAATATTTGTAGACATTAATGAGGTCACCCCTCAGGCTCCTCTTCTCCAAGATCAAGAGACCCAGCTCCCTCAGCCTCTCCTCGTAAGGGAGGTGTTCCACCTCCTTTATCATCTTCGTTGCCCCATGCTTGACCCTCTCCAGCAGCTCCACATTCCTCTTGAACTGAGGAGCCCACAACTGGACACAATACTCCAGCTGTGGTCTCGCCAGTGCAGAGTAGAGGGGGAGAAGAACCTCTCTTGATCTGCTAACCACCCCTCTTCTAATCCACCCCAGGATGCTGCTGGCTCTCTTGGCCACAAAAGCACATTGCTGGCTCATAGTCATCCCGCTATTAGTTAATGGTGCTTCCTTGGAAAAAGAGCTCAGGTATGTGATGGCTGTCTGGTGACTCAGACACCACTGCCTGAGCACACTCCTCTTCTCTGTCACGCGTCCCATTCTGCACCTTCTGCTGGGCAAGTGCGAGAGTCCTCGGTATAATGAGTGTCTCTGTGGTGGTTCCCTCTGCTTGCACGCAAAGGGCCGGTGAGTGTTTAAATCTCTGTTCACTGCCTCACCTCTACTGTGAACGGCAACCATTGTATTTGCAGAGCCATAAATCCAGCTGTACGCTTGCCTTGCTGTCAGCACTGACTCCAAAAGCAGAGTAAGAGCTGCTTTTCCTCCTCCAGTTGCAGAAGTGGCCAACTGCTGAAGCTACCGAGTTTCCACTTGTTCCCGGAGAGCGCAGCAGAACATCATCTGCTGTTCCTGTGAGAACATGCTCCGGTGAAATGAACAAGCCCAGCGCTTTACCTTCTCAGGAAGGAAAATGAAAAGCAGTCAGGTGCTTTGCAGTGCTTCCTGCAGGAAGGCAGGCTGATGTTGAAGTTTTCACTCTGCATAATGATAAAATCAGCAAAAGCCTCCAAAGTTCTACCAGAGGGACCTCATGCATCAAGTACATGATGAAGATGAAGGCTAACCCTTCTAACTGAAAATATTCTGTATTTATTAGACCCAACCACAATACTGACTTTTTAACAATCAATCAGTTAGGTTTGATTTCCCTGGGGATGGGGAGGGAGACATTTGAATCCTTTCTTGAGCTGGGCTGTGCTCTCTCCTAATGCTTTTGTCAGTTGTAGGCTACCCAACAACTTTTGGAACTCAATTGTTCTAACACCTTGCAGAAACATCTGGTTGTAGTCATGCATCCTGGAGTTCAGATAGTGCCACTGAAGGCTGGGGCGCAGAACTCTCAGGGGGAGTAGTGATTTTTTAATAGGATCTTCTCAACAGTGGGTAACTGATCCGCTCTGATGATTTCACAGATGTACAGAGTGCCCCCCGGGAATGCTGTTCGTAGCCTCCATAACAGCTGGACAGCACTCACAGAAAGGCTGCCACTATCCATGCAACTCCTTAGGCTCTTACCTTGTTTGAGATTGAAGAGAGAAGAGTCCTTGTGTTGAGCTCAAAGCACAAAGCAATGGGCACGAGTGTCTGTGCTCTGTCAAACAGCGGTATTGATGGACGTGCAGTATCCATGGCATTGGCAGCTTGGGGAAATCAATACAGGAAAACACAAACATGCAGGTAAGTCCGCACCCCCAAAGGCACCCGAGGGTCCCCTACAGCAAATGACTACAAAGAATACTGTGTCTAACCCTAACCCTAATGTTCTGTGATCCTGTGAGTGCACAGACACTGCTCGGGGGTCTGGAGCACTGGAACAGGCTGCCCAGAGAGGCTGTGGAGTCTCCTTCTCTGGAGACATTCAAAACCCACCTGGATGTGCTCCTGTGTGATCTGCTGTAAGTGATCCTGCTCTAGCAGGTGTTGGACTAGATGATCTGCAGAAGTTCCTCCCAGCCCCTACCATTCGATGATTCTGTGACAGCTTCTCTGCAAATCCAAACCGTCCTGACAACCACTGCTTTAAAAGTTGCCTGCAGGGTTTTGTAGCTCAACTGAATGAGCAAAAAACCATCAGACAAGAACTAGAACCTGCACAGGAGTGAGAGGGTCAGAAACAGAAGTTCAGTGTCAAGAGCGACATTTTCAATTGCCGAGGCAAGTGACTTGGCTACTTTTGGCACCAGAGTGGAGCACAAAGAGGCTACACTGGTGTCAGTGGCTGCCACCTGCATAGAAGAGCACTTTCAGCTGATGCCATCCCTCAACACATTCAAAGACCGCTTCCTCGCAGCACAAGAAATGAGTATCCCAACAAGGAAT
>VXBP01000016.1:73494-85697 GCA_013400115.1 Rhinopomastus cyanomelas | reverse complement strand
GAATCACAGCTGGCAGTCCGGCCGAGGACATTGGGCTACGCGAACACGGGGCATCTGCTCTTCCCGCAGTAGCGGCTGCAATCGCTGAAAAGCTGCGGCCGAGCTGCATCCCGTGCCCTTCCCCCCTCCCCGCCACCATCCCGAGAACGGACAGGGCGGGGGGGCGGGGGGCGCTCGGCTGAGAAGCCGCAGCCCAAGAGGGCCTGCAGCACACACGAGCGGGCTACATACTTCCTGCTTCTTCTTCCTTTCTTTCCTACTTCCTGCCTTTTCTCAAAACAAACCGCCCGCTCTGCTTTTTCATAGGCTCACCCAACACGGACATCCGGGGCAGGTCCAGGACCAGGGACACCTTCCCCCAGGACAAGTCCCCTCTGGGGGAGGGGTCCTCCAAAACAAACCAACTCCTTTTTCTTTTCTTCTTCATGAAAGCAGAACTGCTGTATGTTTGAAAACGCTAGCAATTTTCAAACTACAACATGGCATTACTCCAGGACTTTTGTTCCATAAACATCTGCATTTGCACATCAGCCTGTAGTAGTGACAAATCAGAAGTAAAGATGCATAGTAACAGTGGAATTGTCATACACAACCCATACTGAATGATTGAGGTCTTTGCACTTTCCAACACCTTCCCATTGAAAGCTTTCCACTTCTTGCCATCTTCGCTAGGCTCTGTCACCACAGTGAACCCCTGAGGCATAAATTTGTCTTCTGTGATGACATCTTGAATGACTCCTTTCCAGCGCTTACAATCGCTCGCAGCGGCAGATGTCTCAGCTGGGATAGGAGGAGATGGAGGGGTGTGTGGTGGGGAGGGCCGCGCCAGGCTCCTCTCGCGGGAATGAATCACACCGCCCACTTCCCATTTGGCTGTGACCGTTTCCTCTTTAATTTTTACTGTGCCTGCTGAAATTCCAGAGGGGGAAGAGGGAGCCCCCCCCATCTTCATCGAACTCTTGGAATCGGAATTGAAAGATGCACAGAGAATGAAGAAGTTGCTTTACCAGCAGTCGCTCCCATGCTAATAGCATTCCACAGGGCTCTGTCCGTATCTTCCCAGATTTCTAGCTGAAAAGCCGCTTCAATGCCTGTAATTAGTTCATGGCTCCAAGCCCACAGTAGTGAATCTTTCACAGCAGAAGCATCATATATCACCTCTCTCGTAGAGAGCATAAGTCAGAGGAGATTTTGAACGATTTCTTTCTCTTCATTCACCCCCATTCCTCCTGTCCAGCCGCTCACATGATCGGCGCGAGTTTCCAATCAATTTAGGTGCACCTTTAACCCATCCAAACTGCTTCCAGCAGCTAAAGAACCCTTCGCCGGGGGGACAGAGAAGAAATTACTACCGGCCTTCCCACGCCTCTCGATCCTGTTTCCAACTGCACGCTGCAGTGACCACGGAATCTGAAGAATCCCGAGTAACGGACTATAGCCATAATCTATTACCTTCTTCCACCGTTCGGGCGCCAGCTGTCAGCGAGGTGTGATTTACTGACCTGGGGTCCAGGGTTGACTGAGAGGCTGTTCGTGTGGGAGCTCTAGCAGGACTTTCACACTCAGACCAATGTGATCTCGGAAAAGCCCAAGAATACCCGAAGACCAAAATGTCCTAGACCAGAATGAACCAGAATGAACATTTATTAAACAAAGCCACTAACTTATATAGATTCTTGAGCTTGGAGGAGACTGAGGGCTGACCCAATGAGTGTTTATAAACATGTGAATGGTGGGTGTCAGCAGGATGGAGCTAGCCTCTGCTCAGGGGAATCTAATGATAGGACAAGGGGCAATGGGTGTCAGCTGGAACAGAGGCGGTTCCACATAAATATGAGAAGGAACTTCTTCACAGTGAGGGTGACAGAGCACTGGAAGGGGCTGCCCAGGATGTTTGTGGAGTCTCCTTCAGTCACAAGGCAGAACCACCCAGTGGTGATTTGGCCATAGAGAAGAGCAAAAATGATGCAACTAGTGGTGTCTTCTGGCAGCAGACCTCAGCTATTAAGAAGATACTCAGAGATTGTGAATTAATCTCCAGTTTCTCAGTGTTCCCACTGGAAATCCTCCCCAGTGTTGGAAAGCATCAAAGAATTCTTGAGGAGGAGGTTTTGATTCTGCTGCTTGGCTGCAGGCATAGAGCTCTGGACAGACACCGACTGAATGGCTTAGAAGGGGTGCAAAGGGCAGAGGATTGGTTGTAAAGCTGCCAGATCAGAGCCCTCACACTGCTCCCTCCTTCTGAAGGCAGGAGCAGCAGCCCTCCATGTGAATACTCAGTGGTGAAGGGCCTTCTGGATAAAGAGGAGAGTGATGTCCTGCCTGTTCACCAAAATCCCCCCAAAGGGCATGGCTAGTCTCCCCTGCGTACCCCCTGTCTCTCCACAAGGCCTTACAGAAACACTCACACTGCATTAACAAACTCTCACTGCAGAACCCTGCTGCAGAAAGCCTCTTCCTTCCAGACAAACCAGAAATTCAAGTCAAAAGCACCTCACCTGCAGAGCATGACCCAGCTTTGACATGATGGGCAGCCAGGCCCTGGGAATAGAATTTTGCAGAGCATCTGCTCCACAGTATCTCTGTGATATCTTGAATCACTACATCACTGGATTTTGACCCATGGAGTTTCCATTCCCCTCACAGCAGGGCTGGAACATGCTCCAGGAGAACATCTCAGACACTTAGGCATCAGCTATGGAAGGCTGCTGAGAAATGCTCCCAAAGCAGAATGACTGTAAGTGATCCTGTAAATGCACTTGTAAGTACCACTGACGTGTGCTTGAGCCAAACACACGCCTCTGGAGTAAACCAATGCATGAGAGGACAATACAACAGCTAAGAAAGGTTTGTTTGTGGGTGTTTTGATGTCTAGTTGAAATAATAATACAGCAGTAATAATAGATTCCTGTAGACTGCTGATGCCCAGTCAGGAAAGGCTTTGAGTTATAAGAGCTTCCAGGGACTGTAATTACACAGTCATGGGATGGTTTGTGTTGGAGGTTCATCAGAGATCATCTAGTTCCAACCCCCTGCCATGGGCAGTGACACCTCTCACCAGAGCAGGTCGCCCAGAGCCCCACCCAGCCTGGCCTTGAGCACTGCCAGGGAGGGAGCAGCCACTGGGCAACCTGTTCCAGCACCTCTGCACCCTCACAGGGAGGAATTTCTTCCTCAGATGTGATCTAAATCTCCCCTGTTTGAGCTCGAAACCTTTCCCCTTGTCCTAGCACTAGAATATCTCCTAGCAAGTCCCTCTCCAGCTTTCCTGTAGCCCCCCATGTCAGAAAGCAGGTACTGCTGCTTCAAAAACCAAGCAGATGGTACTTGCCCATCATGGAAAGGAGGCTCAGACCCATGAAGGAGCTAGAGAGTAGGTCATGCAGTGCTGCAAAGGAGCTGCTCTTACATCGCAGCTCTTCTGCTCCTTGTAGAGATGAACCCCACCATGATAAGCAAAGCTGGGCTGGAAAAGGGCTGATTATTCTCTAAAACTTTGCACGAGTGAAGAGTAAAGTCTCTGTCTCCGTGGAGGCAGCTGAGGACAACCTTTGCTGTCAAGGTGCACCAACGCTCTGCATTCAGCAACGCCTGTGGCAGCTGGGGCACATGCAGTGTCCTCTAAGCAGAGGAGCATAGGGTGGCTCTGAGTGCCCCATCCTAAGCCTGGAATGCTGCTGTGGGCACCTAGGGCATAGTCTCTCAGACTAATGAGACATTCCATAAGGTGCTGCCCTTGCCCTCAAGGTCCTCAGTGACACCAGGGCCTTCCCACTGCCTTCAGCTTTCCCTAAAAACCTCACAAGCCACGTCCATCCCACAACCTGCCACCCCCTTTCCATGTCACCCACAGGTCTGAACCCAGTAGCCTCTTCCTGGGCAGTTACTGGCTGTCCAGCAACCAGCAAGTGGTTATTTCTTCCAGGGTAACGGGGACGTGAGGGAGGCTGCAGGGCTAAACAGGGCTCTGACTCCTGGAGAGACAACGGTCACCCTGTGCTCAGGGCGGGTCAGGCTGCTCTGACCTTCTGTGCTGGCAGAAGCAGCTTTGTGATGCGATGGCACAAAAGCAGAAGAACCACAAAGCTCCTCTTCGTGTGAACAATCAGGGACTGGAAAAGCCAGGAGCTCATTAAAATCAAAAGGGGCTTCTCATCAATGGTCAGAAGATTGAAGGAAGGTTTCCCCTGTTGTCAAAGGTTCTCTTGGGTTCAGGTACAAGGGATGAGGAAGGACAGCAAAGCCAAGAAAGGTGAAGGAGGATTCATTTGCTTTCTGTAGACATGTGGAAGCACCTCCTCCGGTCACTCCATCCATGAACACGGAAGCTCCTCTCTCATCCTGGTGCACCACTGAAGGAGTTTCTCTGCTCCTCCCCACTTCCCCTCAGAGGCATCCTGGAGCTCTTCAAAGAAGTAAATGGGTTTGGCTTGTGAGTGAAAGGCCTTCAGCTAGAGACTCAGAGCCCTCACTCATGTGAACCATGTCAACACTTCAGTAATGCAGTGTCTGCACAACGGGGCCTCCTCTCTCCTGCTGCTAAAACCTCCTACAGACTTGACCCAGGTCTTCAAAACCCACTGAGATCTCAGCAAAGATGAAAGGGCCAAGCAAGCCTTCATCTCATGAGACCAATCATCTCCACTGCCACCACTGTGGTTACTCCTGTCAGCAAGTGGCAGCAAATGGAATGACATAGGTGGGGACAACCTGCTCTTGCAGACGAGGAGAGACACGCTCCAGAGTACAGCTTTGCTATTTTTCCTCCTAGATGGTCTGAACAAGATCAACAGTTGCTGTCTTCTCATCATACTACAGAACTGGTATTCCCAGCTCAGCTAGAAAGCTGCATACAAGGTTTAGTCTTCCTCTAAATACAGGGAGAAGAATGTGAAAGGCTGACTTTGAGGAGGACCTTTTCCTTCATTGCAATGTGCTTGGGACCACTCAGAAGTCCTACAACAAACCTTCGTGGTAGATTCCATTAACAGGTGTAAAGTAGATATAAAGAAAAGGATTATAAAGATACTGAACTAACAGAGTGGGGAGACAGGAGATGAGGGAATTGTTCCAGCGTTGATGAACCGGTCATCCTGGTCAGCCTGTAGCCTCTCGTGGCACCATTTCCAGCATGGAACATTCTGTAGTTTCATTCAAAGACTGACCAAGATGAAGGTGTCTTCTGCAGAAAAATGAAGCCAGAAGGACTGTCAGACACACCTAGAACATTTCACATCCCGATTCTTTGTGCTGGTCTGGTCTTGTCCTTCTGCCAAAAGCATTGGCCCCGCTCACTGAGCTCAGAGCCTCCAGTGCTGCCTCTCACTTCTGCCATTCCGCAGCTGCACACAAAGGCCAGAGACATCAGGATGGAGCCCTTTGCTGCCGAAGAAACCCAGCCCAGGTGTGTTAGTGGGTTCTCTCTTGCCTGTACGAGAACAAGCACAGAGTCCAGATCTCCATTCCTCACTCTGACAAGACACCCTTCTGTGCTGTTTAGGAGGGACATCTGGCCACCTCCATCCATGCCCACAACAGTAGCCAGATGTTTTTCTTCTGAACTTCAGGTCTACACAAAGAGAGCGAGAAGGCCATTCCCAGTGACATCCTTCACAGTGGTTCACAGGCCCTGGGAAGCAGGTTAGTTATGACAGTTCCTGGAGCAAAATCAGATTCATTGCATCGCTCTGGGGAGTCCAGAGAGACTTTCCATCACAGTGAAGGCAGGGATGTTGTTGAAGCTGTCGTGCCACTGCACCATGACACCCTTTCACATCACATGCATGCTGAGTGGGAGCCTCAAAGGGAAGCACAGAACAATTATCTGCTTCAGTTTCTTCCCCTCTGCGTAACCAAAGAAACCCACTGTCTGCCTGTCCCAGAGGCCCAAAAACCAGTTGGGCATCCTGATGATCCTAGAAGTCTTTTCCAACCTCAATGATTCTATGATTAGGACAGCTAGAGACAGAGCACCCACATCACCCACAGTGATGTCTGGTGACAAAAACTGCTCTCAGTCAGATCAGCTCAGTGCCTGGAATGGCCAGTGACTGGGAAAACCAGAGGGAAAGTCACAGCAAATCCCATCCCTACTCTGCATTTGCCTGGTACCTTTGTGAATCTCTCCTGAGGCTGAGAAACAACTCCCTTAGGGCCCACGTCCTGCAGAACAGTGGGATCGATGATCTCTTGGGTCCCTTCCAACCCCTAACATCCTATGATCCTATGATCCTATGAACGGTGGGACACTGTCACCCGCAGAAGGGTGAGGGTGGTACAGCACCACGCGTGCAGAGCTGCGCCCACGTCAGCGGCAGCTGGCTCTGGAGCCAAGTGCCTCACACAACCTGGCTGGTGCTTAAAGAGAGCTTTGTCTGGCTTCCTTCCAAGCTGCTCTCAAAGTTCCTCCATGAGATGTGTCGTCCCAGAGAGGCCAGAAGGAAAAATGCTCCATAGCTGCATGTCGTGAGCCCTGAAATCTGAGCCATGGTCCTTTGTGGCAGGTTGGCTTGTCTGCTCCAAACTTACCTCAATTCCTTCTCATCATTCTGCCCCAAAATACATGGATTAAGCAGGAAAGGGCAGAATTTGTTTAATTCTTCATCCTTCTCCCCCCAAAATTAACCTCTTACTTGTTTTAGACCTTGTAACCGTGTGGTAGAAGACAACCTTCTCCCTTTCAGAGCAGCACAGTGAAGCCCATTTTGGTTAGTGGCAACGCAGCAGAGATGGACCCAACCTGGTTTGGGTCACTTGTCTGAAAAGCTCCATTCTTCAAACTTTAGTTTTTGGTTTGTTGGTCGTTGTTCTTCCTGGACAGGAAGGACATGAAGTCAAATTCTCTTCACTGCACTGTTACTGGGTGCTTTACCCATGAGAAGGGCATCGCACCAAGCAGTGTTTTCTTCCCTGTAGAAACCTCCAGTTCCAGTCTTTCTGGAAACAACAGCTGGATCTTGAGGTATTGACAGGCAAAACAGAACATAGTGGTTGGTTTAATGCCCTTCCCATGAGATTTATAGAGTGATAGAATCACAGGGTTGGAAGGGACCTCCAAAGGACATCTAGTGCAACCCGTCTGCAGCAAGGAGGGTCATCACTCACCAGACCAGATGCCTAGAGCTCGGGCCAGCCTGAGCTTGAATGGCTCCAGGGATGGGGCCTCCACCACCTCTCTAGGCAGACATCCTGGGATCCCCCACCTTCAGATTCAAAAACGTTTTCCTCATGTCTGACCTACTTTTTATTTACTCCTGGACAAGTGCTGCTGTGCTTTATGTCAGAAGAAGCATGATTCCCATGTGGGTCCAGTACTCACTGTGAGATAACTCCAGTTCTGATGGGGCAGAAAAGGACTGAGCATCCCATGAATTAAAACAAATTGCATCCGAGGTCTACAATCCACCAGAAGAGACCAAAGGCCTGCCAGGCTCTGGTAGAAGAGGGACAAAGATCTACACACCTCTCCAACAGAATCCAAAGCAGTGATGAGAAAAATATCCTGTGAGGTTCTCCAGACAGATCATAGAATCACAGAATCATTAGGGATTGGAAGGGACCTCAAAAGATCATCTAGTCCAATCCGCCTGCAACAGCAGGATCACCTACACCAAGTCACACAGGAACACATCCAGTCGGGTCTTAAACATCTCCAGAGAAGAAGACTCCACAACCCCCACAGGCAGCCTGTTCCAGTGCTCTGTCACCCTCACTGGGAAGAAGTTCCTTCTCAGGTTGACGTGGAACCTCCTGTGTTCCAGCTTACAACCATTGCCCCTCCTCCTATCACTAGGTGACACTGAGAAGAGCCTGGCTCCATCCTGACACCCACCCTTCAAATATTTATAGACACTAATGAGGTCACACCTCAGTCTCCTCTTCTCCAAGCTCAAGAGACCCAGCTCCCTCAGCCTGTCCTCATCATGCTCGTTGCCCTACGCTGGACTCCCTCCAGCAGCTCCACATCCCTCTTGAACTGAGGGGCCCACAACTGGACACAAGACTCCAGATGTGGTGTCACCAGGGCAGAGTAGAGGGGGAGAAGGACCTCTCTTGATCTGCTAAACACCCCTCTTCTAATCCACCCCAGGATGCTGTTGGCTCTCTTGGCCACAAGAGGGAGACACTGCTGGCTCTTTCTCCTGCACTACACTCCAACAGGTCAGTCCCCAGTCTATACTGGTACCTAGGGTTGTTCTTGCCCAGATGCAAGACTCTACACTTACCCTTGTTATACCTCATTAAATTTTTCTCAGCCCAGTTCTCCAGCCTGTCCAGATCTCGCTGAATGGCAGCACAGTCTGCAGGGGTGTCGGCGACACCACCCAGCTTTGTGTCATCAGCAAACTTGCTGACAGTGCACCCTAATCCCTTATCCAAGTCATCAGTGAATAGTCTGAACAAGATTGGTCCCAGCACTGATCCCTGGGGCACTCCACTAGATACAGGCCTCCAGCTAGACTCTGTCCCATTGATAATGAGCTTTTTTTGTTGCTCAGCATCTTTCATCCCAGCTGGGGCTGGAGGAAGCAAGCAGACACACGGCAGGAAAGAGAAAAAACAACCCAAACAAGCTAACTTCAGTTTGAAAGGGCAAGGGATGGATTTGGAGCCAGTCTGAGTGGAAATGCAGCAGTCTGTTCCATAAGTGACCTGGAAGCTGTAAATGATGGTCAGGCTGTGGTGCAGCTTCTCACCTGCTCTGGGCTTAGTCCCTCCACAGCTAAAAAGGAGAGTCAAGCTTCATGTGCTACTGCAGCCTACCAGCACTTGTAAAAGCACCCAAATGCAGCATCTCACCCTGTGCATCTCACGCTGTGCTTTTACCTCATATCCCACATAGTGGGGTCCTGGCACGGTCAAGCTTTGCCCAGGACCCTGCCAGAGGAATAACAGATTTACTGAAACTAGGAACCTCACCACGACTTCCAAGGGTTTTGCCTCCATGTGCTGAACAGTTTCTGGAGCTGGTTTTGCTGCAAATCCTAACCTTTGTTTTCTGCACCAGGGTCACCTCCTTCTCTTTGCACCTCTCACGAGGAGGTGGATCAGACCCTGGTGAAGGAAAGCAGCATAAGGCAGATCTGCTTGGTAGCAGCAGCATTCCTCGCTTGGCCTTGAGGCTAGCAACTGCTCTGCTCTCCCCAGGACTGGCAAAATCCAACTATCAACAAACAAAACTAATCCGGGAGACGAGAGATGGCTGGATGGGTCTGCCCTGGAATCCAGCCGGTGCCCGAGCTCACTGCGAGTTCTGCTGAGAGACTCTCTGCCTTTCGCAGAAATAACATGCAGAGCTATGTGCAAATGGGTTCTGGCTGCTCCTTCCTGCTGTGCAACTCCTGCTCCTTTATTCTCCTCTCCCTTTTCTCCTCTCCCATGACTCGCATTCCTGTTTGAAAGCATACCCCTTGCTGGAAAAACGGGATTTAGTGCCATGCTAATGCTCCTCCTGATTTTTGGGGAGGGCAAGAAGGAAGGTGGAGATGGCTGTTATTTCAGTTCCACATACTCACATGTTAAAAGGTTTGATGAAACTGGGGTCCACGTGGAGGAAAGGTTTCCTTTCACTGTTTTCTTGAGCAAAGAGAGGAATTTCTCCCCTAGCAGGAGCTGTGTTAGGAGGTGGGATGGTCTCTTCCCTGTACATCAAGAATCTAGGTTCCCAGATGCCTTTTCCAGGCTTCTGGATCTGTCACCTTCTTCTTAAACAGAAAAATTCAGTTTTTATTAGAATCAGAAAATAATTTTGGGTAGAAAAGCTCTTTAAGCTCCTCAAATTCAGCCATTCTCTCAGCACTGCCAGGTCCCTATTAAACCCTGTCCCTCACTCTGCATCTCCATAGCTTTTCAAGCCCTCCAGACACAGGGACTCCGCCACTGCTCTGGGCAGCCTGGGCCAATGTGCTATGACACTTGTGGTGAAGATATTTCCCCTAAAGATGAATCTAAAAGAGCTGTAGCATTTTGGGATTACTCTTATTCCTGTTTAGCTTCCAGCCTTCTTCTGTCTTTCTGTTCTGGACATCACCTCCTGCACACAGAGGCAGTGACGAAGACACTGACGGAGTTTCATGAGTCAGGACGTACTGATGTTCTTTGTCTTTGATGGTGGGGGGAATAAAAACCCAAAACTGGATTTATGTAAACCCTTGTAGATATTGATTATCTTATTTTATGAGTAATGGGTTGCTGTTGATAGGCAACAGTGGGGAGACTCTGCTTCTCCTGCTGTGCTGTGCCCTGTGTCAGAGCCACAGCAAAGGTGCCTGCACTGACAGAGGAACACAGAGCTCCCTATTTTATAACTAACAACCTGCAGACACTAAGCAAATCCAAGGACAGCATTCATTGTAGGATTTCTGCAGCTGTTAATAAATCACTCAGGCTGCACTCTGGCAGCTTATGACATCAGCAGATCCCCTCAAGTGAATTAGAGCCATTAATTTTCACAGAGGAGGCCACCTCTCATATCTGGTGCTAGGAGCATGTGCACTTTGAATTAATTAATAAGATGCTGATGGAAAACTTCTTTGATTTCACCCCTCTGTACAGCCATTTGTGTTGTTCCACCTCTTGGGTTTGCAGTGGTCAGGGAGAAGTGACTCGTGCCATCAGCCAGAGGTGACTGCATGTGGCTGCAATGGTGAGATCTCAGGGCAGGCCAGTGCTGCACAGATGGCAGGGGTTGGTCCTCCCAAAGATGTAGCAGGAAGATACCTGCATGCAGAGAAAACAAGTTCTCCAGGTGCCCATGCCAACATGAAAGTGTTGTTTACAGTGTGGAGCCCATCACCCCTCTGCAAACATCCACTGGTCCTTGTAGTAAAAGCAGTAGCTGCAGAGAATCTGCTGGATGCAAACAGGAGATAAAAACACATGAGAGATCGAGCTACTCACACCTGATGATTTACTTCTGCTCCTTCCCTGTATTTCTGGTTCCTCGTGTTTCTTGTGCTGGGCTACTAAGATCAGCAGAACCGATGGCAATGCTTAGGGCACAGAGGGTCCAGTTTAAAATGCCAGCATAAATTAAAATTAGAGACAGAGAATGAGAGAATTGTCTGGATTGAGAAAGACCTTAAAGCTTCTTCAGTCTCTCCCAGCACTGTCAGGTTCCCACTAACCCCTGTCTCTCACCCCACATCTCCATGGCTTTGCAACCCCTCCACACATGAGAACTTCTC
Source organism: Rhinopomastus cyanomelas (assembly GCA_013400115.1). Taxonomy (NCBI): domain Eukaryota; kingdom Metazoa; phylum Chordata; class Aves; order Bucerotiformes; family Rhinopomastidae; genus Rhinopomastus; species Rhinopomastus cyanomelas. The sequence continues at coordinate 74,511 of VXBP01000016.1, read as the reverse complement.
CACTACCCTGGGCAGCCTGGGCCAGGCCTGGGGGACCCTTGTGGAGCAGAGGTTGCTCTTCAGGGGCAACCTAAACCTCCCCGGCTGCAACTTGAGGCCATTTCCACTTGTTCTGTCAGTTGTTCCTTGGGAAAAGGGGATCAACCTCCACCTAAATCCAACCTGCTATGAGGGTGTTGTGGAGAGTGAGGTCTGCCCTGGGTCTCTTTTGCCCAGTTAAACCCCTCCAGTTACCCCAGCTGCTCCTTAGAGCACTGCTGCTCCAGCCCCTTCTGCAGCTCTGCTGTCCTACTCTGGACCCCTTCCAGTCCCTCAAAGTCTTTCTGGTAGTGAGGGCCCCAAATCTGACCCCAGCACATACTTCTAGCACCAGGCATGAAGGTGCCTTATAGCTGCTGAAGAGCCACCGCACACATGACAGCCGGGCTCTGTTATCAGCACAGACACACGCCCAGGGGCTGCTCCAGAAACACTTACACTGGGTCTACGGAACACTCTGGACCCACAGAACACTGAAACCTGGTGGGATGATTCCCACGACTGGAATGTAGGGATAGATGGGTACAAGCTCTTTAGGAAGGACAGGCAGGGAAGGAGAGGAGGAGGTGTTGCCCTTTGTATCAGTGATCAGTTGGAATCATTGGAGCTGCACCAGAGGGAGGATGATGAGCTGGTTGAGAGTGTGTGGGTTAAAATAAAAGGGATGACAGGGGATGGTGATGTTACTGTAGGGGGGTCTGCTATAGGCCACCTGACCAGCAAAAACTAGCAGATGAGGCCCTTCACAGGCAAATAGAAGCAGCTTCCAGGTCACAGGCCCTGGTCCTCATGGGGGATTTCAACCACCCTGACATCTGCTGGAGGGACAACACAGCAAGGCACCAGCAATCCAGGTTGGTTTTGGATTGCATTGATGATAACTTCCTCATCCAAATGGTGGAGGAACCAACTAGAAAAGGTGCTATGCTGGACCTTGTTCTCACCAACAGGGAAGGGCTGGTGACCAATGTGAGGCTC
>VXBP01000016.1:0-71307 GCA_013400115.1 Rhinopomastus cyanomelas | reverse complement strand
AGATCAGAAACACCACCTGACTTGTATGTTCCTCCAGTGTCATTGGGTAAGGAGTACAGTCAGCTGGGGCAAAGGAAGTTAGAGTTTTCCTCCCTCCTTATGAGAAAAGGAGGAAGTAGAAATGTAAAGAAGAAAATAAACTAATAACATCTCCAGCACTCACACAACCAAACAGCCACAGTTTCAATAGTATGAAACAGTAGGAAAACATGTTTTCCAGCATAGGGCAACGAGGATGATAAAGGAGGTGGAGCACCTCCCTTCTGAGGAGAGGCTGAGGGAGCTGGGTCTCTTTAGCTTGGAGGAGACTGAGGGGTGACCTCATTAATGTCTACAAATATGTGAAGGGTGGGTGTCAGGAGGATGGCACTGGGCTGTTCTCAATGTCATGTAGTGATAGGATGAGGGGCAATGGTTATAAGCTGGAACATAGGAGGTTCCACATCAACCTGAGAAGGAACTTCTTCCCGGTGAGGGTGACGGAGCACTGGAACAGGCTGCCCAGGGGGGTTGTGGAGTCTCCTTCTCTGGAGATGTTCAAGACCCAGCTGGATGAGTTCCTGTGTGACTTGGTTTATTTAGGTGATCCTGCTGTTGCAGGCGGATTGGACTAGATGATCTTTCGAGGTCCCTTCCAATCCGTAATGATTCTATGATCCCTGTGGGCACAGAGAGCAGCCTGGGGTGTCCATAAAACGATGCTGAGATTGTGGTACCAACGTGCTTACGGTGTTGCTGCTCCCAGTGCAGTCAGTGGTCCATTCCAGATAGAAGGAAACCTTTCAGAGGTTTATAGTTTGTGTTCAGCTGGTGGAGCAACACGGCATGCAAAACCTGCTCCTCTCCAGAGCAACGTCTTCTGAAATTGAGTCAAATCAAGCTTCCCCAGCCATTTGGGGTGGTGGGAGAGGGGCCATTCCCAGTAACCTAATTAAAACCAAAGCCAATCCCGTGCAAAAGTCTATTTTGTTAGGAGCTTTAGCATCCTGCTCTGAGGAAACTGTTGAGCAGGGGTAGGATGTGGCCAAACCTCCTTTTCCCAAATCCTTCCCTTTGCGGGAACACGGAGAATGGAAAAGCATCTCGTGAACTTGTAAAACTTGTTTTTGAGACCAGGCCAAGGGCCAAGCGAACATCAGGACACCGGGACACATTAAACTCCCAATAAAACTAGTGAACTTTGAACAGGACAACGTTTGCTTTCGAGCTTCCCAACCCCTCGCTCGGCACCGACGGCCTTAGCGAGGGGGGTTTGTCCGCGACTACACTTTAAGCCGGGCTCGCTCCGCTCATGGGCACCACAGTCACCTACCGACACACGCTCCCCCTCCACCTTTCGCTTCCAGGGGCCCAGCGACAGGCCCCGAACTCGCGTGGGGACACCGAGCCGCCTTAGCTCCCCCCACCGCGGGGGCCATTTTTAAATGTCTCTGTGAGGCAGACGCGGCGGGAGCAGGTGCCGAGGCTAGCTGAGGCCGCGGTCCCGCTCGCTGGGGCGGTGAGCGGACGCCCTCCGACCCCGCCGACCAGACCCCACTCCGGGTCCACGGACAGGCTGAGACAACTCCAATTGCCTGGCGGCGTTGAGCCCCCGCACTAAAGGACAGCTCCGCGCGGAAGGATCCCTCGGCCATGCCAGCAGAGCCGGAACTACTTCCCATACACAGAAGCCGGGCAGGCCGGGCCGGCGGCTGGCCCGGAACTTGTTTTCTCCCGGCGAGATCCCTCCGCTGCGGCGCAGCTGAGCGGACATGGGCGCTGCGACAGGCGCGGCACCTCCTCCGCGGCTGCCGCGCTGAGGGGCCGCCCCCGGTGTGGAGCGGGGCGGGAGCGGTTCGAGGAGAGGGGCGGGCGTGTGGTGTTTTGCATTGCAACTCCGTATCCTTCCGCGGTGGCGGACGTAATACGGCTTCTGTGTGCGGTGTCCCTCCGCCGCGGCAGCGCAGGGGCGGGCGGCGTCTCCCCGGACGGGGCAAGGAGGTCGTGGGCTCCGCCGGGAGAAAGGAGAAGGAACTTAGGAAGCAGCGGCCGGCCCAGCGCGGCGGGCTCCTCGCAAGGAAGCAGCAGCGGCAGAAAAAAAAGAAAAGGAAGAGGCGGCGGCGGGTCCAGTGGCCCGCCCCGCGGGGTCTCTGCGCGGGAGCCAGGGGGACTCTTTCTCACGGAGCCCGGCGGAGGGATCCGTTGGCGGCTGCCGCCGCCGCCGCCTCCCCCTGCTCTTCTCGTCTCTCAACGCCGCCATCTTGGATTTTGATCCGCCATTTTTTTTCCTCCCCCCACTCGGAATTATTTTTTATCAGATCGCCGCTTTTTAATTTTTTTTTTCTTTTTTCCTCTTTCGTTTCCCTTCCCTCTCTGCTCCTCCCTTGTTCATCCTTTGCTTCCCCCCTCCTCCCCGCACCTTCCTCTCCGTTTCCCCCTGCCGTGGATGAGCCATTTTCCCCTGGTGGTGGCGGGGCCCAGCGCGGCGGGGAAGCAGCAGGTGAGGAGCCTGGACGAGGGGTCGTGGTGGTGGACGTGTGTATAGGGGTCGCGGCTTCCCTGGGCCCTGCGAGCCTCGCGAATCCCAGGAGGGCGGCTGGGGATAATCAAGGGGCGGGAGAGGGACAGCGGCCCTGTGTAGTGTAGGACGGGGTGGGCCGTGGCCACTAGTAGGAAGCGAGAGAGGGGGCTGCAGGCGGGGTCGGGCCGGTGGTGCCGCTGGCTGCAGGGGGCAGCACAGGCCCAGGGAGGCGGCCGGGCCCGGCCCGGCCCTTCCGTCTACACCCCCTTCCCGTTCCGATCCTCAGTACCTGGAAGCTGTCGTGTTCTGGCTGACCTCGGTCTGAGCCGGCACCGAGGCCTGACCCGCGATTGTGCTGCCTTGAGTGACCCGGGCTCGGAACTGTTGCAGGTACACAGGAGCGTCTGACATGTGTCAGACTGAAAGAGGGGAGATTTAGGTTAGATCTTAGGAAGAAATTCTTCCCTGTGAGAGTGCTGAGGCACTGGAACAGGTTCCCCAGGGAGGTTGTGGAGTCTCCTTCTCTGATGTTCTGTGATTCTGTTGTGGCTGCTGCATCCCTGGCAGTGTTCAAGGCCAACTTGGATGGGGCTCTGGACAGCCTACTCTGGTGAGAGGTGTTGCTGCCAATGGCAGGGTTGGAACTGGGTGATCTCAGAGTTCCCTCCCAACCCAGACCATCCTGTGATTCACAGGGGAATAGATGTGTTTGAGGAAGGGATGAAGTATATCTTTGTCCTGCATCAATGTCTGAAACGTAAAGTTCTTCGCCACTTTTTTGCTCACTGGAGAAGTCAAGATTGGAGTTGAGACAGCAAAAGAATGTGGTGCTCTGCGGAATCAGAACCACTCTGGTTGGGAAAGACCCCTGGGATCATCGAGTCATAGGCAGTGGGAGAATCACAGAATGGTTTAGGATGGAAGGGACCTCAGAGATCATCTAGTTTTGACTCCCGTACCATGGGCAGCAACACCTCTAACCACACCAGGGTGCTCTACTTAACTGAAAAAAATTTCCAAACAGCAACTTAACAAACTCTGGTATGCTCAAGTTGAGTTGGGTGCAGGGCAAAGGAGGTTGGACAATAACTGCAAGTGCCTGACCTGCTGTCTCCTGTGTAGCTCATTAGAACATCCCTCAGCAGAGCACTACATAGTTACAGGTAGCCAGACACAGGACAATATTTCGGTCTTGAATCACAGTATGCCTTCTGAAGCCTTTCTCCTCTTACCAATCTTACCTGAGGGTGAAAATGTAATGTCTTTAGGGCTCTGAGGAAGCCCTGAGCGTTTTTACCCTCTTCAGGTTGATCTCCAAAGTAGGAAAACAAGATGAAGTCTGTAACTTGATGTTTTCCTGGTGCGTTGAATTCAGTACGGGGTGACCCAGCCTGACCAGAGCATTTAGTAATGCAACTGGGGATAGACAGTAAGGGGTTGTGATCACTGAGGTTGAAATGGTTTAGAGTAAGTTCAGAGCGTTGTCCCCCCTTTCCATAACCTGGTCACTACAGCTGTGGATTCATCCTCTTCTCTTTTCATTAAAAATGAATTTGAGTGTTGAATTCTTTAACGCGGTAGCATTGTGTACAAAGACAAAACTGACTTTGTTGAGAAAACGTCGTTGGGCTGCTTTGGTACTAGAGCCAGGTAGACACAGGCCAACATCTCTGCCTTATACCCACTTGAGTTGACAAACTGGGAAATGAGACAGGCTTAAAGTAGTTACGTTGTACATTGCATTTTGACTGAGGAAGTGGAGTGGTCTGTCCTCGTACGCGCAGTAACCGGTCTAAGTGAGGCTCTTGGCTGCTGGCTGTGCTCGGTTTGCACCGTCCTGCTTCAGGACTACAGCTCCCAGCAGTTCCTTCGCTTCAGGCAGCTTCCGGTTGGCGACACTTTGCAACAGACACAGGGAGTGTAAGGTGGGATGTGGTAAGCAGGGAATCTAGAGCTGTAAAGCGCAGAGCGCTGGGCTCACAGAAGCACTGACCCTGTCCCTCATCCTCCTGTAACCTTCTCTGGTTCCAGCCAGTGATGTTTACACTTGAATTTCAGGTGACTTCCATGATTTGATCACTGGTTTGAAGTCTTCACTGATCTGTGGAGTGCCAGCTCTGTTGTCACTGCCCAGCTCTTAGATGTGCAGCCAAACTAGTGTAAGTCCTGTAACTAAACTGGTAAACCAGCTGGTGCTTCCCTTTCCACTGCTGCCACTGTTCCTCCAATATTGTGTTCTCTCACTCTGGTGCCTGCTGGATTCTCTGCTAAATCTGATCAGCTCATGAGAGCAGCAGAAAATGGCATGCTCTCCCCCTCTTTCAGGCCATGAACTTAGACTGAGCTCCAGACTTAGTGGAAATAAACGTTGGGAATTGGCAAGGGAAGGGGAGGAGTTTCTCCCTCTCCCAGAAGCTTTTGGGTTGTCTCAGCAGAGCTGCTGCAGTGAGTTCCTGTGTGCTCTCACAAACAGGCAGCCAGACCACAGTTGGATTTGATGCTGTTTTACAGCCTCTCATGTGCTGCTGCTAATCCATGTCCAGTTCTGTACTGGGCTTATTCTGAGAATAAAGTGGGTGAAGAGAAACATACGAAAAAATGTAGGGGTTTTTAATCTGATTTACTGAACTGTTTCATACGGAGGGCAAAGAAAGTCAGAACTGGGTGGGAAATCTGGTGGCTAAAGTTGTCATCTGCAGTGCTGGGGCCTTTTCTAGATGTAGCTTTGTCCTCTGCAGTAATTGCAGCCTCAGCTCACTTGCTCCATGTGATAGGACAAGGAGCAATGGGTGTAAGTTGCAGCAGAGGAGGTTCCGCCTCAACACAAGGGGGAACTTCTTTACTGTGAGGGTCACAGAGCACTGGAACAGACTCCCCAGGGAGGTCGTGGAGTCTCCTTCTCTGGGGACTTTCAAGGCCTGCCTGGATGCATTCCTCTGTGATCTGTGTTAGATAGTTTTGTCCTGCTCTGGCAGGGGGGTTGGACTCCATGATCTCTTGGGTCCCTTCCAACCCCTAACAACCTATGATCCTATGATGATCTTCAGAATTTTGAGGGACCACTTGATCTCTTTTCAGGATATGGCTTTGACTACAGTGATCATGGGGGAGTAAATTCCCAAATACCTTTGGGTTTTTTTGGTCGCTTTCTGTGATTCCAGAGGCCTCAGTTACTGCCTGGCTTGGCTGTGCTTGGTAGTGTCAGTAATAATCCATAGAGTTGAATGTAGATTCTGCATTTGCTTCATACTTGTAGTGAGCCACAAGCATTCCGGGCCTCCCGTCCTTCCCTGGCTTCGTGGTGCTTGTCTGAGGTGTCAAGAACACAAGTAAGATTTGAGGCTGTTTAGAAAAAACTGCGTGAATTCTCATTCACCTTTGGTTTTGCTCAGTCTTTTGTGTTCTCAGAAACACTAATAATTTCCAGAAGTGGCTGGCAGGGTTTTTTTGTTACCTAGCTGGGGTGCTGTCGTGAAATCATCCAAAGCCTGTTGATCCTCTAGAAACCTGGTTGTGTAGTTTTGCTCTGCTTTCCATATTCAGAGCTCTGTTAAGCTGAGGCTGTGCTCATCAGCCCTTTTATTTGGGTTTTGTGTCCCTTGGGCCACTGTCCTGTTGAGGGTATTTTACAGCTATAGTTAGTTGTAAAAAAATCAAACAGTAAACCCAAAGCCAAGACTGGTTTTAAAGTTTAAGTCATAAATCCTGAAACTGTAGTTTAGATGAAAGACCTTTGTCTGGGTCAGCTTGTTAGGGAACTTCTTGGTCCTGGTGTAATTGCTTGTATCCTGAGGAGGGATGGACAAAATCCACTGCCTCTGCTTAGAAGTGTTTCCTATCCTTTAAGTAACAAATATTTCTATGCAAACAACTTTTGGTAGACTAAAATAAATTACACTTGAATTTCTTGTGTGTATGTAGGGTTTGGGGTTTTATTGCTTTGGTTTTGTGCAGTGTTTTCCCCCACTACAAGAAGACTTTTTTGCATTGAGAGCCCAAAACCTGGAAGTCTCAGGCAGCTGCTGAGAACCGTTTTAACAGCTAGAGCTTGTTTGCACAGATTTCGTGGGGATTTGCTATGCTTTGTGGTATAAAAGAACTAAGGCTTCTGAAAAGGGATACAAATCTGACCGGTGCTGTTTAATCAGTCTGGTAAACACTTGTGGCAAAGGCTGACTTTGTGGCATGTCCTGTGATGCATAGGAACACTTCACTTATGGATTGGTGCTTCCCAATGTTTCTGAATGCAGATAATTCTCCAAAATTGTGTTTAGTAAATTTAGAAGCAGATTTTCATTTCTGAGTTTTCAGTTTTGCAGTGAAATGCAGAATTCCTCGTGAAAGGTGCTGAATATTTAAAGACAGCTAGATGTGCTGCTCAGGGAAATGGATTAGTGGTGACCTGACAGTGCTGGGTCAGTTGGACTTGATGAGCTTAAAGGTCTCTTCAAACCAAAAGGACTCTGATGCTGGGAATGTGATTCAGCTGTAGTTTGACGTTGGAAGGAAAGTGCCTGTAAAACTACTCTAATAGAGTTGTAGAAGTAACAACTCTATTACTTGTAGACAGTAGTGGTGAAAGGGTTAAAACAGCAAAGCAGACATTTATATTGACATTAAAAAGCTGTAACTGTGCTGCTAAGCTTAGCAGTATAGGTAAACCCCAGTCAGAAGTGGCCCATTCCTGGTAGTCTGTCATTTGATGACAAACCTCTTTAGTAGAACTTTTTAAAAATGTGGAGATGTAAATTTATTCCATTTTTTCCCTCACCTGGTAGCTTGGTATTTCACTTCTATCTTTTCTCCTTTTCCTGAGGCATGTGTGAGCATGGGGACAGGCCCTTATGAGCTGCTGCTTAGGAGGAGAGGCTGAAGGAGCTGGGGTTGTTCAGCCTGGAGAGGAGACTGAGGGAGATTGCATCAATATTGAGCAGAATGTAAAGGGCCATTGTCAAGAGGATGCGACCAGGCTCTTCTGGGTGATGCCCAGTGACAGGACAGGGGGCACTGGGCGCAAATGGGAACATGGGAAGTTCCACCGGAACGTGAGGAGAGATGTCTTTACTGTAATGTTATCAGAGCCCGATCCCAGACTGACCAGAGAGGCTGTGGATCTCCTGCTCTGGAGACACCCCAGACCTACCTGACTTGCTCCTGTGGGATCTACTCTGGGGGGGTCCTCCTCTGGTGGGGAGTAGGACTGAGTGATCCCAAATGTCCCTTACAACCCAATAAATTTGCCTTCCATGATAAATTATAGAAGGTTTTAAAGCTTGTAGATTTCTGGAAGTTGTGGATTTCTGTAAGTTGTTTCTGTAAGTTGTTTGAGCCACTATATCTGTTAAGTCATCCCCACTGTTTTATACCTCAGTTTTCTGAATCGTTGTAACTCGTTTAGGTCCTGATCATCTGGTCATAAATGTTTATGTTGGTGTCTAACAGAAATCTGTACTTTGCTAACCTTAGCTGCATAAAACCAGCATTTCTGCAAAAGACTGTATTTGGAAATGTTGGTTAGTTTGCTGGGAATTTCTTTCTCTGGATTGAAATGTCTATTCCATGATGCCCATTACCTGCATAAATCAAGTAATATTTAAAGAAACTGTTAGCCAATCACCATTATGTTAAACCATGTATCGAATCATATATAAAGGAATCTTGTATGCTTAATAAATGACGCTTGCATCAAGCAGTGTTCCGTCTCAACTGCAGCACTGCATTGCCACCTTTTTTTTTTAATTACAGTAAAAAGAAAGGGCACAATTTATTTATCTTTGAGGAAACAGCAGGGAGGAGGATTTATTCAAACCAGGTAAATGCAGTTGTAAAATTGCAAATCACTGAGGGTTTTTGTGAACTCAGAATTTGAAGTAAAGATTTTTTTTTAAAGTAAAGTTTATTTTTCAGCAGCGTTTGTCTTTAGTTCTGGGAAGGTATTTGTATCACATCATTCTTTGTCATAGGCTTCTGAATGTCTTAGAGATTTCATTTGTTAGGAAATAAGACTTTAACTGGGAGTGTAGTTGCAAATTTGGAGTCTCACAGCTGTGTGTGTATTTCTCCCTGTGTACATGTGCAAATGTAAGCACACAGGTGTAGATGTGTGTGATAGTCATGCTTGCCACACTGACTTGTCATAGCCATTTATCAGCTCCAGAATTCCCTCTTTGCTGGCAGACGTGGCTGTAGGTTGTAGGACAGTACTTCACCTGTGGGTATCTGTATCTGCAGCACATCCCTGTGCTGATGCTTATGAACTGGTGCTCTGTCTTCCTGATGCAAAAGCATATAACGTGATTTTCCTTTTTAAATTTTTTTTGGTCAAAACCTGGCTTGGAAACTGTTTCCCAGTAAGTTCTAATCATGTCTATGTTTTTGCTTCCAATAGGAATTTGACCTGACATTATTCATCCACTTCTCCGAGCCTTTTGAAAAGAGACTAAATGCAACTGAGTCAGATTGTCTGTGGGAATGAAGTGGCTGGGAGAATCCAAGAACATGGTGGTGAATGGCAGGAGAAGTGGAAACAGGTCAACTAATGACCACGCACTGAGTCAGAACAAACTGCAGCATGCAGGAAAGGAGAATCCGAAGACAGGCAAAACTGGAGTTGAGAGAAGATCGAGCAGATGTAAGCACTTGGAATCATAGAATCAATCGTTAGGGATTGGAAGGGACCCTGAAAGATCATCTAGTCCAATCCACCCGCCACAGCAGGATCACCCAGACCAAGTCATACAGTCAGTCAGGGTTAGAAGGGACCACTGGATCATCCAGTTCCAACTCCCCTACCATGGGCAGGGACACCTCACCCTAGATCAGGCTGGCCAGAGCCTTATCGAGGCTTGTTCCTGTGGCTCTATGGGGTTCATCTCTGTGTTGGCAGATCAGACTTCTGCCTTGTCTTCATGGGTGCAAGAGGTCTGTGCTCAGTGCACGACTGTCACCAGAGGTGTTAAATCGTGTGTGTTGGATGTGTTAGTTCACCTCAGGAATTGATTTCCTGAGATTAATTCAAAAGTTAAGTGAGAAAACTGGATGTGAATTAATGTTGAAACGGTGTATGTGTCAAATATGTGACTGGCACTAAACGAGAACTGATGTGTTTGGAAGTGGATCACACATCATCTGAAGGACCAGCCCAACTTACAATGAATGCACCTATGAATTCAGTGTGAAACAGTTTCAAGGAGCTGTTGCTCTGGGATGAAGGACTAAATTCAAAGGCCTTTATTCAGATTTTGGGAAAATCAAGTGTGCAATTGTCATGGCTTTGTCAGGTTTCTAGATTGGAAACTTCAGAAGCAGCTGTAACTGACTGCACAGGTAGTCTAGAAAGGTGATTGTAGCTGGAGTGGGTAACAGAGAAAGAATCCAAAATTAATGAAAATCCCCTGTACAATATATTCTAAAATACTTTGTCTTTTGGCTGCTACATAAGTGACCGAAAGCAAGAATGGAAAATTAAATGTGCCTCTGCTTTGGGCATTTTATCGTCTTCTGTAATTGTCCTGTAATTTTTCTCTCCGATCCGTGGCTGGGTTTGTAACGTCTCTTACGTGATACCTAATTGAAACTTTTTTGTTTGCAGGTAGCGGTGCTTCAGGATTTGAGGGTCAGAGTCGCTATGTGCCTTCCTCTGGAATGTCCGCCAAGGAGCTGTGTGAAAATGATGACCTAGCAACTAGCTTGGTTCTTGATCCCTACTTAGGTTTTCAGACACACAAAATGAACACTAGGTAACTTGCATTTCTTTTTCTGGAAAAATGATTGGTCTTTGTTGATGTAATCAGCAGAATTTGCTACATGTTTACAAAAATCTGAAATAATGGTGGCTAATGAGTAGGTTCTGTCCTCACTGTTTCTATAGTGTCGTGTTTTGGACAGTGACTAGAGCTCTGTGGCAGCGAGTGTTTATAGCACCATCTCAGCTCTTTCTGTCGGCCCTTTTGTGCGTTCGTGCTGCAGAAGGGGTTGTTAATCCTAGCTTGAAGAGTTATAACGTGGTTAGTTTTAAACCATTAGTTGTTTGAAATATTTCAAAGACAGAGGTTTGTGTTTTAGAGTGTTGTTTTCTCATCTGCTTGTGTGCTTATTTATTCAGTTAGTTATTTATCCTCACTCTTACAACACCGCAAGAGAGATCCTGAGCACTTCAGGCTTGGTGCCGCTTGAGCACTTCGGTGCCCCTTGGTTATAAGCTCTTGCAGACCCCAGCAGAAGGAATGCTGCTCAGACAGGTCTGTATAGAGAAGGATAACGTGCATGCTGGGAACTTGGCTTACCAGAATTGTATGTGCTTGAGCACCGCTGAGCACCTGAGTACTTCTGGTCTAAATTCAGTGTGGTCTTAGGGTTTAGTTTCGTGCCTCTTGCTGCACTGCAGGTGTACTGGTGATGAGATGTTCTCTAGATCTAGCTTAAACTTCCATTTGCCTCCAAGATCGGTACTGCTAGCTTACAGGAGAAGCTATGTATAAATAATAAGTTTGTAAGGACAGGAATTACGTGCTGCTTATTACACAGTAAGAACTGGGGCTTCCAGTCAGCATGTCCTGGGAAACAGGCTACTGAACCTTTCAGACTGTTGCTGTGGCTGTTTTTAGAAAGGAGTTTACCTGTGAACCTAACCCAAGTGTCATTTAAGTAGATTTTTTAATCTGTGTAATTAGCTGATTGCTCCAGAAAGACTGCTAGATTAATTGAGGTTGTCTCCTAACAGAAGCAGTTGCTGGTAAAGCCCGACAGCATGTTTTGCACATGAAATGTTGCAGTGTGGTACTAACAACCGTAAGACTTACTACGAAGAGGTTGTTTTTGTTGGAAAGTGCAGCATCCATTTTTAAGAGGAAGCATAGCATCATTAAGAGGAACCATTACTTGATTTTTATAGAAGAGGCTTTTAATGAACATATTTGTACCACAGGGTTGGGCAGAGGGGAATCATAGAATCATCAGGGCTGGAAAAGACCTCCAGGATCATCAGGTCCAGACTTTACTCCAACATCTCCCTAACCCCTAGACCATGGCATCAGGTGCTCTATCCCCTGAGTTTTAAACAAATCCAGGAACGGTGACTCTACCTCTTTCCTGGGCAGCCTGCTCCAGTGTCAAACCACTCTCTCAGTACAGAACTTCTTCCTAAGATCCAATCTGAACCTCCCCTGATGCAACTTGAAGCCTTTTCCCCTCGTCCTATCCTTAGTAATTTGGGAGAAGAGACCAGCACCAGGCTCACTACAACCTCCTTGTAGGTAGCTGTAGAGAGCAAAATGTAAGTTAATCAGTTGTTTCTGCTTTATTCTAAAGAGATGATTTCCAGCTCTTGTGCTGCCTCATGCTTAAAGGCTTTGCTGGTTTACTTGTGCTGAAGCTCTGGTGTTAGAGCAAAAGTAACTTGCTGTAGTTCCTTGGCCTCTGAAATAAAAATGCCATCCACACAGTGCCAGTTATTAAGAGGCTGACATGGTGCTGTTTTGACAAATTCACTGCTGATGCTCTCTTGACAGAGGTTCAGGAGTAGATTTTGCAGTAGAAACATTTACTGTGGCTGGTGTACTCTGGAGAGTTCTATTCTGGATCTCTTGCACATTTGGTTCAGACTCCCTGCTCTCAGCAATGGAGCAAGGTACTGTGCTTCTAAACTCGCCAGAAATTCTTCCAATTTCCTTTATAGACACCGACCTTTGGCTTTATACCTTGGAGTTTCAAGATTATTTAAGTATTTCTGAGGTGAGAGAAGCTTGAGGGAGAAGGAGCTTTGCTTTCCCAAGCCATTTCCCTGCATCTTCCTACTGAGACCACCTCGGTTTGCCCTTAGCTGGAATAAAATTGTCTTCTAGCTAGTCTGAACTGCAGCAGTTGTAGCTTTTTTGGATTTTATTGACTAGGGAGAAAGGAGTATTTCCTAGAAAGCTGTGAAAAGTTTCTGTTCTGCAGCTTCTCAGGAGAAGGGCTGCCTCATACTTCTTTGAAGATACTGTAACAGCTGAACTGCTCATTCTTAGCTTACTTTGAACCACAGACCCTTGGGTGCCAGGAATTTCTTTGGAAAGTCCTAGTTCCTGTTTCAAGTTTCACGCCTCTGCCTACAGCATAACGGTCATCTGACCTTCAAAATTTTTGAGGCTTCTACAATCTTTTCACATCCTTCCTGCTTCTAGTCATTTTTTTGACTTTCAAGATCTGGGCACATGGTGGCTATTTGGCTCTGGAAATGGTGCTACAGGAGCTTCTACTTGGCTCGTGAGAGTTCCACCAGCAGCATGCAGTACTTGAGTCTAGAATCCGTAGAAGCACCTGCTGAAGGTAATCCATGGAGCCATGCTGGTGACTGAAAGGCACAGGGCCAGGTTCTGAGCCCTCTGAGGTAGCTGGTCAGGTATAAGTGTGCGCTCAGCCTCTGAGAACGGTGTGTTGTGAATGGCCTGGCTTTGTGGCTTCTCAGTGCTAGAAAACAGAATGTTTGTTCTTTTTCTGTAGATCTTGAGATCCGCTTTAAGCTGAGCATCTTCTCTGCTTTTTTTGTTTGCTTGTTTTCTGATGGTGGTTGAGTTGGGTTGCTGCTTTCTGTAACTGGCCTGGACCAAGCTGCTTCTTGAGGATAAACAAGGATGATTGTGCGTGTCAGCACATGCATTACCCAGCTCAGGAGCTAATGCATTTTTGGTTGTGATGGTTCTTCTGCCTGTCTTTGCTCATGCAGGTCACTTAGCCACAATATTCTCATCGGTAGTTCAAGGGTCATTTTCTTTCATGAAGAGGGCTCAGCAGCTTGTTAGGCAGTTGGCTTTGTGGGGAGGTGGGATAGATACGTTCTTCAACACTCCTTGGCACAGTACATGCAGCAGTTCTGAGCAGGTGTGTTTCTTCGCTGACTCTTGTTGTGCTGTTAGATTGTTATCCCAGGCAGAAAAAACTTCTCTGACATCTTCTCAGAAGTGCTGCTGTATCTTCTCTGAAAACCCACAGGTTTATGTTGATAATTTTTGCCATATTCAGAAAGGTCTAAAAGATTGCTTCAATGTTATATTACAAGGAAGTTTTTCAGGTGAAGGCAGAGATTCTGTGTGAAAGCTGCAGCCTGAAACACTTACAGCCTGAGCTGATGCTGCTGGAAGTAACACGCTGGTAGGAGGGCTAGCCTTATTGGATTGGGAGCACAGGGAAATTGAATCCTCACTATTACTAGTTATTTCTGATTAAAATCTGGCTGTTCTGCAAGGTGAAATAAAACTGGGATGTACAATGCTTGCGGGTATTTTCTTTCCTTCATACAAGTAGCACAGAAGCAGCACATCTTGGTCATCTGCTGAATGAAATTGCTTCAGCATTCAGGGTTCTGACAGGAGGAAAAGCCAAGCAATACGGTAGTTCAAAAACCAGAGTATCTCTGAGGAAGTCAGTGAGGTTTCCTTCTGCCAAAACTTTGTTTCCCCTTGTTTAGTTTTGTCACTAAATGCAGATTTCATCTGGTAGGAGGAAAACAGGTCAGCTTGGGAACGCACTGCAGGGGACAAGTTCTGGGACTCAGTTGTGTGGATTTAATCAGAAACCATTAGCCAGTTTAACACTTGTGCCCTATGCTGTACAATCAGAAGGTGAGAGCTGGAAGTGGAGCTGCACAAAACTGCTTCTTCTAGCCCTAGAAAATGTCTGTCTTTGTGAGGAGTCCCCTGGGGGGTGTTGTACACACAGAAGTACACAACTCCACCTGTGCCCCAAAGCTGGGGGTGGCTGTGTGCTCAGTCACAGGCAGTTTCATACAATCTTAGAATGGTAGGTAGGAATTACAGAAATTTGACATGATCTCTAATTAATTGTGATTTTTTGTGGCTCAGAAGTGGGGCTCCTGCTTCTTGCAGTCATCTAGTTCTTTACTCACTTTTTCCTGATGAAGATGTGGATAGATTTTCCCAAATCTCAAGCCTTGGAAAGAAGGTAGAATTCTCTGCTCATGTAAAGGCGTTATTTTCCTATTTTATTGAGCCATGATTTCTTACCTGGATTATTTTTGCCTGAGGGGAACTCTTAATATTCCACTACTTGCAGAACTTCAGTTTTCCTCAGGTGTAGTAACTATGCTATGTGTTACTATTTGTGTGGTCATTTGTGAGTTGTATTTGGTATGAACACACACATTTGCAATCCACATAAACCCACACGGTGTATTTCTCTATCTACAAAAAGGCTTCAGGTTGGGAAAATGTTGGTTTGGAATCACTTGAAAGTATCATTGAGCATTTGGGGTTGGCTTTTTGTTTTGAGATTTTACTCAGCCTTTTCAGTTGTGCTGTTTGTTTCCTGCTTAAAAAATGGAATATAGTGTGTGAATTTGTAGAGGGATGAAATTTAAAATCACACACCAGCCTAGCCACAAAAGCCACAGATCCCTTGGTACCAGTGTGAAGCAGAGTGCTGTAGTTTCCTCCTTACTTGCTGCAGTTTCTTTGCACATGCACTTTTACAGACAGGCATTAATTTTATAGACATTTTATGCACATTAATACTCGTTGCACTAGGTCTGTAGCTGCTTTGTTCCTGTGGACCAGCGATGAAATTGGTGAAATATTGTTCTATGTTGGTTAATCTTTGATGTCAGAGATTTGTTTTACAAATAACCTGTTCTTCTGGGCAGATGGGAGGATGTTAACGTTCCGAGCAGCATGACTGTTGTTACCTTACCTCTGGCATTACCTCAGGCCTGTGATCAGAGAACATAATGGTCACCCTGGGCTAGGAGTTAAATACTTGTATGGCGAGTGAAAGATTCTGCTGCGAGTGACTGTGAGGAGGAACTGAGAATAAATAACACTGGACTGGTATAGCTCTATTCTTTATTTCAGATTTCGACCTATTAAAGGAAGGCAAGAAGAACTAAAAGAGGTGATTGAACGTTTTAAGAAAGATGAGCACTTAGAAAAAGCCTTCAAGTCCTTGACGTCAGGTGACTGGGCCCGGCACTATTTTCTTAACAAGAACAAAATGCAGGAAAGGTTGTTCAAGGAACATGTAGGTGTATTTGTAATTAATGTGCTTTTTCAGGTGGTTGAAAGGCTAAGAAAATGTCAACATTTCTTAGGAATGTAGCCGCACTAAAGTAATCCACTGCTCTATTCTGTGTTATATGATTGCTTCCTAACAGAATCATCCTTTGATTTATTTTTTTTTAAACCCAGTTAGTTCACACCTTTTCCCTCTGTTTTCGAGTTCATTTATCATTCCTTTTTATGTAGAAAGGGAAACACATTTGCCTCTTGCTGTTGGCTTAAATCACAAACAGAAGAGAGAAGACAGCTCTGGGAGATGAGTTGTGAGGGCCCTTTCTTTNCCCCCCCCCCCCCCCTTTTTATTGTGTTTGTTTTGGAGGGGTGGTGGGTTTGGTTTTTGTTTTTTACAGATATTGTACATCAAATTGTGTGACACAAGGGGAGAAGCCTTGCTGCCGCAGAATGTTTCAGCTTTGGGTATTGGAGCTTTGTGTGGGAGCATTATTCTTCTCCCCACACCCTAAATCCATTGTGGCTGTAGCAAAAAGAGTGTTGACTTGCAAAGTTGTGAGGAAATCCTAGTATTTATTTACTTAAAAAAGTCCAGGAAGCCTCTTTCATGTATGAGTGCAACATTTCCAGACACAACCAAAAAGAATTTAGCCTAGTCAAAGTGCGTGAAATCTAGTAGTGTAGGAAAGAATAAGCATCAAATTCTGCTTCCCCTAAGTGTTTTTTGAGTAATATAGCTGCATTTTAATTAAGAGATGTTGGTCCAGCAATCCCAGAGTCCAGTATCTAGATTCAGCATGGAAATAACAGCTTGTTCAGAACGGGACAGGATAAAACGGGAACCCGTAGAGTTTGCAGTGGTATTTAAAGATGTGAGAAGAATTCTTGAATGCAGCTGTCCAGTGACTTTAAGACTAAATATCATTAAGACCTCTTTCATTGCTTGGGCCAGTTTGTGCCGTTTGAGGCATCTTTTAGGGTTGTTTGTTTAAGCTGCTTGGATGTTCATGTTGTCTTTGTGAGGGTTCCTGCAAGTGACTGAAGAAGTAGATTCACACAATGTACGTAGCTACCATTTACAACCAGAAATGCCCTTCAGCACACCAGCACCCCATTGCAGTATCCCATTTCTTCCTGTGGTTTCTTTGTGCAGTTCACTATTCACTATTTTTATATGAAGTTCCTCACTGCTGTTGTTTTGCTTGTAACAGAAAAGTTCTGTTTTCCTTCCTTGCAGGTATTTATTTATTTACGGATGTTTGCAACTGACAGTGGGTTTGAGATCCTGCCCTGTAACCGGTATTCTTCAGAACAAAACGGAGCCAAAATTGTTGCAACGAAAGAATGGTGAGAAATACAGTTCGCTGGTGCCCTCTGTTTCTGTTGAGGATCTGATAAGAGTTCTCAGAGTTCTGTATAAAGGGAGATCTGCTAGGTTGTGTCATAGAACCATTACGACTGGAAATGTCCAAATGCCAGCCAAACACACCCATACCCACTAAACCTTGTCCCAGAGAGCCATGTCTACAAGTTTTTTGAATCCCTCCAGGGACTCCACCACTGCACAGGGTGGCCTCTGTCAATGCTTGACCTCTCTTTCAGGAAGTTTTCCTAGTGTCCTTTCATGTCTGTTTAGTATCTCCATATTCAGAGCGAGCTGGGGCTGTTCAGCCTGGAGTAGAGGAGGCTAAGGGGAGACTCCACTGCTCTCTGCAACTGCTGGAAAGAAAGTTGGAGTGAGGTGGAGGTTGGCCCCTTCTCCCTGGGGACTAGTGATAGGACAAGAGGAAATGGGGTCAAGTTGTGCCAGGGAAGATTCAGATCTTAGGAAAAACTTCTTCCCAGAAAGCGTGGGGACACCTTGTAACAGGCTGCCCAGGGAGGGGGTGGGGACACCGTCCCCGGAGGGGTTCAACAAACGGACAGCCGGGATGTTTTAGGAGCTGGTTTGGTGTTTGGGGGTTGTAGGGCAGGCACTTGAACCCAATGATCTTGAAGGTCTTTTCCAGCCTTGATGACTCTGTGATCTGTGTCAGAGTAATCTGGCTGACATTTTTAGAATGACCACTCTGAAGAGCAGTGGAAGCTTTGTGTGCTGAGCGTTCAGAGCCTCTGATCTGCTCTGTTTGTGATGGTAGGTGGGCTGTTGGCACAGGACTGTATAATGGATTTTTTGGTCACTGTGTCATTTGTGTCCCCCCCCCACCAAATGGCCTATTTCAAGGACCAGCTAGACACTGAGTATCTTGTGAGAGAAGAAAGCATCTTGCCTGATTCTGTCCTATTTTTGAGTCAGTACTAGGCCTTTCTTACGAAGCTACTTCGCAGTGTTTCTAAAGTCAACTGTAATCAACTCCTGCAGTTTCTTGCTTGCAGTCTCAGGAAACTGCAGTTGTGGGAGCAATGATGAAGCTGTCTGTCAGAGTGCATGTAGTTGATTCTGTGTAGTAGCATAAAAGTTGTGTTTAATTTCTGATGAAAGGTCTGTTTAGCCTGGTGTCCTGTCTCTGACCGAATTAAAACATGAGGCTTATTGGAGTTGAGAAATGGTTCAGAAACCTTTCTTTTGGTGAAATTCCTTTGTCATTCTGGCATGCATATTCTGATGGCTGTTACTCTGTTTTTTACACTAAAGGAAACGAAATGATAAAATAGAACTGCTTGTGGGCTGTATTGCTGAACTGTCAGAAATGGAGGAAAACATGCTGCTGAGACATGGGGAAAATGACTTCAGCGTCATGTATTCCACACGGAAAAACTGTGCACAACTGTGGCTTGGTCCTGCTGCATTTATTAACCACGGTGCGTAGCGAGTACGGGTAGCACGTTAAAAGACACGAGCAGTTCGCCTCTGCTCCAGAGCACTGCTCTATGTGAACTAGCCAACACAGGACCTTAGAGAAGAGGGATGCATCTGGCGCTCTGGGTGACTGTAGCACAAAGTCCTGTGGGGATTTTCTCAGATCAAGGCTAATCACTGTGAACTGGGAAATTTGCAGAAGGTTCTAGAATTGATTCAGTCTTCCTTCACAGAGTCTTAAACTGGCAGTGTGGGTTATCTTTGAATTCTTTGTGAACTGGGTCAGCAGTAGTGTATTTCTTAGTGAACTTCTTAGCCCTCCTTTAGTCTTCTGTGCAGAAGCTTCAGATTCTGTTGCCTTTGTGTGCTGAAGGAAAAGCAGGCAGAATTTAAGATAAACCTTGTTACTTTAAAGAGGAGGGAACTGAATGCTTGTGATAGCACAGGAAACCAAAGCATGTCCAGATAGATGCCTGATGATGTAGAGCTTTGTGTGATAGTAATGTAACTCCCAGTATTTAGTTGAGATTCTGCAGTCACTGAAGTCAGAGTGAATCCTTACTTTAGATATCTATAACTATTCATGTTTCAGGTCTTATCAACAGTTAATTGACTTTATCTTTTGGACCTTTTTCAGATTGCAGACCTAACTGTAAGGTAAGCTATACATTAAAAAAAAAGCACCCTAAGCTTTTTCCCCTCTGTCCCTGCACCTTTTCCTCCCCAACTGTTTCACTTTTGTAATCCAGATGCTGTCCAGTCAATGATTAACCTTTCTTTTCCTTCCCCTTCCCCTCTCTGTTGTGTTCTTCCCCAGTTTGTATCCACGGGCCGAGACACAGCATGTGTGAAAGCTCTGAGAGATATTGAACCTGGAGAAGAAATCTCATGTTACTATGGAGATGGATTTTTTGGAGAGAACAACGAATACTGCGAATGTTACACCTGTGAAAGGTATGTTGGGGTGCAGAAAAGATCCCAAATAAGTGGAGTTGGGTATATCCATAGTGTATTTTGTGAGTCCTTGCTACCCCTGAGGAGGCAGCTCTGACACCACAGCTTTGACTGTGCTGTGAAGGGTGTTCATTTGTAACATGTAAGTACCAGATTTCCAAGAACCCGTGGGGTCCTGTTGGGAGCTGTGGGAAGGCTGTCACTGTGCCATTTCTTTTCAAGCCCCTGGAAGTAAGCACTGAGGACATTTGTGTATCTTCACATGCAAGGTGAGCCTGCTGCTCTTGCTGGCCAGCAGACTGCTGGATACCAGAGACAACCCTATAATTCACAAAATTCAACATAACACAGAAAGAGCATTCCATGTCAAACAAATAGCAGTTAATCTGAGAATAAGTGTTGTGTCTGCTTAATCATAAACCGCGTGAAGCCTGTCTGAGCTTTCTGGCGTGTTTCTGCTTAAGCTATACAGATTTCTTCCAGTACAACCTGCTGGAATCCACGCTGAACTTGTATTATGCCTGCACTCAGTAGAATTACACATGGGATCAGTAAAGAGTTACCACAGGAGTCCCAGCAGTGCTAGTTGAAGTGCAGGGACGGGTATTCATAACCTTAATCTTTGCCTGTGATTACTTGGAACAAGTTCTAGATTTGCTCAGCCACTTCATTTTCATTATAAATACATAGCTGAGCCTTTCAGTCCTAAGGCTGAGAGTTCCATTTAAGAACCTGTGCGAGGGTTTTGTTCTGTTTTCTGTATTTTCCAGCTCTCACTGATGCAGTAATAAGCAGTAACTGAAGCTGGATTAGGAAACATTTAAGTTACCCAAGCCAAGTAGTATTTTGAGCCACTGTATTTCACTTCCGCCTGTATAGTTTGACAACAAAACACCAAAATAACTGTAGAGCAGGGGAAAACCTACTTTTGGCAGTTTTTGTCATAAATTGAAGGTTTCTCTCACATCACACCAACGTAAGCGTGTTTAATAAAACAGCCTACAGCATGCCTGAAAATTCAGCGGTTATTCACAGTGTTTATGCGACTACACCCAGGATTCAAACCACTATAAATAAAACAAAGCTCTAGGTTTATCCCAAGAGTTACTGACACATCGTGCCCTCTTTCTTTGTAGGCGCGGAACTGGTGCTTTTAAATCAAGAGTAGGATTGCCAGCACCTACTCCTGTGATCAACAGTAAATATGGACTGAGAGAAACAGATAAACGATTGAACAGACTTAAAAAGTTGGGTGATAGCAGCAAAAATTCCGACAGCCAGTCCGTCAGCTCTAACACCGATGCAGATACCACTCAGGAAAAAGCTAATGCAAGTAAGTAAGGGGAGAAGCCGGAGTGTGGGGTTAACAGGTTTGTAAGACCTGGGGATAGAATTCCTCTCTGAGCATTGGGATGCCTTTGTGGATGTGTTTCGAAGTGCATTGAATCCCCGTAGGCAGTAGGATGGTTTAATAAAGGAAATTCAGAGTTTGAGTACCTCACTTTCTGTAGGAAAACAGTTCTGAAATAAATACTCTTAACAGAGGTTGTTATACAAAGAAATTTCCTTTGGAGATCCTTTGGCCGGGGCAGCTCTTCCCTCCCCACGTACAGTGCTAATCGTTCAGGTACCTGTTCAGAAGCGGAAGTGTACAGGTAGTTACCTCAGAAAAAAACAGAGTTTTCTTTGTGATGCTCCTCAGACACTTGGTGTCACAGAGTAGCGAGTGTCGTTGGTTTTACTTTTTTCACCTCCACCACCTTCAGTACAGGAAAACTATAAATAACTTAAATTTTTGCTTAACTAGCAAACAGGTTTGGAACTAAAGTATTAGGGTTCTGTCTGGCTCCAGTTTGCCGCCGTGATAGTTAAAATGTGAAAAGGAAAAACTCTTCCCCAAACCCTTTTCCCATCTCTCATTACAAAGCTGAAGAGCTGCCCCTTTGCTGGGTAGGTGAGATTGCTCCGTCACCCAGCAAGTGACAGCTGATGGGTGTCTGACACTGAAACCCTTACAGCAGTTAAAGTTTTAAGAATCACAGAATCATTAGGGATTGGAAGGGACCTCGAAAGATCGTAGTCTCCAGTGAAGGAGACTCCACAAGGTTTTTTATTCCTTCTGTAGGAGAAAATTCTAGGGTTAATACAAGATCCTGAGCCTCAGACTTTGCTGCAAAAATACAGTAAAAAACTGTAACGTGGGATGGAGTTAAAAAAAATGGATAAAAGGAATTAAAAATCACCCCAACTTTGGCAGTGAGGGAAGTGTACCTGGAGGTTGGGTGATCTTTGGACTCGCATGGCAATTCCTTTCAGGTCCGAATTGCGACTTCAACACTCTCATCAACTGTTTCACAGATTTTGATGAAGCATTTAAAGTAAATGAAGTATTTACAGTATTTGGGAGCAGGGAAACTCAAACTAAAGTTGTGTCACAACAAGCCCTCTTTCTTCTCTTACAGCTAACAGGAAATCTTCAATTGGCGTCAAAAAGAGCAGCAAAAACAGAACATTAACCAGACAGTCTATATCAAGAATTCCAACATCATCAAATTCTACCTCATCTAAACTAACTCATATAAATAATTCCAGGGTACCAAAGAGACTGAAAAAGCCTGCAAAGCCTTTACTTTCAAAGATAAAGTTGAGAAATCAGTGCAAAAGGCCAGAGCAAAAGAACGCTTCTAGAAAGCTCGAAATGGGAAATTTAGTTCTCAAAGAGCCTAAAGTAGTTTTGTACAAGAACTTGCCCATTAAAAAGGATAAAGAGTCAGAGGGACCAGTGAAAGTTGCAGTCTCTAGCGGGTGTTTGACAAGGCATGCGGCGAGAGAACACAAACTGAACTCTGTGAAAGGTGCTCATGAGCATGGTGATGTCCCACCCTGCACATACATTACACGGAGGTCGGTGAGAACACGCATGAACTCAAAGGAGACTTCTGACACAAAGCTTGAACCAAATACATTGGATAGCTATAAGAATAACGTGGCTGCCCCGCAGTTGGATGTTCTAGAGCAGCAGTCTCTCATGGGGAACGAAGCCGAGGCGGCTCATGGACCATCGCACAAGGCGGGGGAGATCAGGTGCCAGAAAAGTGATGCAGGTGTGTCAAAAAAGAAATCTCGGCAGGGGAAGCTCGTGAAAGCGCCCGCGAAGGCGGAGGAAAATCATTCTATGCACAACGCGCCTGCAAAAGACGTACCGGGTTTGGTTAGCTCTCAGTCGGAGCTGGGAGAGAGGAATAACGGGGTGGACGTGCCCGTTGGCTATGAAGACTGTGTCCCTGGGTCTGGTGGCTGCTCCGTGGTGTCATCTGATAGTTTTAAAGCAAAAGAGAGTTTTAGAACTGCAAAAAGTAAAAAGAAAAGGCGAATCACGAGGTATGATGCACAGCTTATCCTTGAGAACAGCTCCGGGATCCCTAAACTGACTCTTCGTAGGCGCCATGACAGCAGCAGTAAGGCAAACGACCAAGAAAGCGATGGGATGAATTCCTCAAAAATAAGCATCAAATTAAGTAAAGACCATGAAAAAGACAATAGTTTATATGTAGCAAAGCTGAACAATGGGTTTAACTCAGGATCAGGCAGTAGTTCGACAAAATTAAAAATCCAGCTCAAGCGGGAGGAGGAGAACCGCGGGGCGTACTCCGAGGACCTGCATGAGAACGGAGTGTGTTGTAGTGAAACGCTCTCCCTCTTGGAATCACGGATGGAGGTGGATGATTACGGTCACTACGAAGAGGAGACGGCGGATGAATCTTCATCAGAAGACAACAACGAAGAGGAGGATGATTATGATGATGAATTTGATGACTTTATTCCTCTTCCTCCAGCGAAGAGATTAAGGCTTATTGTTGGCAAGGATTCAATAGATATTGATATCTCTTCCAGGAGGAGAGAAGATCAGTCTTTAAGGCTCAATGCATAAGGTCATAGGTCTTGAAATGACCTGGATGTTGGTTTTTTTAAAAAAAAAATTAATTAAAAATAAATAATTTAAAAAAAAAAAAAATCCAAACCCGCAACAGCTAAAACACCCCCTCCACCCCACCCCAATTCCATTTGATTTATTTCTCAACTGAAGAACTTTCTGGAAAAAACTTAGTGGCAGCACTTCCTCATTGTTTATCCACCTATCAGCGTGCTGTTGTAGAAAGTGTACAGCATCCCGACTCTTCTCAAGTCCAGTTTGTGCAGATTTTTATTGTACTTTTTAATAGCCTTCTTATGTGCAATCCTCGCGTAGAGGTCTAACGCTACGTTGTAAAATAAAGGCTCGAGCAAACCTGTGAAATGGCATCGAATCATGCAGGACACCGAGGACACGGCGTGTGTCTACGCCGTTGTTTGTTTGGGAGCGGTGAGAGCGCCGGGTTGCTTTTACCGATACGCGACTAAGCCATTTCAAAAGGAACAACCCCACCCAACCCCGCAGTAGCTCCATATCAAGGTTTTCTAGTATCTGTTAAGATCACCAGCAGCGATCTCCAGCTTTTCGATTTCTTTGCTCGACGTTTCCTCCTTACCCCACCCTCCCCTCGAAGTCTGTCGGTTTTAACACTGTTTGCTGTCCCAGACGTACTGTTTGTGGCCTTTGTTCTACTAGCAAACTGTTGGTTGGAAGTCAAATTGATTTCTTTAAAAAGAAAAGAAAGGTATAAAACCAAACCCGCAATGAAGAGATGGTGACAATTTGCTGACTTGTTAGTACATTATATGTACAGAGGTATCAGTGTGCAGGAGAAGAGGTTGGATAATGGTGTATTTATTGCTTGTTATGTAAATTAAACCACCTTGTATTTAACACTTTTCAATACTTTTAGATAAAATTGTTCTTTGCAAGAATGATTGGTGCTTATTTTTTCAAGAATTTGCTGTGAAAAATGATGTGATTACAGTGGGCGACATTGATCCGATGAACTGCAGCTCTCCTCAGTTGGGTTCTTCATATTTTTTCTGTTGCACTTGTAAAATGCTACAAGGAATTTAAAAGGAGAAGAAGAAAAAAATCTATTCACTTTAACTTATGATAGTTTTATGAAACTAAAAACAACTAAGTCACAGCTTTTGTTCTGTGGTAACCTATAAATTGTTTTGTCTTTTAAGAAACAATTGTAAAAGACTGAAAAACAACAACAGAAGCATTGCTGTATATGTTGTAAATACTTGTGTGTTGTGAGAAATTTTGTCATAAGACATTGAGATAACTTGCCAGGAGAGTTTTTAAGTTTAGAAATACATCCATGCCAATAAAATAGGACATTGTAAAACCTAGTTTTAAACTTTGCATCAGTTGGAGTTCTTTTGCTCACCCATAGTTCCCTTACTACTTCAGAGGCCGCTTTATAAGGGTGAAGAGCATCAGGGCAATCTTTGGCTCTTGTTTTTAATAAAAGACTGTTAGGAATCTGCTGGCCGCAGTGGACTTGTTTCTACGTGTGAATCGGCTCCGTTCACAGCCGTTGTGAGGAGAAAAGGGCTTGTGAGTGTCACGGTCAACCTCCCCGTGTAGCTCTGTGTTGTCAGTGGTTTTACTCCTCCACTGGTGAAGGCTTGGAGCCGTTTTACCTGGTGGGTGTAGAAGCAGAAGTGGCATCATCAAACCTGTGCTGTTAGGTTAGGTAACTGCCGTTCCACACCGCGTTCTCTTGTTGGGTCCTGCCCACCCTCCCCAGCACAGGAAGGGCTCAAGAGCCCAGAGCAGTGACCCAGTTGGGAAGGTCTTACTGGAAATGGCTGGGTGAGTTTGCACTTGAGCAGATCCTAACAGCCCATCTCTCTGACAGAGAAACCCTTCCCAACACCTTTTGGTGGTTTGAGAGACTAACCAGCAGGCAGTGGGATCTGCCTGTACGTCGCCCTGCATCGATGTGGAGCTGAGTGGAGCCCTGCTGGCTGCATTTTCACAGTGTGAGTACCGTGTCTGTGTGTGTGCGCATGGCAGGGGCTGTGGAACGTCGGGCCTCCCTGGCCACGCCTGGGCTCTCAGAGGTGAAGGAGCCAGGGTTCTCCTGAGTGCTGAGCCCACGTGGTGGGACTGCTTCAGCAGTGCTGTCC
Organism: Rhinopomastus cyanomelas; assembly: GCA_013400115.1. Lineage (NCBI taxonomy): Eukaryota > Metazoa > Chordata > Aves > Bucerotiformes > Rhinopomastidae > Rhinopomastus > Rhinopomastus cyanomelas. The sequence continues at coordinate 45,992 of VXBP01000016.1, read as the reverse complement.
GGGGGGTTTCAGCCTCACAGGCAAAGCTTGTGGCGTTGAGTTTGAGCCAGCGTGGTGGTGTCGGTGTGTCCCACACACCATAGATTTTTCCACTCATGCTTTATGATGTTCATCACAAGTCAATTCTAATTCGTAATTAGATTTGTAGTCTTTTCTCCTCCAGTTCAGTGTGTTTGTTTGCACCCTTTTGCAGCAGAATTGGTTACAAGCTGCTAGAGCTCGTGGCCATCAGTGAAACTCGTTAACACGGGACAGGATTTTATTCCTACGTGTATAATCATAGAATCATTAGGGATTGGAAGGGACCTCGAGAGATCATCCAGTCCAATCCCCCTGCCACAGCAGGATCACCTTAGACCAAGTCAGACAGTCAGTCAGGGTTAGAAGGGACCACAGGATCATCCAGTTCCAACTCCCCTATCATGGGCAGGGACACCCCACCCTAGACCAGGCTGGCCAGAGCCCCATCCAGCCTGGACTTAAACACCTCCAGGGACGGGGCCTCCACCACCTCCCTGGGCAACCCATTCCAGGCCCTCTCCACTCTCAACAGTGAAGAACTTCCTCCTCACATCCACTAAATCTACCCATCTCCAGCTTTGCTCCATTCCCCCTAGTCCTGTCACTACCTGACATCCTAAAAAGTCCCTCCCCAGCCCTTTTGTAGCCCCCTTCAGATACTGGAAGGCCACAATAAGGTCACCTGGGAGCCTCCTCTTCTCCAGACTCAACAGCCCCAACTCTCTCAGTCTGTCCTCACAGGAGAGGTGCTCCAGCCCTCTGACCATCCTCGTGGCCCTCCTCTGCACTCGCTCCAGCACGTCCACATCCCTCTTGTAATAAGGGCTCCAGAACTGGACGCAGTCCTCCAGGTGGGGTCTCACCACAGTGGAGGGGGAGAATCACCTCCCGTGACCTGCTGGCCAGACTTCTGATGCAGCCCAGGATCCGGTTTGCCTTCCAGGCCGCAAGTCCTTCTCCTCAGGGCTGATCTGCAGCCAGTCACTGCCCAGCCTGTATTTGTGCTTAGGATTGCCTCGACACAGATGCAGGACCTTGCACTTGGTCTTGTTGAACCCCATCAGGTTGGCTTGTGCCCACCTCCAGCCTGTCCAGGTCCCTCTGGATGGCAACTCTTCCCTCCAGCCTGTCTGCTGCGCCACACAGCTTGGTGTTGTCAGCAAACGTGCTGAGGGTGCACTCAACGCCTCTGTCCATGTCACCAACCAAGATGTTGAGCAGGACCAATCCCTGAGGGACTCCGGTTGCCACTGGCCCCCACTTGGACATGGTTCCGTCAACAACCACTCTCTGGGCGCAGCCATCAAGCCAGTTCCTTACCCATCTAGTGTTCCACCCATCAATCCCATGTTCTACCAGCTTGGAGACCAGAATGTGGTGCAGGACAGTGTCAAAGGCTTTGCTCAGGTCCAGGTAAATGACATCAGTCGCTTTCCCCTCATCCATTAATGTTGTGACCTGTTCATAGAAGGCCACCAGGTTTGTCAGGCAGGACTTGCCCTTGGTGAAGCCATGTTGATTGTGCCCAATCACCTCTTCACTGTTCTCCTGTCTCAGCAGTGCCTTCAGGAGGATCTGCTCCATGATCTTACCGGGCACAGAGGTGAGACTGACCGGCCTGTAGTTCCCTGGCTCCTCCCTCCTACCCTTTTTGTAAATAGGAATTATGTTTCCCCTCTTCCAGTCAGTGGGGACTTCACCAGGCCACCAGGACTTTTGGAATAGAATAGAGAGGGGTCTTGCAACCTCACCTGCTAGTTCTGTCAGCACCCGTGGGTGTATCCCGTCAGGTCCCATGGACTTGAACACTTTCAGGTCCTTCAGGTGATCACGAGCCAGATCTTCACTTATGATGGGCAGTTCTTCCTTGCAGTCCCTGCTGCTATTTTCCATTACTCCAGGAGTGTAGCTGGAGGCCTTTGCAGTGAAGACTGAGATAACTAATCCACCCAGATTATTCACGGGACTTCAGCTACTGAAACCTCTTGGATTGTTCTAGGTCCAGAGGAAGATGTGCTGAGAACATTTCAGAGCTAAAGACCAGCTGTGGCTCATAGAATCATCGTGGCTGGAAAGGACCTCCAGGATCATCAGGTCCAAGCTCACACCCATCAGAGCAGGCAGCCACCTGGAGGTAGGAATTTCCATCCCCTAAGCCTCACCACCAGCACGTCAGCCAGCAGCTTTCTAGAAGCAGATTTAGGGGGGGCGGTTGTGCCTCAAACATCCCTGAAAATCATCTTTTTGACATGGCACACAACGGCCTCCAGCTGCTGCTGTCCATAGTGAAGCCCAGAAGCCAAACTGCCCGTATCTCGTGTAAAGACGTGTGATGGGACTGAATGTGGGTCCTGAGGTCAGGTTAATGGCTCCTGAAAACGTTCTTCTCTCCGCAGAGCCGTGTGCTGACAGCTGGCTAACAGTGCGGGACGTACTCCTGCGCGCTGAGGCCAGCGGCAGGGATGATGCAGCCGCCCCGAGTGAGTGACCCAAGCGGGGAGGATCGAGCCTGGGGAGTAGATTGTTAAAGAAATAAATATCTTGGCAGGTCTATTAGATTTCTAGCAGAGCCCCCCAAGCTGTTGCTGTATCTGCTTTTCATTTACAGCGCGGGGTGACAGATGTGATTCCCAGTGAGACCCAGTCAGGTCTGAGTGATTCCTCTGGCTGTGCAGGTACAAATAGCAGCGGGTGCGAGGGCCAGGGAAACAGCAGGTGAGGACAGGCTGGGCAAGGAGCCGGGATGTTGACGTGTTCTGCACAGAACTGGGCTCCTGAGGTCTGCAGTGAGCTGGCTGCTGGAGCTCACCAGTCCCTCCAGACTGGTGAGGGTGATGCTGGCTGCTGGCTGGTGCCAAGAGGGAGGGTCCCGCCAGGCAGCTCCGCTCCAAAGCACCGCCTTGCTCCCCCGCTCTGTGCACGAGGAGCTGGTTTTCCTCCGCGGGCTCGTACTGGTCCCAGCACAAGGTGGCACTCACGTTCCGAGCGGGACGGCTCAGCCCTGCAGCCCTTCTCCCAGTTAGGAACCAGTGTGCGCTGGTTACCAGCTGTTGGGGGCCATTTATTGCTTTTTCCTGCGTGTCGGGTGCCCCAGGAGAGGACCGGAATGATCCTACCTGGGGGGAGAAAGCAGCCAGCCGGCAGCGGGAGGGGAAGACGCAAGTCATGGAGCGGAGTTTGGGAAGGGGAGCCGGAGAGTAATTCGGAGCCGGAGAAGGGGAGCTGAGGGATAACTTTGTGCTGGAGGCATCTTGCCAGTTAAAACCCATTAGTGTTGCACTGAGAGGAGATTCCTTCAGTGTCATCTCATGATAGGACAAGGGGCAACGGGTGTGAGGTTGCACATCAATACGAGAAGGAACTTCTTCTCAGTGAGGGTGACAGAGCCCTGGAAGGGGCTGCCCAGGGGGCTGTGGAGTCTCGTTCTCTGAAGAGTTTAAAACCTGCCTGGACATCTTCCTGTGCGACTTGGACTAGGTGGTCCTGCTCTGGCCGGGGGATTGGACTGGATGATCTGTCGAGGTCCCTTCCAATCCCTAATGATTCTGTGATTCAGCACTTCCAGCATTACCCCTGCCTGTCTCTTGAGTCTCTGCTGTTTCCATGAGTCAGAATAAGTCCACAGCAGGGTGACTCTTGCCAAGGCTGTGCTCAGTGCCGTGTTAAAGGTCCTCAGACCAGGAGAAGTAAAAGTAGGGGAGAAACAGGGCTAGTGGGGAAAGGAGCAGAGACAGACACAGCTCAACATCGTGCCCTGATGCCCTGGGTCTGTAGGAATCCTCCCCTGGGGCAGGGTCCAGCATAAACACTGGCCTGAGGAATGCTGTGAGCACTCTTGAGGGAGGGGTTGTGGCTGCTCTTACAGCTCCCAAAGTCAAGCGAGAACAAGTTGATGGTTGCTGCCCTGTTGCTCTTTCAGTCCTTTCAAATCAATATTTGCTCCAAGGTTGCAGCTCAGCGCTGCATGCTGTCAGCAGCAGGAAAAGCCTGCCCATCTATTTGTGGGACACTGAACCCTCGTGTTTGGTTTATCTGGTGTTCTCCAAGGTTTTCGTTATCTAACCTGACCCAGTAGATTGAGTTCTGTGAAGCCTTCATGAAAACCAGGGTGGGAACACAGAGACGTGGCCGAACACCAGATGAACTTAAAGATCTTTTCCAGTCTAAACGGTTCTGTGACTGCCCGGTCTTCCTTCAACCCTTCCCCTTTGTGCTTTGCTGCCCTCACAGAAACAATGGGGATGACTCTCAGGGCTTCTGGATGAAGAATCACCAAGAACAACATGCAGCAATAGTTTTCCACAGTGAGCTGTGCAGGAGATCAGAAAGAGGTGGACTGGCTTCCTCAAGGGACCAGCAGAGAAGTGACAGACCTGGGGATAGTACTGGCCTCATAGACAGAGCCCACAGGACAGACAAAGGACTTTGTGTGCTGCCTGCTGTGCAGGTTTAGGTGTTCCCTGACACTGGCTGGTGAGTCCAGTGGGACCAGAGTGGCTGGAGGTGCAGGAAATCTGGGCTGGCTGCTAAAAGCTGTTTCTGTACCCTCCAGGATCCACGTCTTACTCCTCCAGAAAAAGGGAGCAGAAGAGCAGGGTTAAATGGTTTATTTTGCTTATCTCAAGGGTCTTTTCCAACCACAGTGATTCTGTGACTCTGTGAACCCAAACACTGTTCTTTGGGTCTGTGGAGCCTGGAGAAGAGGATACTCAGGGAGACCTTCTCCCTCTCTACAACTCTCTGGAGGGAGATTGTAGTCAGGAAAGGGTCAGGCTCTTCTTCCAGGCAACCAGGACAGGAGGGCAGGGCCTGAAGCTGCCAGGGGAGGATTAGGTTGGATGTTAGGAAGCCCTTCCTCATAGAAAGGGTGATCAGACCCTGGAATGGATGGCCCAGGGCAGCGGTGGAGTCCTCATCTGTGGAGGTGTTTACAGACAGAGTGGCTGTGGCCCTTAGAGCCCTGGTCTGGCTGATGTGGTGATGTTAGGTCCTGGGCTGGGCTGGATGAGCTCAGAGGGGTCTTCCAGCCTCAGTAACTCTATCATTCTGTGGAAGTCTGGCTTAGAAAGTCAGGTGCTCCCAAAAGTCAGGTCAACTCGGAGAGAGGAAGGTGAGGAGATTGGAGACTGCCAAGTCTAAAACATCTGCAGATGCCTTTATTAGCATTACAGTGCCACAGCTATCCATGGATTAAGGCCTTCTGGAGAGGAGCTTTCCCAGAGCCTAGAGAGAAACACCACTGCTGGAAGCAGCAGGGCCAGGGAGGCAGGTCCACAGTCCCAGCTCAGCCACCCAGTTTGTGTACATGATCTCAAGTAGAGATGGGTCAGTGACACCAGGCTGTGAGTTCCCAGGCACAGGCAAGAGATGGCAGTTGAAGTCTAAAGGAGCTTTTGAGCTCTGGGGAGTTGGCTGCCTGGTCCCTTTAGCCATGGGAGGCTGCAGCAGATAGGATTGTTTTTTATAGTCTCTACCTGGTTTTTATGACTTGTGTTCCTTCATGTCCTTCACGCTCATCTGACACGTCACTGAAGCATCTCAGGTTGGCTCCTGACCTGTGCTCTGTCTGTAAAACAGGGATAATACCCTGCCAAGGCCATAAGCTCCTCAGGACAAGGACTTTGCCTTGGTTGTACAAACTCTTCTGTAGGTGTTATGAGTGTTGAATCCAATAGGTGTAACTCCTGGAGTTAGAACAGTAGTTAGAAGACCTCTTTCCTCTTTGAGCCTGTAGGAGATGCAATGGGGTAACTTTGTTCCATCCCTTTACATCTTCTGGAAAAGGTCTTCTTTTCTCCCCACAGTAAAACCTGCAGAAATGAGACTCCCTTCCCTCTTGTGTTTTCAAGCAGCTGCACTGCAGTCAGGAAGGCTATTGAGGCCAGTTCCAAACCCATTGCAGTTCACAGAATCATGAGGGATTGGAAGGGACCTCGAAAGATCATCCAGTCCAATCCCCCACCACAGCAGGATCACCCAGACCAAGTCACACAGGAACACATCCAGGTGGGTCTTAAACGTCTCCAGTGAAGGAGACTCCACAACCCCCCTGGGCAGCCTGTTCCAGGGCTCTGTCACCCTCACTGGGAAGAAGTTCCTTCTCAGATTGATGTGGAACCTCCTATATTACAGCTCACAACCACTGACCCTTGTCCTGTCACCAGATGACACTGAGCAGAGCCTGGCTCCATCCTCCTGACACCCACCCCTCACACATTTATAGACATTAATGAGGTCACCCCTCAGTCTCTTCTTCTTCATGCTAAAGAGACCCAGCTCCCTCAGCCTCCCCTCATCAGGGAGGTGCTCCACCTCCTTCATCACCCTCGTTGCCCTACACTGGACCCTCTCCAGCAGCTCCACATCCCTCTTGAACTGAGGGGCCCACAACTGGACACAAGACTCCAGATGTGGTGTCACCAGGGCAGAGTAGAGGGGAAGAAGAACCTCTCTTGATCGTCATCCTTGTTGAGGATGAGAGTGGGCTGGTGGAGCTTCCCAGTGCTGGACAGGCAGGAGAGCTGCTTGCCTGGAAATCGAAACGAGCAGGAGGAGCCCTGGCTCTGGAGAGCAGGAGGCACGGCTGCGCGCCCCGTGACCTTTGCTGGGTCTGACGCTGATTCATGTGACAGCTCTGGGAGGCTGTGAAGATCCCAGCAGGGCTTTCTTCATCCTTGCGTCACCTCGCCAAACCTCCACAGAGCTGGCACAGTGTGTGCCACTGGATGTGGCGAGTGACTTGGGCCAGATTCCAGGGGTTTGGGAAGCGTCGGGATTTCTCCCAGCCCTGCTTCCAGGCAGACCCCGGGGTCTCTCACCCTCTGCGAAATGGCAGGGATCCTTCCCTCATTTTGGACGGTGTGTTTTTAACTAATCACTTTTGCACAGTAGGGACCATCAGCTGGGCAAGGATTTACAAGGAGGAGGCTAAAGGGCCAGGAGCCGCACACCAGTATGAACCAGTATGGTGTATGCACAAGGGGCTGTTAAGCTCAGCAGAACCTTTTGCTCCTCCGGGGCTGCTTCTTGTGGATTTTTACCGGCTGCTAGAATGTGATGGTTGTCACCAGCTGGTTCTAATCTTACTGCAAGATCTTCTGAGCTCACTGCATTGCCAAGAGTTTAACTGGACTTTGGAATCCTGGAGGAACAAAGCGTGGGTAGGTGATAGATATTCTTCACCACAAAAGTCTGGTTCACCATTGCCCTTCCTTTTCCCTCCTTGCAGACTCCAGAACTTCTTTCTGTGCCTGAAAACCAGCTCTTATGACTGGAACCCACCACCTCTGTGTCATTCCCATGCCAGCGCTCACTGCGAGAAGTGCTGCTGGGTGGAGCGCAAAGGGTGGTCTGAGTGGTGCTTGGCAGCAGGGCCACGGCAGGGAGAGGACGGAGCTGCTGTTGTCTGGAGGCTGCAGCTCTCCTGGACACCATGAGCTGCTCTAGCCAGGACAGGGAAGGGCAGCAGGGGACCTCTCTCTCTCTTTCTCCCTCTCGTGTGGTTGTTGTTTGCTGGAAGAAATTATTTGGGTTGTGATGACTTTTTATTTAACTTCTTGTGGGCTCTCCCAGGAGACGGAGCAGTCCCCACGAACGATGTCAAGGGGAATGAGTCAGCTGCCTCCAGCTCAAGCACATTTGCTGCTGTAGCTGTGGACCTACCGCATCTTCTCCTCTTCCTTCTCCCCGTGACGCCCCTCAGGCCGTGGCAGCACCTCTGTGCATGCTGGCCCGTGTTCAGTGTGATAGCTGTGCCTGTTCTAAGCCCCCTTTTCCACCACGGAGCATCCCACAGTCCACACCTCCACCACATCTTCTGGGAGCTCAGGTCACCTCCCAGCACCACGTGCTGTCTGTCTCTGGCCTGAGCCACAGGGCCCAGGCTCAGCAGCAGCTCCTGTGGTCACTGGGGTGAGAGTGGTCGGGACTCGGAGGTGCTCTGGTGAAAATCCCCCCTGGATTATAGTGGCTGCGTCTCCCCGGGGCTTCCTGCTGTGGGGGTGTCCGTGGGCAGACCCTCTGCCTGGCAGTCAGTTCTATCTCCAGTGACACAGAAAACCCTAACCCCAGTGAAGGCTTGTGGGCTGCAAACCTGCCACCACCACGGTTCCTGTCACGCCAGGAAAGGCTCCAGAAGGCAGCGGCCAGCTCCGGGAAGGCGCTGTGGTCTCGTGCTGACGGTTTCTTGGTTCAGTCCCTTCTCCCTGCTTTGTTTGAAACCACCAAGCGGGGCTGCAGCGGAGCCAGCCCTGTGCTCAGCAGTCATCTGCTGCCTGGTCCCCTGGTGCAGCAGACACAAACCTCTCCTGGCCTGCACTGCGGCTCCCGCTGCTGAACCGCCCCTGGAAGGCTTCCAAGGAGTAACGGGTGGAATTCTCAAGGGCAGACCAAGAGGAGGCCAGCACAAGGTGTCTGTTCAGCAGCTCTCCCGGGAAACCCGTGTGGCAGGAGGCTCCAAGGCAGCAACCGGTGTTAGCGGTCACGTTCACTCTTCATCACGATGTGCTGGCCAGGAGCCTGAGGAGGTTTTGTGTCTGGATTGACCCTCGAATTAAGGGCAAAACTCAAGTGGTGGGTTTTGCAGCACGGACCTGGAGTAGTGCAGCTCAGGGGGGATCTGCAGCTGCCCGCCCAGGGCCGCTCGCCTCTGCCAGAGACAGCCGCAGACTGGAGAGCAGGGCCGCGCCAGTCACAGCCCCGCTGGCTCGTGGTGTTTGATGCGGAGGAGGCTGCAGACACACGCTGTGAGTTTTAGAGCCACACTGGGGAGTTCTCCAGGGAGTATGGGGCAGGGCTCTGAAGGACAGATGGAGGAATCAGTGCTGGAGGTCTCTGAGTGGGTCGCTTCTTCGAGTTCCTGGACCAGGCACCGTCGAGTGCCCGCGGGCAGGTCTGAGCAGCCCCAGTGCTCTGATTTAACCTTGTTCAGGCCCAAGCAGAAGTCTCCTTCTTCTGCACATGAGTGAAGGGGGGTTTCAGCCACAAGCCACGGGTGCCCTTTCTTTGAGTGGAGGAGCATCTCACACCTGAGCAGGGCTGCGGCTCATGCGGCTGGAGCAGGGCAGTGGCCTCTCTGCTTGCGCTGCGGGTGAACGTTGTCTAACCCCTCATCAGATGCACAGTTCAGGGTGGTTTTGCAGCGTGGTGGATGCTATTACCCAGGGGTGAGGGCAAACAGGTCACACTGCAGTCAAAGTTCACTCGGGCATCTCTGCGTTGTCATCTCAGCTTCCAGTTTGCGTTGACCAAATGATCCTGGAAAGGGAGGGGACAGGAGCAGGTGAGGTCGTTCAGGGTGCACTGTGGAAGTGTCCATTCAAAGGGCAAGGTCCTTGTCAGCGGAGCCTGAGTACATGCCCATTTATGAGGCTCTGGCCTTCGACTCTGGACCTCCACAGCTGAAGAATCAACAAAGGGCGGCACAATCGTGAGCCTGCCGCAACAAGGATGACTTGAACTTCAGTGTAAGCGCCGGGTCCATCCGGCCTTTGTAGTGTGCTCAGAGATAACAGCAGTAGTCCTTCAAAGGAAGCTGTCTGCTGTCTCACCTGTTGTCCGCTGCTAGCCAAGGGCCAATGCCCATAGATTGTCATCTGCAGGACTTTCTGTGCAGAAGACCTTTCTAGGCCAGGAATTCATCTTCCTGATACAGCTGGATGTGCGGCAGATCTTGTCTGTTGACGTCGGCAGGTCTCAAGCTTAATCTTTGCATCTTTCCAGTTCTTTGCTCGGCTGTTTCATTATTTCAGTTGTGTGTCTGGAGCACTCAGATCCCTTCAAGGTGCCGGAACTGCGCTGCCTGGGTGTCTGGGAGCACAGCCATGGTGCTTGAACTGGGGTGGGTTTCCCAGGAGGTTGATTTCATCACCTGTTGAAGCAGGGAGAAGAGCTACCAGCCAGGAAGAAGCTAAGTTCACCCAGAGCACTGGGTGAGGCCTCAGCTGGCTCTGGTGTGGTGGCCTCCAAATTTGGGTGCAGATCTATGTAGAGAAGTTCCCATTGAAAGGGCTGTGGGTCTGTCCCTCTGTGGAGGAGCCTGAGTAAAGCGTAGACCTCAAAGTGCTCTGCAGAAGAGGAGGATGTTTGTCTGGATGACTCTTCTCTCCTGCCTGTTCCCTCCAGAAGAAGCTTCCACTTCTGTAGGGAGACAGAGGAAGCAGCCCCAGCTCCCAGAGCCCCAGGGTGGCATTTTCCGATGGTACCAGCTGCTGCACTCGCTAAGGGCACACTTGTCCCTGACCGCTGCCGCAGTGGCACCGGGCCAGCGTTGTCTGCTCCAGCAAACCATCCCCTCAGGCTCTGTAAACCCTGTGCTGTGTCCTGCTGCCGGGGCAGGATGAGGACACTCTGCTCTGAGAGCCATGGGGGTGGCCACAGCACTGTGAGCTGCAAACCTCAACTCCCCTTCCTCCTGCTCAGGGAGATCAGAGCCTCCCAAATCTTCCTGCTCTGCTCATCACCTCCAGAGCTCTGTACTGAGAGCACGTAAGGGTTTTTGTTCTTGACCAAGACACCACATCTACTGAAGTCTGTTCCAGGCTCTCTGCAGCCTGATGAAGAAGAGGCTGAGGGGAGACCTCACCGCTCTCCATAACTACCTGAAGGAAGGTTAGAGCGAGGCAGGGGTTGGCCTCTTCTCTCTGGGGACTAGTGATAGGACAAGAGGAAATGGGGTCAGGTTGGATCTTACGACAAACTTCCCAGAAAGAGTGGGGAGGCCTTGGAACAGGCTGCCTAGGGAGTGGGTGGAGGCACCATCCTTGGAGGGGTTCAACAAACAGGCAGCCACAGTGTCTGAGGAGCTGGGTTAGTGGTTGTGGCTTGTAGGGCGGATGCTTGGACTTGAGGACCTTGAAGGTCTTTTGCACTATTGATGGTTCTGTGATCTTCACCCGGAGCAGGTGGGCAACAAGACTCTTTGCAGTGACTTCCCTCATGAGGGGCAGCAGAAATGTTGGTCCTATAGCTGGGCTTGATTTCTCCAGCTTATACCTGTTTCCTCTCTTTCAGATGCTCTGGACGTGGCTCAGGGCCGCGTGAGTGCCAAGGCTAAGTGCTGCTGGCTGGAAACATGGTGCCAGGAGAAGCTGAGTCAGAAGAATGGACTGAGAGCAAAGGTAAGAGTGGCCTTGGCAGAGACAGTGATGGCCCAGGAGATAGAAGTGCCAAGGGATAGGACCTTGGGAAGACGAACAGGACCTTGGCGGAGGGACCTTGTGCTGGGGCTGCCAGACGGCCGTGCAGCCTCTTTCTGGGGCAGGAGGACACCCACACCCTGGGCAGAAGGCAGAACTAAAAGAAAAAAGGGTTTTTGCTGGTTCCTCACCCAACTCTCTGACAGTTTGTTTTTTCTCTAGGGTTGCTGACTTCTCTTCTAGAAGCTGCTTCCTCCCAGGCCCGTTCCGTTTCGCAGCTCCCTGGAGCGTGGGTGTTCGCGCAGAGCAAACTGCCTGGGTTTGGGGGGGGGGGGTTGTGCAGAAGATGGACATCGGAGGGTTTGCCACCAGTAGGGAAATAAGGATTGAAGGGAAATCCCCCTCTTTGGACAGGCTGTGCTGCACTCACCCTTCCCCCGAGGCAGGTGACGCCTTCCATGCAGCAAGTCTGAGCAGAGGACGTTTCTTGCCTGCTCGGAAGTTCAGGTTGGTGGTGGGTCAGACCCACTGAGAGATGGAGCCCCACCACCTACTGAGCAGCTTCACAGGAGCCTGCAGGGTGGATGTCGCTGTGCTGCTGAGTCAGCAAAACGTGAAACTGCCCTGATATTGCTGATTTTGGCAATTGTTCAGGTTGTAAAAGACCTTCTAGACCATCGACTCCAACCCTGAACCCAGCTGTCGCAAGGCCACTGGTAAACCCTGTCCCTGAGCTCCACATCTCCGACTGTGAAACATGTCCAGGGGTGGCGATTCAGCCCCCTCCCTTCCCTGGGCAGCCTGTTCCAAGGCCTCATGGCCCTTTCCAGGAAGAAGTTTTTCTTTGTGGCCAACCTAAACTTCCCCTGGTGCAACCTAAACTTCCCCCTTGAGGCCATCTCCTCTTGTCCTGTAGCTTGTTCCTTGTGAGAAGAGACAAACCTTCACCTCTCTACAACCTCCTTTCAGGCAGCTGTAGACAGCAGCCTCCTCTGCTCAGCCTGTCCTCACAAGGTTTGTCCTCCAGACCCTTCTCCAACCTTGTTGCCCTTCTCTGGACCCACTCCAGCCCCTCCATGTCCTTCTTGCACTGAGGTACCCAAAACTGCCCACAGCACTGCAGAAGCTGCCCTTCTCCTGAGCAGCAAACAAACTTCATCTGGAGGTGCTGCTGGAGTTCGGGGTCTCTCTGGAGGTGTCCTGGCAGACAGGCTTCCCTGTTTGCTCAGGACATGTCTGTGTGACTTGGAGTCCCAAAGGAGCAGCTTCTGCAAACCTCCAGCTAGAACATGGGGACAGAAACTCTCAGAACCCCCAAGTGTGTGGCTGAATGTGAGTTGGGTGGCGCAAGGTAGCCTGAGACCAGAGGGAGGTGGTCCCCATTGTGTTTCCAGAGGTCTGCACTGCTGAGCCGGCCACCAGCTCTGCTTTTAGTTGCCCCAGAAGTGATGAATCCACTCTTCATGTCAGTGTTAGTACCAGCTGCAGTGATTCACAGTCTGCCCTTCCAGAAGTGAAGCTTCCTCACCAGCTATCAATGAGCTGAAGATGTTTCTTGACAGCTGCTTTATCTGTCCAGAGGTGATAAGAGTTAATCTGGTGCGTGGAAGGGGCTTCACACTCTGGGAAATCTTGCATGGGAGTGTCTTCTGAGGAGCACACAGTCTTCAGGACACACAGCCAGAGAGGGCTCTAGACCTGCCTTCCTCCCCTCCCAGCATAGCCCTGGGCTCTGCTGCAGGTGGTCAGTGCAGGGCTGTGGTGGGGGTGACCTTCCTTTGGCAGCCGCTGCTCCGCAGGGGTGGGAGCTGTAAAAGGGATGGAACATGAGGAAAACACCTGCCAGAAAACCTCACTGCTGATGTCTCCTGGAGGTGTTTCCCTGTGGAAGAAGTGGAGGAAGACGAGGATAGCGTAGGGAAAGTTCTTACGAGAGCAGAGATGCTTCTCTTTAAACCTTGGGTAGCTCTGACAGCTCAAGCAGGTCCATCAGCAACTTCTTTTGCAGGTTTGGCAGCTGCTGCATTGACAGGCTGCAGATGCCTGGCCTTGCTGCTGTGAAGAGGGCCACCCTGTGAAAACATCCTGCCTTCCCAGGCCACTCACAGCCCCTCGGCCCGTTGGGAAGGGCACTGGTGCATTGCTGGCTCGGGGAACATCATGCCTTGTGATGGTGTGGCCTCAGAAAGGGGAACTGGGGCTACACCTGGAGCTGGAGCAGCAGATGGAAGGGCTGATGGTGGGTTGACCACTGCAGTGCTTTTTCCTGAGGTCTCCAGAGGTCAGAAGGGCGGGACCAGTGAGGGCACACTGGGTACAAACTGGGACACAGGACGTTCTACCTGAAAATGACGAGAGACTTCTTTATTGTTATGGTACCAGAGCCCTGGCCCAAGCTGCCTAGAGAAGCTGTGGATCTCCTGCTCTGGAGACACCCCAGACCCACCTGGCCTGTTCCTGTGGGATCTGCTCTGGGGGATCCTGCTATGGCAGGGGGATTGGACTGAGTGGTCCCAGAGGTCCCATCTAACCCCTGGCTGCTCTGTGCACGATCTGATTCTCCATAGCTGGTGTGTCCAGTGATGTTTGCACCTCCTATACAAGGGGCAGATTCACATCATCTCAGCATCAACAGCCTGTAAATCATCTTCTTAGTAGTCCCTTACAGGTAAGAGAACCTGTTAAATCCTAAAGGTACTACGAAACCCTTCCCACCTTGCTCACCCTCCCGGCCGAATCTTGTCCAAAGCTGCACCAGCAGAATTCTGAGATAAAGACCTTGGGTAAGAATCCCTAAAGCAAACAGAGTGGGGAGAGGTTTGTCCAGGCACTGGCCTGCTCAAGGCTGTGGGGAAGGTGTGGAGCAACAAGCCCTGAGAGGAAGGCTAAGAACATCAAAACCTGGTATCTTGGAACAAACCAGCCCCTGCCCTGAGGTCTGGAAGGTTTCAGTTCGGTTGATGTAGCATGGAGAGGAATCAAAGGGTGCTGGGCACTCTGTGTCTGGGATTTCAGAAACCAGGAGCACAGAAGCTTTTGAGAGAGAGGAGAGACTCCTGCAAGAAGAAGGAGGGGGAAGTCAGAAGAATGAAAGCAAGGAACCTTGCAGGTTGAGTTTGGAGAGGTTTGACTACTCCATCACACGTCACAGTGACTTGGGAAGACAAATCCCATCCCTCTAAACATCACCCCTTCTTCCTTCTCCCCTGTTTCACTGCTGAGCAGGATGTGAGGGCACAGTGTGGGATGTCCCTTTGGTCAGCTGGGATCAGCTGTGCTGGCTGTGTGCCCTCCAACTTCTTATGTCCCCCCCAGTGCAGCGGCTGGTGGGCTGGAGTGAGGAGCAGAGCAGCTCTGACTGTGTGGAAGCGTGTCAGCACGAGTGAAACCAGCCCTGAGTTGTCAGCCCTGGTTCCAGCACAAACCCAAACCAGCCCCGTACCAGCTGCTGGGGGGAGAGTTAGCTCTGCCCCAACCAGAACTGGGACACCTTTAAAAGTGCTCAGAGGAAACTGCACAGGGACTGCCTGTGAGCACAAGGAACACAGCAGAGACCTCCCCGTGTCCCTCTCCCGTCCTCTGCCCCCTGCCCCAAAACCTAGTGGAGCACAAGAGCTCCCAGGGTCACAGCCAGTGACTGAATGGGTGGCAGGGTTCCCTCTCCTGCTGGCACATTCTGGATCCCACCGTTAGAGCAGGGGCTGCTGTTGCTGGGGACCCCACTTTGATTTAAAGGCAGATGTCTCCATCCTGGTGACTTCGATAGCCCATGACCAGGGTGGGAATTTGTAGATGGAACCTGGTGGACTCCAGGACTGTAGCCTGAGGTCAGAAACACCTCAGAGCCTGTTCCTCTGGCAGATTTCCCCAGCTCCATGGCTTAAGTCCGAGCAGAGGGAACAGCTACAGCTCCACGAGGGATTTGTTTGACTTTCCTATGGCTGCAGATAAGGCAAGTTGTTATCACCCAGCAGGGGCTGAAAGAGCAGGGTAGGAGGGGGTTGTGAGGTTCTCCACGGCGTCGCTCTCTGCCTGGTGGCTGGGTTGTCCTTCACACCGCTCTTTCAAACACTGTAACAACAGCAAAGCTCTACTTCTGCTGGTTTTCAGCCAAAAGCCATAACCAGGCTACAACAGAGAATGCAGCTCCTTCAGCCTCTGCGGTGCAGGAGGAGTCTCTGCGCTGGGGCTCTGACACTCCTCCGGGTCTTTCTTGGGGACACAAGTAGACAGAGACACCTTTGTCACACCCCAGATGACCAGGGCTGGTTTGCTGGGCTCCCAGCCTTAGGACACCGGTGGGAAGCCCTGGCAGGGCTTGTCAGTAGTTGCTAGTGATGGAAACAGGATCCCCTGGGAACGTAGGTGGTGGTTGCGTAGCCCTTCTATTTTTGTGTTTTGAGGTCACTCTGTTTGTTTTGAAGTTGCTCTAATTCAGGGCAGGAAGGGAACAGGAGTTGTTTTTTTGGCTACAAACTAGGTTTGAACTCCCACTGAACAGCGTCTCTGTGGCAGGAAGCCATCAGGAAGGGTTCTAAAGGGCTGGATGGGGCAGTGCTGGCAGTGGCCTGAGGGCCATGGCGACACACTCCAGTGCCAGAGTGGCCTGACCCAGTCTGGGGCTGTCTCTGCTGAGTTATCCCCCTTCTGCGGGACAACAGGACTGCTGGGGCTGGGCCAGGGAGCACCAGCTGCCAGGCAGGTGCAGGAACACTGGTGTCCTCTGAGTGCAAATGCACGAGTCCCAGGCTAAGTGGGATTAGGGTGCACTGTCAGCACATTTGCTGATGACACCAAGCTGGGTGGTGTCGCCGACACCCCAGCAGACTGTGCTGCCATTCAGCAGGACCTGGACAGGCGGGAGAGCTGGGCTAAGAGACATTGAATGAAGACTAACAAGGGTAAGTGTAGAGTCTGGGATCTGGGCAAGAACAACCCCAGGTACCAGGATAGGCTGGGGACTGACCTGTTGGAGTGTAGTTTAGGAGAAAGGGATCTGGGGGTCCTGGTGGCCAGCAGGATGACCATGAGCCAGCAGTGTGCTCTTGTGGTCAAGAGGGCCGACAGCATCGTGGGGTGGATCAGAAGAAGGGTGGTTAGCAGATAGAGAGAGGTTCTTCTCCCCCTCTACTCTGCCCTGGTGACACAATATCTGGAGTCTTGTGTCCAGTTCTGAGCCACTCACTTCAAGAGGGATGTGGAGCTGTTGGAGGGAGTCCAGCATAGGGCAACGAGGATGATGAAGGAGGTGGAGCATCTCCCTTATGAGGAGAGGTTGAGGGAGCTGGGTCTTTTTGGCTTGGAGAAGAGGAGACTGGGGGTGACCTCATTAATGTCTATAAATATGTGAAGGGTGGCTGTCAGGAGGATGGAGCCAGGCTCTGCTCAATGTCATCTAGTGATAAGAGAAGGGGCAATGGGTGTAAGCTGGAACAGAGGAGGTTCCACATCAACCTGAGAAGGAACTTCTTCATGGTGAGGGTGACAGAGCACTGGAAGGGGCTGCCCAGGGAGGTTGTGGAGTCTCCCTCACTGGAGATGTTTAAAACCTACCTGGGTGTGTTCCTGTGTGACTTGGTCTGGGTGATCCTGCTGTGTCAGGGGGATTGGACTAGATGATCTTTCAAGGTCTCTTCCAATCTCTAATGATTCTGTGATTCTGTGATTAGTGGCAGGGAAGAGCTGGCCTGGATGCTCCTGCACTGACGTGGCTGTCTTTTGGTCTGTCAGGACCTCAGAACATCTCTGTGGGGAGCATCTCTTCAGCATCCTACGTGCTCTGCCCATCAGGGCACTAAATCAAAATCCCTTTGAACCACAGCCTTGGCAGGCACAAGCCAATGGAGGAAACCTCTTACAGAGGTTAATAAGGCCTCGTGGTTCATTCCCCAAGGAGAAGATTCTTGTCCACCAGCTCCTTGCTTGGCAGAAGGAGCCCTGCAGAACAATGGCTGGCAAAGTCTGCGAAACAGGAGTGAAACAACAAATCAACTTCTTGTGCTTGGAAGAGCTTGTTCTTGTGTGGGTGCTCTGTAAGACTTTCTCTTGAAGAACTTGGAGTGACAGGAATCTTCCAGATCATGCGCCTGGAGTCAGAATGAAGCTGGATTTTGTTTGTTAATGCGGAGGCCTGTCGTCACAACAATTTTGGGGTGAATTGGTTGATGAGCCACAGTGAGATGAGCCAGTTGCTGAGACAGAGATGTATTTGGATCCTTTGCTACTCCAGGTGTGCCCAGAAAGCACAAATCTTAGCTTGCTTTGTCTTTGTTGTTTAGAACCTGGGAGAAAATCCTCTGACTGGTGTAATGGCTGGGACACTGGTGCAGAACTGACCCTTTCCCTGAATCCAGCACAAGAGAAGGACTCTGTTTCCCCACACTGGGCACCACAGAGCTCTGCTTCCCTACACTGGGCACCACAGAGCTCTGCTTCCCCACACCGGGCACCACAGAGCTCTGCTTCCCTACACTGGGCACCACAGAGCTCTGCTTCCCCGATGCTGTCACCTGATACTGAACTTGCTGCTGGCCTTTCTCCAAAGAGCAGCAAGAGCCTTCGCTGCAGGGCAGATGCCCCAGTAAAATGTGGAGGAACAAGTCCTGTGGCCACTTCCATCCTCATGACTCACTGAGAATTATCTGATGGCTGTGCCCACTTTGGCAGGTGCATAGCTGAGATCCCAGATGTCCCACGGGAGGTCACATCAGAGAGGTCCCATGTGCTGCTGGAGGTCCTGTGGTAGATCTGCCAGGCCTATGTCAGAGCCTGCAGAGAAGCTGCAGCAGACCTCCATCCAGCCACATCCCACAGAGGAGGTTCGTTTTGGATAGGACTGGGAACTGAATAATAAGGCAAAACATGATGGCTAGAGACAAGCTGGGAAACGCCAGGAGTTGGTGCCAATGGCAGCAGCAAGACTGCAGCAGCTGGAAGGTCCTTCATACTGACCGGGGTGTGAAGCAGTGGACAGAGCATCTTGCACAAGGCTGTGTTAGCGAGCGACACAGACAAGGAAACGTGTAAAGTTGCACAATGTGTGAGGAACGATGCGAGGGGGGCTTCTGTCTCACAGCTATCAGCAGTTAGAAGGACCAGACAGATAACCGAACCCGTTCTGTCCTTCGTTCCCTGGAGCACAGGGAGGCTCACACAGCAGTGTGTCAGTTGTGCCTGAGTGGGATGTGGGTGTTCCCACTGCGTGGGACTGAGTGAGTCCCTGGGTGCCTCGTGGAAAGCAGAGGTGTTGCTGGGAGAATGATTTGTTAGCCAATTAGAAGAAAGTTCTTCACTGAGGGGATGGTCCAGCACCGGCACAAGCTCCTTGGAGAAGGGGCCATGGCACCAAGCCGGAGCACCCTTGGGCGCACGCAGTAACTTTTGGGTTTAGGTTTGTTTCGTGTGCCTTTAAAAAAGCAAAGCAGCGAGCTAAGCTAAGAGATAAAGGTGTGCCAGGCTTCCCACGCTGGAAACGCTGAGCCCTTCCGATGGAGACATGCTTATCTGACATTGCTCAAGGCAGGAACTGCTCCTGCGTGGAGTCAACTTTGCTGTTAACACTGCGAGCTCAGAGCTGCTCTTACTGCAAGTGAGCTCTTGTGGACCTGGCTCGTGTGACTCACAGTCCAGTTATCCCGACTGGTCCAAAGTGGAGCATACTGCTCTTTTTTTCTAGCTGCTGGCATAGGGCTTCCTGAGACAAAGACACCCAGGAGCCTTTGGAGAAATCCATTCTCATTTAGGTCAGCAGCAGTGGAATGAATTCACACTGTCTGTGTAAATAACCGCACGACTTAGCAGCTAGCTTTGATTCTAGAGCATCAAAACCAGGTTCTGATATCAAAAGTGAAGGGAAATGCTCCGTTCCCGTGAATCCAAAGCAAGGCGAGCACTTTGATGTGGCTCTCAAGTAAGTGTGGAGGTCCTCTCCAAAGCAGTTCAGCTGGCACCTGTGACCTCCTAAACTGCAGACATATCTCTCATGTGAATCAATATTTGAACCAGTATTTACTCAGGACTCAAGCATTTGCTCGTATGATTTATATGGGAGCTGTGGTGTTGCAGCAACTGCTGGGTTACTCAATCGGATTCCCAGATGACTGGTTAATACATAACAAGCCAGGACTGTGAATTCAGCTGGCACAAGTGAGCACCAGACTGGAAGGGGAAAGTAATGATATCATCTTGTGTGTAACTCACAAGCCCTGCCCGTGGCAGAGTACGATGGGCTCTGGTGAAAGAGGCAGTGGGTCTCATTCTGTTTCCAGAGGGTTTCTGATCCGGATTGATTGCTGGGTGACCATTCCCCAGTTGTCAAAAGTCAATGTGTTGCTTCTCTGTGTCAAAAGGGAAACCAAGTAGGAGTAAATTAGTTCATTAGGAAACACCACGGTAACAATCCCTATATTTCTCATATCTATCTCTGATACTACATAACATGACATAATAGAACGTGCAGTTCTCTTCTGGTAACAATTAACAGAAGGCTCAGTTGTGGGATCAAAAGGAGCATCTGGAATCCACCCTTTCACATCCCAGTGCAGGGGAAACGGCAGCACGCTGGAATAACCAGCAGTACTGGAGCGGCAGGTTCCGTCACCAGCAGGGTATTTCAGTGTGGTGGTAGCCCATTGCTGTGTGTGCTGAGCAGGGCAAGTTGTTGCCTAGTGAGCAAAAGGGCAGAAATCTAAGAAAGATCTTTTGGAAGTGCCATGAAGATGATCAGAGGGCTGGAGCACCTCTCCTGTGAGGCCAGGCTGAGAGAGTTGGGGCTGTTCAGTCTGGAGAAGAGGAGGCTCCCAGGTGACCTTATTGTGGCCTTCCAGTATCTGAAGGGGGCCTACAAAAATGCTGGGGAGGGCCTTTTTAGGATGTCAGGTAGCAACAGGACAAGGGGGAATGGAGCAAAGCTGGAGATGGGTCGATTTAGAGTGGATGTGAGGAGGAAGTTCTTCACTGTGATAGTGGTGAGAGCCTGGAATGGGATGCCCAGGGAGGTGGTGGAGGCCTCATCCTTGGAGCCGGGCTGGATGGGGCTCTGGCCAGTCTGATCTAGGGTGGGGTGTCCTGCCCATGGCAAGGGAGTAGGAACTGGATGATCCTGTGGTCCCTTCTAACCCAGACTGACTCTATGACTTGGTCTGGGTGATCCTGCTGTGGCAGGGGGATTGGACTGGATGATATTTCAAGGTCACTTCCAATCCCTTATGATTCTATAAAGTCCAAGTGATTGTCAGACCAGCCAGTGATCTGCCTCACTATTTGGGTCTGTAGCATTCTGAAATAGCTTAGAAATTTCCTCAGATGTTTTGTTTTACTGGTGGTTGTTCCAGCAACACATTGCTGAGGTG
This sequence comes from Rhinopomastus cyanomelas, assembly GCA_013400115.1. Classification (NCBI taxonomy): domain Eukaryota; kingdom Metazoa; phylum Chordata; class Aves; order Bucerotiformes; family Rhinopomastidae; genus Rhinopomastus; species Rhinopomastus cyanomelas. Next base: position 25,486 of record VXBP01000016.1, on the reverse strand, counting down.
CGCTCATGGGTCTTCTTGTTCAGTCAACAGCAGCTACAGGAGTGTGAGAGGTCTTCTAAGTGGCTTTGCAAGTGTCCTGTGAATGCTCCTGGATTCTTCTACAGGTTCTGAGCACTCAACAGGAGCTGTTGCGGTGCCTGATGCCTTCCAAAACCAACTCCAACCTACATGAGTCTCTGCAGCTCTTTCTTAGTGACTGCTGTTGCACCCATGGTTATTAGTCCTGTGGCTTTTTTTTCCTGGTCACCCCCACCTCATGCCAGCCCACATGCTGGCAGGGGAACGTGCCTCAGGCTGTGTTGCACCCCTGAACCAGCACATCCCTCCTTAGAGCTGCTTTGGCTCCCAGCTCTGTACTTCACAGAAAACAGCCGGTGCAAGGCTTGGCCACAGTAGATACCGGAAAAGATGTGATTCAGCAGAGTTTAAAACTTGCTGGATCGTGGTCACTTCTACCCCTGGGAAGGGTTGCACAGGAAAAGGACCATATCCAGTTTCTTTTTCCATGGGCAGGCTGAACTCTACCCCAGTGAGACTGAGCAAGTGAGCCCAGGGGGCCCCAGATGAGATGGCAGCAGGACTCAGCTGCAAGGCAGGAATGAGAAGGGGAAGCTGCTTGTTCCTCTGCAGCTCGGGTGGCTTTGTCACAGCATGACAGTGGTGGCATGGAGAACATCCACCAGCAGACACAGGGAGCAGCCAAGGAATCCTCAGTACCTTCAGGACCCAGCAGAACTGAGGGCAGCCCTGACCTGATGAGCTGCTGCTCGCCCAGAACTAATAAAACCAGATGAGGAGGGAAGGGAGAGCCAGTTCAGTGCAGGTAGAGCAGCGGTTGCTGTAGCAACGGTTTCCTTCCTTGAGCATAGCTGGGGAGGGCTCTTGGTGAGGGGATTTCTGTGCAGTCCCCAGGCTGGGAGGGGGGCTGTCTCAGGAATCTCCTCGCTGCACTCTTGAACTCTGCTGGGGAGCTGGGATAGGGCTGTGGAGGAGCTCGACGCTCGTGCAAAAGCAAAACAGATGTTGGAGAGCTTGAGCTCCTGAGAGAGATTCCTGAGCTGGGACCATATGAAAAGCCACACTCACCTCACTGGTGTTCTGTGGGTTACAGCTGCAGCTGGAGCTGTTCCTGCACCGCCGTGCCTCACACCACCAGAACTTCCAAAGCTGCAGGTTTTAAAACGAGCTGGGTTTCTCCAGTGATATGAAACTGGTACCAAGTAAGACATTCAGTTGATTTGGAACCTGATAAAGGCTTGGTCAGTCTGACCCTCTGCGAGACCTCGGCCAGGTAACGTTATCTGGGCGCTGCAGGGAGTACCTGGCGCTGCGAGCTCCGGGGCTTTGCGGTTATCTGGGACCAACAGAGCAAACGAATGCACATATTATCCTTCTCTGGGGCTGCTTGCTGCTGAATCACTCCCCTCAGTTCTCACAAGGCACAGAAATACCAGCCCAGTGCCCAGGGCAAGTCCCTCGTCTTCAGCCTGGGTTAACCCCATGTGCTCTTGCAAGTGCCCTGTGTCAGGCAAAGCTGTGCCTTGGGTCTGGGCTGGAAACAACACAGAAGGAGAAGAAAACAACCTGTGAGCATTTCAAATGTAGTTGTCTCCCAGGGTCAAAGCACGTTGCAAATTCTGGGAGCAGAGGGGGCTTTGGGTGAGATAGTCTGTTCCACGGCTCTCCCTAGGCTTCTTTCCATGAGGTGTTTTTGCTAGAGACACTGATCCAGGAGAATGTTGTCTCCCACCGTCTCACTAGCCCTCCTATCACCAAGGAAGAGGAAGGACGAGGAAGTGCAGCAGCATCTTACCTAGGTGGCTGTTAGCACAGCCTCAAGCCTTCTGAATGCCTGGCTGCAGAGTAGCTGTTTAATGGGGGATTTTTTATGTTGATACAGGGAAAGAAGAAAAAGCAGCTTTAATGCTTGTTTAAAATTCATTACGGGGTTCCCCAGACATAGAACAAGGGAGACAAAAAATGGTCTCAAAGGTCTTTCCTGACCTAAATGATTCTGAGTCCCTGAAAGCAGGATCCCTGCTCTAAGTGTGGCTGGAATGCAGAACTAGCTTTAGAGGACCTGCTCTCAGAACAGGGAGCTGAGGAGGCTAAAAGACTCAAGGATGGTCCTGAACTCTCACCCGCCCTTGTAACGACTCCACTGTTCCACTGTCAAAGTCTCTCGCCTCGACCTACTTTCAGAAATGGAATTCGCCAGCTCGACAGCAACCTGCTACTGCTCCACCAGGAATGTTCACCACATGAAAAGGTCTGCAAGCCTTTCAGCTGAAACACATATCTGCATCCGCTTACAAAAGTGTCCTTCTCTCTGTGCCACCGGCCAGATCCGGCCTCAGCTGGCACTTGCTCTTGCCAGTGAAACCTGCTGTTGCTTGGTCCAGCAGCGAGAGAGCCTCGCGGAAGAAAACTGAGGGCTCCTGCAGTCAGAATTGAGGGCTCAGCTGGAGGGAACAACCTCATGCTGTTCCCTTTGCTGCAGGTACACCACTGCGACAGGGAGCCGAGGAGAAATGTTCTAACCAGCTGTGTCAAACCACACACATCAATCAATTAACACATTTCTACTGGCGTGGAAAAGAGGCACATGCCCTCTCCTGATTCACAGAATCACAGAATCATCAGGGATTGGAAGGGACCTCGAAAGATCATCTAGTCCAATCCCCCACCACAGCAGGATCACCCAGACCAAGTCACACAGGAACACATCCAGGCGGGCCTTGAACATCTCCAGTGAAGGAGACTCCACAACCCCCCTGGGCAGCCTGTTCCAGTGCTCCGTCACCCTCACCGTGAAGAAGTTCTTTCTCAGGTTGATGTGGAACCTTCTATGTTCCAGCTCACACCCATTGCCCCTTGTGCTATCACTAGATGACACTGAGCAGAGCCTGGGTCCATCCTCCTGACACCCAGCCTTAAAATATTTATAGACATTAATGAGGTCACCCCTCAGTCTCCTCCAAGCTAAAGAGCCCCACCTCCCTCAGCCTCCCCTCATCAGGGAGGTGCTCCACCTCCTTCATTACCCTTGTTGCCCTACGCTGGACCCTCTCCAGCAGCTCCACATCCTTCTTGAAGTGAGGGGCCCAGAACTGGACACAGCACTCCAGATGTGGTCTCACCAGGGCAGAGTAGAGGGGGAGAAGAAGCTGCCTGGCTTCTGATTGAATGTGCGATTAAGGCTGCCTCTAGAACCAGAGAGAGCAGACATTTCCACTGAGACGGGGTGAAGAAACGTCTCTATGACTTGTGAGGATGCCGTGGACTTGCTGATCATCACATTCTGTCAGCCCCTGAAGGAGATTCCCTGGTCAGGGTAAGGGGAAGAGTGAGCAACACAGAGCAAAACGAAGCTGTTTTTTTACCATCTGAGGGGAAGAAGATTTCCATGACAAGTAGTTTTGTCTCCCTCCCTACTGACAGCAGAGGTCACAAAAACTCTCAAGCCTCTGCTCACCCCAAAAGAGAGGATCTTACTCCAGTCTGTACTTTGCTTACACCCTAATTAGCCACTATGATATGGGGTTGGAGTGGCTGGAGAGCAGCCAAACAGAAAGGGATCTGGGGGTGCTGATCGATACCCGCCTGAACATGAGCCAGCAGTGTGCCCAGGTGGCCAAGAGGGCCAATGGCATCCTGGCCTGCATCAGGAATGGTGTGGCCAGCAGGAGCAGGGAGGTCATTCTGCCCCTGTACTCTGCACTGGTTAGGCCNGTAATACTGTGATACTGTGATACTGCGAGTTTTATCTGGCCCCTAGCCCTGCTTATCTCACCGTTACTTCCTGCAGAGGCTCTAAAGCGAGGTTAACCCAGGGAGGCAGGCAGCTGAAGAGTCACTCTCTAAGCAGGTCACATTTATTAGACGCTGCTGTCAATTAGCCTGTTGGTTAACGAGTCAGCAGTGGGCCATGGACACAGAGCTCATGGCTGCTCTCTGCAAAGCCGAGCGTGCTCGTGCAGCCTGGCTGCTGTGCCATAAGCCCTGGCGTCACGAACACGTAGCCACGCTGGCCTTTGCCCCTTCCTTAAGAAGAGGCTGCTTGATGGACTCATCCTGTGGGGAGGATGGGGAGGTGTTCCCTAACAGCCAGGTGCTCCCAGCACATGAGGAATGGGAACGGGTCATTTGCTGCAGAGAACACGACGAGGTTTCTCGAGTCTGAGCCCAGTGTTTTAACCGCCTACAGCCTGGTACTTAATTCCCCTTCTCTGAGGGTTTTTTCTGGATATCTTTTATGTTTCAGTAGTTTCTGATGTTGGCAGAAGCCTGAATTGTGTTGAGTTGGCTTGTATTAGCAGTAGTGTGGCCAACAGGACCGGGGACATAATTCTCCCCCTGTACTCACAGTGCCTGGTGAGGCCTCCCCTCAAGTACTGGGAGCAGTTCCAGACCCATCACTTCAAGAAAGAGATTGAGGTGCTGGAACTGGTCCAGATGAGAGTGGTGAGGCTGGGGAAGAGACTGAAGGGAAAGTCTGATGAGGAGAGGCTGAGGGAGTGTTTAGCCTAGAGAAGACTCAGTGGGGACCTTCTACCTCTCTACAACTCTGTGAAGGGAGATTGTAGTCAGGTGGGGGTCAGGCTCTTTTCCCAGAGCATCTAGCACCAGGACAGGAGGGCAGAGCCTGAAGCTGCCAGGGGAGGGCTAGGCTGGATTTTAGGAAGCCCTTCTTCACAGAAAGGGTGATCAGGGCCCAGGGCAGTGGTGTAGTCCCCATCCCTGGAGGTGTTTGAGGACAGAGTGGCTGTGGCCCTTAGTGCCCTTGGTCTGGCCGATGTGGTGATGTCAGGTCCTGGGCTGGGCTGGATGAGCTCAGAGGGCTTCTCCAGCCTCAGTAATTCTGTGACTAGGCTGTGTGGTCCATGGTCTACACGTAACGGATTCCTCCTGAGAGCAGAAAACAAATCCCACACGTGAGTAAAAGAAAGAGGTTTGTTTCCTTTTCTTTTAAATTGTTTTATTTGAACATAGACTTAAAACTTAGGGAAAGAACCATCTCAGTAGCTCTTGAATCTCTCTCTGTAGAGAAAGCAGGACGCATTTCTCACATGATGTTCCTATCACTTGTGTTGAGCCAGACCAGACAACTTCTTGCCTAAGAGCAGCCCGTTTACCTCTGCTGTCGTTGCAGAGGTGTTCAGCAGGACCAGGCTCACGCTACTGCTGCAACACAGCTTCCTGCCACCTCCATCCACCACTCATAAGAGGCACAAGTGGCTCAGAGAACTAAGACCCACTAGTTAAAGAAGGAACATGGCTTACACAGCCATGAGTGCCACAATAAAGATCACAGTGCTGAAGCCTCTCTCCTGTGGGGACAGGCTGAGGGAATTGGGGCTGTTCAGCCTGGAGAAGGCCCTAGGGGGACCTTTTAACAGCCTTCCAGTACCTGAAGGGGCTACAGGAAAGCTGGAGTGGGACTTTTTTCTAGGGACTCTAGTGATAGGACAAGGGGGATGTGTTCAAGCTAAAAGAAGGCAGATTTAGATGGGATCTTGCGAAGAAATTACCCCCTGTGAGGGTGCTGAGGCACTGGAACAGGTTGCCCAGGGAGGCTGTAACTGCTCCGCCCCTGGCCAGGTTGGATAAGGCTCTAGGCAACCTGCTCTGGTGAGAAGTGTCCCTGCCCACGGCAAGGGGTTGGTGCTGGGTGATCTCCGAGGTCCTTTCTGACCTAAACCATGCTGTGAATTCCCTAACCAACCTTTACTTTCTGAGTAACCAAATGAAGCAAGAAAAGAAGACTTACTGTGGCAATGAGGTGTTGATGTGGCATCCCATGCGCCAGCCCTCACCATTACTCACCTTTATTTCTATCACTAATTCCTCTGAGACTTCCTTCTGGCCTTTATTGCGCTGCACATGCTCCTGGCTCCCCAGGAGCTGGAAAACACCCCGAGCAGCTCCCCAGGGAGTTACACCCTTTCAGTCAACTCAGTAATAAATTGCAGTGAGTCACGATCTCCTCATAAAGCATTACAGCAATAAATGATGTGATGAGCAGAGCCAACGGCTGAAGGAGACCCGTGTTCCAGCTCCATGTGGATCCAGGGGACTTAGTGAAACAGAAGCGATGCCGGGAGTGGAGCCCAGGCTGGACAGACTCTGCAAAAGGATGTGTTGTGATCAAGCAGATATCAAATAAATAGACATGATTTCCCTGTCTCCTTCTAATTCTCCCAGGCTTTGAAAGAGATTATCTGAGGCTCTGAACTGATGCCAGTGAAGTGGCCAGCATTGACGCGCTGGAGCTTACTGGTCTGGTACAAGCAGTTGGAATTCTCTGCACCCACTGTTTCTTGCAGAATGATCTCTCCATCCCTTTGGGTAAATGGCTGTTCAGCACCAGGGGTGTTGTCAGGTTCTTCAGCAGGGACCTGCAGAAGGAAGAGCTTTTCCACGGCCCTGTGTTGCTACTTCCAGCCACAACGACGTTCCCCTCTCCAGCCTCATAGTCAGTTCTTGGATTAAGGGATTGTTGTTTCATAACTGATGAGCTGAGGCACAAAGGGGAGGAAAGGGGAATCCGTGCGTATTCTGCCCCTCTTTGGCATCCCCACCCCATATATCAATCCTGGGGCTAACAGGCCTCCCTCATGGCACTCTTGGTTGGACTGAAGCTGCTTTGTCAGCACAAAGCAGTTCCTAAGCCAGTTTGGGAGCTTTTGTGCCACTTCTAAGGGACTCCTGGGGCTAGCTGGGGGGTTTCCAGCAGGAGCAAACCCCACAGTGAAATCATTTGGGAAGGAGTGAGGGAAGGAGCCTATGGGAAATCCCTTACCACAACACAGAAGCCCACAAGCTTTGCGTACACACAGAAACCAGGAAACACAGAGGAGAAAGATAAAAAGGAGAAGGAGGAAAAAGGCAGGGAAAGAAGGAAAAAAGGAGACAAGAAAAATCAAGGAAGTGCAAAGGCAGGGAAAAAATTCAAAGAAGGAAAAAAATCAGGGAAGTGCAAAGGTAGCTCAGAGCTTGACGGTGATTTATTCCTTTAGTGCTGGTTTCTGAGGAGGCGATGTCACCTCTTGGCCAACATTGTCAGCTCCTCCGGCTGCAGGAAGGTCTGGACTGGAGCGCTGTGGGAGCTGCTGTGACCTCACCACTCCGACGATTGCCGCTGAGCAGGAGGCAGGTACCGACATCTCCTGTCACTGAGTGGTTTGACAGTGCCAGACTAACAGGGAAAGTGAAGTCTGAAGCGCTGAGTGTGGAGGTGGTTTCTCTTGCCTCTCTGGCCAGCTGGGATTTTCTTCAGAGCCCAGAGTGCCCCGTTCTCCAGACACCGTGGTGAGTTCACCATACGCCGTGGGGTTCCCCTACTGCGGGAGCTCAGCATTGGCACTGTGGAGCCCCCATACAGCAGGAGCTCACGGCCACCCACGGCTCGGAGGGGTCACCAGGCCACGCGGTGGTTTCCCCGCAGCCTGAGTCATAGCTCTCCCGTGACAGGAACTTCCCGCCAGGAGGTCACACAGCGCCGGGCGATGCTGCGACACGCCGCTTCCCGCACAGAGACCTCCCGCGCACTCTCGTGGGTGGGTGACAGCGGTGCGGGGCCTCGGCAGAGCCAGAGCGGGGAGGAAACGGACCCATAGGTGACTCCGAGGGACCGCGGACGCTCTACGGGGCCGTGGGCGGTCCGAGGGATCAGGCGTGAAGGGAGCTGGAGCGCAGAGCGCAGGAGGGGGCGGGGTCACCTTGTTTCTCCCCCCACCACCACTTCGGGGCTGCGCGCGCCCGCCACCGTGACAACGGTGGGAGCGACCAGTCACCGGGCTCTGTCCCCTTTGCCCCGCCCCCCTGGTCCGCAGCGCACCAATCGCCGCCGTGCGCTCTCCCCTGGCGCTCTCCCGCNCTCGTCGGGGGCTGGGGCTGCGAGAGCCGCAGCCAATCAGGGCGGAGGGCCGGGCGCGTGAGGCTAGCGAGTCAATAAAAAGGCGCGGACGAGGGCGGGCGCGCGGTTTCATTCGCTGCTGGCGCCAGTGGCGGACGCGACCACTAGCAGACCCTCAGGCAGACGGACTCCCCCCATCTCCACCCACCCGTAGACAGACTCGCAGATAGTCGTGACCCTTTCCCCGCACCATGAAAACCAAGTTCTGTAACGGCGAGACCGACCCGTCCCCGCTCGGGCTCCTACTGGGCTGCGGCCCCACCGCCGGGCCCCCTCCTCCGCCGCTGCCTCACGGCGAACCAGACGGAAAGGGCCTCGCAGCGGCGGCAGCAGCGGGCAAAGGCCCCGCCACAACGCCCCCAGCCACCACGCTGCTGTTGCCGCCGCCGCTGCCGCCCCAGGCCGAGGCGGAGCCGGCGGTGGAGGAGCGGACGCGGCGCAGGGCGTTCCGGTGGTGTAAAGAGTTCCTGCCTGGGGCATGGCGGGGGCTGCGGGAGGAGCAGCTGCGCATCGACCCCATCAGGTCAGTGTGGAGCAGGAGGAGAGGCGCGATGGGCCCCTGGCGGGGCGGGGCTGGCGGACGTAGGGCGCTGGGAGCTGCTTCCCCACTGGAGACATGAGGGGAATAATGGGGAGTTGAGTGTCTCCCCCTGTTGCTTTATCTGGTTTTTTCATGAATCTTACTTAAATCCACCCTTCTGGGCTTCCCCCCCACTCCAGGGTTTCTCCACTGGCGAGTGTGGAAGGTTCTTTGCGTCAGTTCCACACCCACCCGCAACACCGCCCCTGAGCCGGGGGAGGGGCCCCGTACCGACGGTAACGGGGATGGAGCCGGGTAGAACCGGCTGTACTGAGCCCGGGGCTCCCTCCTTAAGGGGAAAAAGTGCGGGTTTTGTCGTGGTCCTGAGCCTTCCGACCTCCGCAGGTAACTGTCGGTGCTGAGAATCACCCGCTGGCACATACAGTAACAAGTGCTTGTGACTCAGCACGTTGGCAGCAGGAATATGTAAATCGGCGATGTTCTAGAAGCTGTGTTAAATCCTTACGGCCTTTGAGGAATTCGGGAGCCCTTTTTTCCTAGTTGAAGTTGAGAGGCTCGTTTTTACAGGCTGCTTTTCTTAGTGCTTGATGGTTCTCCTTGGTCAAATGTAGTCACTTGGGGTCTGGGTGGATGTGGTTGCCAGGTTGTCCACTTGAGCCCTGAGCTTGCTTCCCTGGGGATTCCATGTCTGCTGAGACACAGCATACCTGCCGAGTCTGCTCCCGGTTAGCTAAGGGGGCATAACACCTGGACAAAGCACTGAGACGTAGACTCACGTAATTGCAAAAGTATAATCAAAACACACCATGATTATTTCTAAATGAATTTGTAAAACAAGCAACTCGTTGAAAGCTGCTGTAGATTTGTGTTTTATAGGTAATTTCTCCTCCCATTAATTACATTAATGTAATGACAAAGTGAGGCTGAGAAGGGCTGGAATTTGTGGAAGGCTGTTCCTGGGCAGTAGTCTAGTTAGGTAAATGTCTGCAGTGTGACTTGCTTCATTTTGTTTTAAGGCTTGTTTGTGTGTACTGCTGATGTGGGTGCATATTTTCTAAAGCCTGAGGCTTTAGCGTGGTTGTTCTTGCAATTCTTGGTGAAGCTTCCCTCTGAGACACCACTTCAGAGTGACCTGATGGTTTCTGGTTTGGGAAAGAAGAGCAGGGATGAAATTTATAAATGTGTAAAACTGTGGTAACTGGCAGTGACATTTATTTATGGCGCAACTGTTCTCGCTGCTTTTATCTGGAGAGGATGTGGCATCATCCTGCCTTGCAGGCCCTAGTGTGGCTGCCTTTTTTGCTGTGTTGGCTGTGATTGTGGCAGTCCTGTTTGTGAGCAGCTGTTAGGTACTTGGTGGTGTAAGATGGGGGGGGGTGTCCAGTAAAGGTTGAAACTTGCATCGGATCAGAACATCACTATATAACCCTGTTTAACTGCTCTGTCTGCCGTTCGGGGAAGGGGGTGGGAAGCTTTGGCATTAGGTGATCCTTTAAGCAATTGGTAGCAGTAGATTACTAGCATCTTTATCTGTATGACAGTAACATAGGCAGTTTTGACTCTTAAATAAGCTGCTGACCTTTAAGGAGAACAATACTTTTTATTAGACTCCTGCATGGGCTTGCTTGATTAGAGGTCACTTCTGAAGTCTTCAGTGCATACAACTCTAATGAAATTTTTGGTTGATGGCTTTCAGCCTCAGACACTTGGGTTTGGCTGGACAGGCATAAAAAAAAGAGTTTCTGGGCTTTACAAGCCGCGTTTCAATGTGTGTAGTTCTTCTGTTGATTATTTTACTGAAGTGTCTGTCGGGGGCTTAGAAAAGGTGAAAAATGTTTTTCAAAATGCCTCCGAGTTTGACTGAAGCCAGACATAGAGCTGCTGTAAGTGCTGATGTGCTGACGGCATCTGCATTGTCTGGCTGCACTCTTCCTGGGAGATCCTTTCCATCTGTCTGGTTTTTCTACCTGCTCACCTTCATGGTTCAAAGTTACTCCATAGCCCTCGTCTCTAAACATCCTTTCCTGGCTGCCTGCCAGGCCACCTGGTTCTCTGCTGCCTTTTTTGCTGAGCATATTGTGCAGCTGCTGCTTTGCCCTGGTTTCTTGAGCTTTCTTTTCCCTTTCTCAGTCATCGATTTTGATGCGTAAAACCAGCCGCTCTCTGTATCGTCTCTCCCAAAATAGATGCAGCTCTCCTAGGTCTTGGTTGCCTTTTTTGCAACAAAGCTTTTACTGCTTCTGAAACTCGACGTCTAATCCAGTGTCTGTCCAGCTTGACAAACCCAAAGAACACCACCTGCAACTTTTTTCCTGCGAGAGCACTTGGTAAAGCAGTGCTGACAGGAGAAGCCAGCTCACCTGTGTAATCCCAAAGTGACTGAAGCACAGCCTGTATTTTTTACTGGTAAGATTCTGAGGGGGAACTTTGGTTTTGGCAGATACATGAGCAGTTTCTGTAAAATAAAGAACAGTTTTAATTTCCCAAACTGAAAGAGTGCCTGAGGAGGACGGCACAAATAGGACTTTCCTCAGTGATGTTGTGGCACAGGTATTCAGATTAAATCTTTGTGGGTGCCATCTCAGTGGTACCAAGTCTTAATTCAAATGTGGGACTTTTCCACTGTCTGGTTTTAAGCTTGTTCTGCACCCTTCTTACTTGTTTCAGTAGCCCAGCCCAGTGTGTTTAACAAGACTACAGCATCCCTTTCTAAGGGTCTGGAAGATAATTAGCAGAAGTCTGTCTTACCTTACTGGCCTGTTGCATTTTGCATCAGTTTGCTCACAGCTTGAGCAGTAGGTCTGGATGATGAACTTAGAAGCTGCCAACATTTTGTTGAAGCCTTGTGAGTTATTGGTGCAAAATTGCTGGAAATCTGTTTTTCATGTTGGAGTCGAGAAATTAATTAGAATCATAGAAAAGAGACGTGCTGCGCGTCTGGTGTATGGCAAAGGGCACGTGTGTGCTCATCTGCGTTACCTGATCGACCTGCCTTTCTCTCACAGAGGTGGCCTCAGCAACATGCTGTTTCAGTGCTCGCTGCCTGATAACGTTGAGACAGTGGCAGATGAGCCACGGAAAGTTCTGCTGCGCTTGTACGGTGCCATTCTGCAGATGGTGAGTCCATGGAGAGCTTTGGGAGTGGGAGGGTTTCTGTAGTGAGCTGTACTGTGTTGGGAGATCCTGGTGTGTGACACGGCGTGTGCCGCTTTACTGTGCAACGGGGGGAGACCGCTAGCCTAAAGCAGTTCTTAGGGCTCGTTATTGTCTAGAACTCGCACTCCTTTCCACACAGATTGACTGGCGTCTATCACCTGAAGGCTCAATGCTGCCCATCTGATCAGTAATGTTTTGGGTCCTGGTGTTAAGTTTGGACTGTGGTGTTGCACAAGAGCAATTATAAAGTTTGCTTCTGTAGGGCTTTGGTGTAACTAGCAAGACTGAGAGAATAAGCTGCTTCATTTAAATCTTGGTAGCATTTATGAAATCCAGGAGATTGAAGTTGAAGATTTTGTCAAACTTGTGCAGTGCTCAAGCATTTTATTAGATCTCATGGGTAATTGTGGTGCTGGAAAATTTGATCTGTAGTGTTAGAATAAAACAAAGTGCAAACATCAATCCTGTACACAGCCATCTCATTCCAAAACATACTTACTTAAACGTGTTGCCTGCCTCCGAGCTGGCAGAGAACTGTAACCCAATGTTTGTCGAACCCTTGATGTTATCTTTTTCTTTTTTCATTTGGTTAGTAAATGTAAACAGCATTGAAATTTGTCAAACCTTAAGAGAAGTGGCTGGCAAGTCTACTCCAAATTGTAAGATTTCAAACCCAAGAATATTGGTTAAAGGTGCTCTAAAGCTTATGGGTTGCTACCCTAGGACTGTACAGCAGATCTTCCCTTCCTGCTGCTGGTGCACACCTGATTATAGTGTAGATAAACAGTCACAAGTGTTTAACCTTACAAAAAATGGCAGCTTTGTAAAATTATGCTTGGATGTTGGCAATTGTTTCTATTTTATGTAGAGGGTCTGGTTTTATTATTTATTGTCTGATATTTTCCAGTACTCAGGCCCTTGCTTTGAGTAGCTCAGCCCATATCTGCAGGAGACTGTTCCTGAAATTCCAGCCCATTCCTTCTGCTTCTGCTGCCTTGACTAAACTCACTATTAAAAATCCCATTGGATGCCATCACTTAACTGTCTTTAAAGTGCTCTTTTATTATACCAGAGTATTTATTATACCCAGGTATTGTTATTATACCAGAGTATTAGCTTTCCCATGGTAGCAACCTTCACCAGAAATACGTAAAACATTCTAGTGGTGTGAAGTGAAATGCTTTGCCGCACCACTGTATGGGGGGAAAGTTAAACCAAAAAAGTACATAGAAGTTCATTAGTTCAAGCTTAAATAGTCTTGACCAAAGAGAAACCAAAAGCATAGTGGAAAATAATAAAAACTGGTGGTGAGAAACTGGTTTTGAAATTACTCCTGAGGGAAATGCTAGTGATTTTTTTTTTTTATTTTCAAAAGTGAGAGGCTTTAATGCAGCTTGGACTTAGTGTGTGGAGGTCTCCAGTAGGAGCATGGGCTGCTTTAGCTCTACAACTTCCTTTGCCCGAGAGCTGTGAAGAAATGTGGCCTTTACCTTATATTTCAAAGGAAAAGTAGACTCGAGAATTTGGTTGCCCTCCTCTTCCCTCAGGGTTTTGGTTTTATTTTTTTCAAACTTGCTTTTTCTGTGCCTGTTGTCCATTGAATAAATCAAACTGAAATTTGGGGCTCTAAAAAAATCAGAACTAATTTGGTTTGAAAATTGAAAGTGTGTTCATAACTTTCTAACCTTTCTGCTCTTGGTGTTGAAGGATCTTTTGAGATGTCTAATTTGCTTTATTTCCATAGTGGCAGTGAAATGACTGCTCTTGTTGGTGCAGTTCACTAAAGGTTAAGTAAGCAGAGAAAGTCCCAAGGTAAAACTTTCAAATTGCATCGAGGTTCACAATTTTTGTCAACAAACATTTGTCTCTTCCAGCCCCTCTTACCTTAAACACAAGTTAAAACATAAGCAAACTGTTTTATTGGGGTATTTTTGAAAAACCTCATTGGGTGGCGTAAGCAGAACCTTACAACAAGCCTCTTAAGAAGGAGCGATTTGGTGTTTTTTTAGTAAAGTTGTTTAAGTTCAAAGCCCATAGAAACTGAGGGGAACTGCTTGAGTTGAGCTTAGAGACCTTACTCTAAAACATATCCTAATGACTTAATCGTAACCGCCACTGGGTATTAGTAGCTGCCACCTGCTTGCTTGAGCCTTTGTAGCATGTTTTAACTCTTGTCCATTTTACTTTCTGTTGAATTTGGAGCACGAGTGATCATTTCAGCTCTTCTTACTCCTTTACTGTTGATGCCACAGACCCAGAGCAATCTGCACCAAATTGTCATACATCCAGGATGTGAGTTGAAGTTAAAATTCTGACCAGGAGTGAAAAATAGCTACCTGAAACTAACTTCAGAACGAATGATACTGACGCCCTGATTCCTTTTGAGCCACCCTTTAAAGGAACCTTTTTTCCAGCTTGAAAAATAGCCCCAGTTTGCTTATTACAAATCTTGGAAGACACAAATGTCAGTACATGAAACTCATCCAGTATAAACCATGCCAGTTGGCCAAAGCTGCCAGACAGGGAAGGCTTTGTGCCTTCCTCTGTTATAGCTGATATGTTTAAGCCTATTTTGTGTGCATGACTGTTTTGGTGGGGAGCTGGGGGGAGATGAACTGAGCTGGCTCGGCCATTGCTACAAATGGTCGCACTGGCATGGATATTTAAAAAGAATCAAGGACTTCTCTCGAGTATATCCTTGAGCAGAACTTTTGTTTTAAGACAAGTATTTGTGCTTGTGACAGGTTAAAGTACTAACCACATTAAATCTCAAATGTCTGAGGCACAATGCAGATATGTTCTACACAGAAAAAGGGGAAATGCTTTACTCTGCTTCACTTAGTCTTGCTCCAGCTTAGTTTCTAAACTTAAAGGGGAGCATTGAAAGTAAAACTTGCCCACGATACAACGTCTTTTAACTGACAGCTGTATCAGTGTTAAAACAAGGGGAACAGGAGGTTCCCCAGCGATACGGCTTTCACGTCTGGATTTTAAGATTTGATTTCTTACGCAGATCACTGCGGCACTTCTGCTTAACAACCAAAATGCCCAGTATCTTTTAAGTGCTGATAGGATTTCAACATAACATAGCATCAACCACACAAAAAAAAACAACCCAAAGCTCCTATTAAGGTGAATTCCTTTGAAGTTCACTTATTGAAAGGTAACCAGGGCATGGACTCCCTTTCTTTTACACATGTCAAAAGAACCTTGAACCTCCTATTCACTGGGACTCTGTTACTTTGCACCAGCCAAAGTAAAATCTGGCCTGTAAATGAGCAAAGCCAAACTGCTGTACTTCATGGTCCCCTCTGGCCTCTCAATTTCTATGTGAGCAGATGCAAAATCCAAGTCTAAATGGTTGCCATGGTTCTGAGAGGAACCTTCTTCCATACCTGCCTTGCTGCCTTTTATTTTTTTCGTAACTAAATAAAATGCAGACTGCTATGTAACTGTAATTATCAGCGTCTTCTGTGGTTGTTGGTGTCCATGTCTGTTTGTAGCATGGAGTAACTACAAATCCCTGGCACTGGCAGACGGCTTGAAAAGAAACCAAGCACCTCTTACGGGGATGTATTTGTGTTGGGTGGCGTTAAGGGTGTTCTGGGGGTAATGTACCACTTTAGTTGTATATGCATGTGTTCTCTGCTGCAGGCTTGCCCATGCGATCGTGCCTAGAGCACTCTGGTTTCCAGGTGACAGACACGATTCACGGTATAGTATGAGATCTCTGAAGTTGGAGCATTCTCTACAGCTTTCATTTTTCTTTAGTACTGGATTTCACTGTTTAAAAAAATAAGCCTTAAGTATCAACAGCTACTCTTGGTGGATCTAAATGTTTAGAGCAATAACAAAGTACCAAAGTATCACCTCTTCCTTTCCTCTGCTCCCTCATAAGAGAATGGTGACTCGACATGAAGAGGATTAGAGATGTCTCTGTGGCTTCCATAGGGCTGAGCTATGAGCTGTTCTTCACATGTTAGACTGAAGGACTTCACTTCTTTCAGGTCTGGCAGGAACCAGTGGTCAAAGGCAGATTCTTGGAAGCAGAAATAACTACTGCTGAATCTAAAACTGATTGTCTTCCCGTATGATTCAAATCTATGTCTTCCAACAGCTTCTAGAACTAAGAGGAGTTTCCCCTGCACAGGCTAACTCTAACCACTCAGACAGTCCTGTGTAATGTTGGAATTCATGGGGTTCTGGATTCGGAAATCAAAGTGTTGCAGGATTTTGGAGCCTTAAACTACTAAAGCTGAGTACACTCAGAAAAATGGACTTGAAGTGTAAGATTTTAGCTTGTGGACAGAGCTCAGGGTTATTGGGGCAGGGGGAAGAAAAGGTCTATACAGAGCCCTCCTGGCAGGCATCCTTTTGATTTTTGGTAAGAACTAATCTTTGGGGCATTAGGGACAAACCACCGATGAACTTGATTTGCTGTGTCAAACTGCCAGATGTATAAACATGGGCTGGTCCTCTTCTGATCACAGATAATGTGCAGTGTTGCCCCTTCTGAACTTGAACCTTGTACCTGAAGCTTCCTACCTACCTTAAACATCTGTCTCCACAATGACAGGCTCTGGGACAACTTCTGCTTTCTCTGCCAATAGCTGTCCTCCCTAGAATTGTTGAGCTCTTGTAATCTGCTATGAGAATAAACCTTCATGCAACAAAAGCAACACTGAGCAAATAAAGAAATGTTAAAGATGCAGAGCACGTGTCCATTTCTAGTTAATATTGCCATGTAGAGGGCGATTAAAAAGCCTCCAGCAGTTAGTCAATCATTCTCTTATTTGGTTAATTAAAATCCTCTCGTTGCTGTGGAACTAAATAGCTCCTGGAATCAGACTTAAGTCTCAGTGAGCTGTTAAGAGTTATGAAAGGCTGAAGTTTTGGTGGCTTTAGAGAAGGACACAGATACTGAATGTGCAGATCGAGCACCTCACGGCAGAGGATGTTCCGCTTTGAACTGCCGTTCTCACGGGTGATTGTGCTGTCGGATAGCAGCCAAATCCTCCCACTTCAACATCTCCTAAAGTTCCATTATCTAAAGTCACATCCTGCTTACTTCATGCTCCTTGACCACAACTCCTGGAGACTTCCCTAATTTTGGCTGAGGACACACGGCCACTGGTGAAGACTGATCCTCTCCAAGCTCCCATTCACGTTTACGAGTTACTTACCAAGCGCTTTGCGTTCATTCTCTTGTGGAGGCTAACGCTCCGTGCTGAGGGAGCAGAACAGAGGAAGGGATGCCGCAGAAGTCTCCTTTTTCTGATGACTCTGCAGAGCACATCCCAAACTGTCTCTTTGTGATGGCCCAGCAGATGCCATTAGGCATCTCCAACACCAGTTCAAGGCAGACTCTTAGAACTGGTAGCTCTTTATACAGTGTGACTGCTGGAAAGCGGATGCCAGTTCAGGTTCTAGGGAAAAGCCTAATCTGCTCATCTTCTGATGAACTGACCCATTGTGAGACCACCATTAATCAGGAAAGACTCCTGGATGGTGAGTAACCTTATGACTGTTCCAGAAAAATCTGTAAGATGCGAGAGTGGTGTTGATATAGGACATGCTTGTTCAGAGAAGCTCTCTGCAAATGACCTTAATGCCACTGAGTAGCCACGCACTTAGCTTTAGTATGTTTTGACTTTGTTAATTTCCTTGAAAGGAGTATGAACTATCAGTAGTTTTCATACTGTCTTGTTTGAAACTTATGAGGAGTGCTGACTGAAGGACCATCGATTCATGTTAACTGTACTTCTTCTGTAGCTTGTGAAATCCTGCAACTGCAGAGCTCGTGTAAATCATTAGCTGGTCGTACTGTACTCAAGGCAGCTGGTGTTGCTTAACTGTATTCCATTAAGGTCATACTTCCACCCTTGCTTTGGACACGTTAGAGCTTTGGAACAGAAAGGTATGCACACGATCCTCTGAGGCAAGTGTCGCTGTGGAGAAGGTGGAGATGCAGGCTACCTTTATGGGCCTTAGAGCTAGTCTCAGTTGCAAACAGTCAGCAGTGGAACTGCAGCCTAAATACCAGCCACAAACTGTCGCTAGTTCGAAGCAAATATTTGCTTTCTCCTTACCTTCAGGCCCCTTAAAGGACATGGGGTTTATTACAGCTTGAATTTTAAATCTGCAGTTCTATTAAAAGCATGTGCCACTGAGGGCTCAGTTGCTGAGGGTATGGCTTGATGCTCTGAAACTGCTTTACAAGGACTGTTAACAATCCTGGCACGATCCATTATGCATGGGATTCGTTAAAAGTTTTGCTGCAGGTCTCCTGAGATGCCTTTTGCTTACATGGGCAGTGCATGTGAAGAGAAGCCTTGGGTTTGCGCAGCCAGCGGCTGTGCTGTAATAAGGGACATTCCAGCCACCCTTGGAGAATAAGGGAACGCGTAAAAGCGGAGCTGTAGTCAGCTTCATAACCCGCGTCTTCTCGCGGTCCCTCCTGAGGGTCCTCGTTCAGTACTTTAGCTGCAAGAAAAGTATCATCCCAGAAATCAAGCAGAGGGACTTGAATGTCTCTTAAAGTTCCCCTAAGCTTGTGATCCATTGAAACCGAATTCTGATACTCTGGGAAACAAGAGAGCACACCTGAGCAGCTCGCAGGCTATTAGCAGGAGCTGCCTGCTCTCAGTGGCACATCCTTTAGAGAGGTTCTGGAGTTGTGGCAGTGGTGTGGTGCTCAGAGGTGAGACGGACACTAGTGCTGTAGCTGTCACAGATCAAGGCAGTCTTGAGACACTTAGTTAATTTTAGCTGGCACTTCTACTCCCTTTGTTCTGCTGGTTACAGGTTAACCACGTTGAATTTCATCTTCTCATTGTGTTTGCGTTTTCTCATTCATAGAGGTCCTGTAATAAAGGAGAGTCTGTACAGTCTCAGAAGGAAAATGACTTGCAAGTGAGTAATGAAATTTGCTTATTTCACAGAACTGTAGAGGTGATAGAGAAATGTGGGGATCCTGCCGGTTTGAAACCGGCAGTGGCTTCACCTGGTGCGGTGAATAAACAGTAACGAAGAAGTGCTTGCTCATAGAAGTGACACAGGAATGTGTCTGTGTAGTCTGGGAAGATGCAAGTATTCTGCATTATTAACAAGATCAAGATTAACCCCCTCCCTGCCCAATTCTACCCTAATTGGTTTTGTACTGGTGTCATAAAATCATAAGGGATTGGAAGGGACCTCAAATGATCATCTAGTCCAATCCCCCTGACACAGCAGGATCACCCAGACCAAGTCACACAGG
Organism: Rhinopomastus cyanomelas; assembly: GCA_013400115.1. Classification (NCBI taxonomy): domain Eukaryota; kingdom Metazoa; phylum Chordata; class Aves; order Bucerotiformes; family Rhinopomastidae; genus Rhinopomastus; species Rhinopomastus cyanomelas. Next base: position 6,613 of record VXBP01000016.1, on the reverse strand, counting down.
AACACATCCAGGTGGGTCTTAAACTTCTCCACAGCTACCCCAGGCAGCCCGTTCCAGTGCTCTGTCACCCTCACTGGGAAGAAGTTCCTTCTCATATTGATGTGGAACCTTCTATGTTCCAGCTCACACCCATTGCCTCTTGTCCTATCACTAGGTGACGCTGAGCAGAGCCCGGCTCCATCCTCCTGACACCCACCCTTCAAATATTTATAGACATTAATGAGGTCACCCCTCAGTCTCCTCTTCTGCATGCTCAAGAGACCCAGCTCCCTCAGCCTTTCCTCATAAGGGAGGTGTTCCACCTCCATCATCCTCCTTGCCCCTACCATGGGCAGGGCACCCCACCCTAGTCGTCTTTCTTCAGTTAAAGAACCATCAGTTCTGTGGTTTACCTAATCCCTGTGTTAAAATACACCAAGACACTCTGAGGAAGATGTAGAGAGCAGGAGAGGACTTGGGCTCAATGTGAGGTGCTTGTGCTTAGCCCTGTGTGTGGGTTGCCGGCATTCTGCACGCTTTCAGGTTTTTGCATTTGGCTCTGTTTCTGCTCACGCAGCACAATGCTTAGCAGAGGGTAATTTTCCAAAGTCATCCGAGCAGAATTCAGCAATTGGGGTTTCTACCCTGGTTTTACTTTTCCCAGTAAGGAATAACACGGCAGCATGTTAGCCACATGCTTTGCTTGTCACGCTATCATTTTTCAGCTCCACAATGGTTTTGGCAGTGCTGAGGGAGGAGTGTGTTTCACTCCTTTGATAAGTGCTGCTTTTCTTCTCCAGAATTTTCTGCCATCTGAAACAGTTCAGGCCTTTGAGCTTGGTTGTGGAGGTTTTTTCCAAGTGACTTGAAACAGGCTTTAAATTTTTGTTGCCGAATGACCACATTTGAATTGTTGTTGTATTTCCAGTCAAATTAACTAGAGCAGCTTCAACCAATTGAATCAAGACTGAATTGCAAAATGTGCTGGTTCAATTCCTCACTTTTCTGCAGAGAGAAATGGAGGTGACTTGACTCCTGTGTGTGCCCCCTGCCCCAGTCAGTAACAAAGAAGGTTACTCAGGTTAGAAAACAGAAATCCAAACAAGCCCCACCCTGGGACCAGCAGCCCGTACAAGTTTTGCAGCACAGGAAGCAAAGCCTTGAACTTCAGGCTTGTCTTTATGTCGGTGCTTGAAGACAGTGATGCTGTGCTGGTAGGTCATTGTTTGCTGCTGTTACTGTCAGAGCACTGGAACTTTGCTGTTGGATCAGCGGACTCAAGAATTCCTGACAGGATGGATTTGTTCATTTTCTTGCCTCTAGATAAAAACTGCAGGTGGGTTTGATCTAAGGAGATTTCTCTGGAGAGTAGAAAAACCTCTGGGTGACGGTCTGCACAAGGCTGAGCGAGCAGACAGCAGCACTAAACGCTCCCAAAATGTTCTGGATCACGGAAAGTATTGTAGCTGTTCATAGAGTTATTCTGGTTGGGAAAGTAACTGGGAAACCTCACTGTTTCTGATTGTTCCTTCTCATGCATCAAGGGACAGCTTCATGAAGATGGTTTCTCTGACACTTGATGTTATCAAAGTATCATGAGTTGGTTTTTCAGTAAGATGGGGGGGGGAAGCCCTGACAATCTTAATGGAAAGAGCCAACAGGATTTCTGTAATCAGACTTTTAAACTGTCCCAGTGTTGTACCAGGCAGAGATGAGCTCAGTGTCATGGAGGAGACATTCAGTAACCTGTCTCATTGGCTTTTTGGTGCTTGCCATTAGCCTTCAGAATGGAACTGGAGTGTTCAGTCACCAGAACTGCCTCATGAGTGGATCATGTATAGCAAGAGTCATAAAATCACAGACTGGTTTGGGTTGGAAGGGGCCTTAAAGCTCATCTAGTCCCAGCCTCCTACCACGGGCAGCGACGCCTCTCAGCAGAACAGGTTGCCCAGAGCCCCATCCAACCTGGCCTTGAACGCTTCCAGGGATGGAGCAGCCAGAAACTTCAGCACCCTTGCCAGGAATTCAACTTCAGACTGTCTGCTTGTGATTGTTAGGGACTGAGTTTATTTATGTTAGGAAAACTTCTGAAGTTACTGGAACTTGAGATGAGGAAGAAAGTTTATAATGTTTATTTTGCTCATACATGCTGCTTAACAGAAGTTTGTCCTCTCTCTGACGAAAAAGGAGGGAAGACCTAAGGTGTGCTGGACAGAAACAAATCCCAAGTCATTCTTGTAAATGAAAATTGGGTTTGTTCAGTTGCGTGCTCACTTGCACAGTTCAAGTGTCCTGTTGTGCAGCGCTGTTCCAGAGGGCGTTAAAATTGCCAAGGATAATATTTGTAGATCCTGTGCTGGGCTTCAGTAGGATAAACTTCTTCAGGAAATGAATTTACAGAGTTCCCACAGGTTGGGAAGGAGAGAGAAGGGCGTTTTCCTTTGACCTGGCCTGCTGATGGTGACGGTTAAGTAATTCACGTCCTCCTCCCCAGCTTCAAACCTGAAAGCAAAGCTCCTGTGTTGCTCCCATGCTGATGACAACTTGTTAGCAGTTGAGAAACTTGGGTTGCTAAAACACTGTCTTTTTGAAGGTAACTCTCAAATTTCATAGTGTAGCTGTTTAGTCATTGTGCACACTGAGTTCACCCCCCAGCAGGCCCCAGCTAACTCTTCATTTTATTTACTCTTGGTTTATTTTGCAGGGGGCAGAAGCCATGGTTCTGGAAAGTGTTATGTTTGCCATTCTTGCAGAGAGAGCTCTTGGCCCAAAGCTGTATGGGATCTTTCCCCAGGGGCGACTGGAGGAGTTCATTCCTGTAAGTCCTGTTGGTGGCTGGTTAGTCAGTGGGCTGCTGGTAGCTGGTTTAATTGGTCCTGACAAGAAAGTCTCCAGACTGCTCTGAAAAGCCAGGATGTGGGAACACTTGGTGGCAGGCAGTAATTGTTGGCTGTAATCTGATACAGTTGCAGTGGGTGTTGGAGAGCCCAATTATAGCTCTTGCCAGAGCTCCAAAAACTCTTCAGCTGTAGCAGAGGCTAATGAATGAAGATAAAGAGCCTGTTAGATACCAAACATAGGGTTGGAAACTGTGGACTAACACTGGCCCTGAAAAGCAACAAGAACCCGGTGCTTTTGATGTTCTCAAGTATTTATACCCACTCTGCTTGGAAGATATTCTTAGTGTGAGATGTGATGTTCCCCAGGTCTTGATGTAGAGGAGAATTAGGTCCTCAGTAAGCTAGACTGGCTACGTTTGAGTTCATTGGGGATGGAAAAAGTGTTGTCAGAGTGCTCTGCTAGAGAGAGTGTTGTGAGGGCATCACAGCTGTAATTAACCACATTTTAGGAGTTACTGTGCTTTATTACAGAGCAGGAAGCTAAGCACTGAGGAGCTAAGCCTGCCTGACATATCTGCTGAAATAGCTGAGAAGATGGCTAGATTTCATGGCATGAAGATGCCCTTTAACAAAGAACCAAAGTGGCTTTTCGGAACAATGGAAAAGTAAGTTCCACAAACCTCCAAAGTTTGGGAAAAGATGACCTTGTGGTTTTTGATAAGCAGGTTGTTCTTCCTGAACACCTGGAAGCACAAGGAACAGTTACTTGAGGAACTTAAATTGCATTAAAGAATAGCAGCATTTCTTCTTGTAAACTGTTTTTAGTGAAAGGGTGCCTCAATGCGAGATGATGAACGTCCTTGTTGTCACAAGTGCTGTCCTGTTGTCTCTTTTCAACAGATACCTAAACCAAGTGCTGAGGATTAAATTTACCAGAGAATCCAAAACCAGAAAGCTGGACAAACTCCTCAGTTACAATCTCCCCCAGGAAATGAAAAATCTAAGGTAGGCTGATTTCCTTTGTCTGCCACTGTCTTCCAGTTTGGCACTTTCTGTGAGAACTGGTGTATTTGTTCAAACTCATTATACAGTGTAATACTCTACGTTTTACTTTACGAGTTGGGGATTGGTTTTGTTTCTGGAACTAGCCTGAGTCTCCTATGATGAGTAGATGCCATCAGTTGCTGATCTGACTTACTGAGCAATGAAGTGCAGCTTTGCCCTGATCACGGGCTCTTAAATGAGAAAATGGCATGTTACTAGAAATTAAAGATGCTTAGATATGACACTAGATGTGGATTTAGTGGCCATGGTCATTGGGTTGATGGTTGGACTTGATCTTGGAGATCTCTTCCAACCATGATTTGGTGATTCAAGTTCTTACAACAAAATCCATTCTCTTGGAAGTGAGACTGAATTTGGTGGCCTGTTCCTTACAAGACCCTGTATTGCTGTTTTCTAGAGCCATGCTTGAAGCAACTTCGTCACCAGTTGTGTTCTGCCACAATGACTGTCAGGAAGGTAAGCTCTGATACTTCATGACCTTGTGCAGGGACGTAGTACTGTCTTCTCTGGTTGCTCTTTGCTTTTGGACAGGGACTTATGTTACCCAGGTACTGCCTGTGGGATAACTTAAATTAAACTTATATTAGAAATGGAGCATTATTCACACGTTCAGGAAAGTTCTAAGCCTCTAGCGTGGAGTACAGCTGGAATGCAAGGAATCCCTTCGTCTGATGGTTCCCCAGGCAACTTGACCTGCCACCATGGAAACCACAGGAGGTAGAGTGATATGAAGGTATTGCGGCCAGATCCTGTGTAGTTGTGGCCAAGCCCTGTGATAAGATGCACAGGGATGGGAACTTAGTGGTACTTTGAAGATGATAAGCTGTACTTTTGCAACCCTGAGCCATCGTTCTGTCATCTTTTTGATGAATCCTATCCTTGTGTGAACTTTGCTCATTATAATGTCATTATAATACCAAAACACACCTCTGTCCCAAACGTTACCCGCCTCCGAGGGGTGAGCCTCCCTTACGGAACGTGTGTCTTAATTTTTAAGTCTATGTCTTTAAAAGCAAAGCAAGAGAATTTTATACCAATCAGAAACAAACATGTGTGACCAAAGTCACTGAAGCTCCACCTTGAAGACAAAAGATAATATAAAATAGCCCCACAAAAAGGGGGATTCAGAGGGAAGATACCATCTTGAACAAATCAGGGAATATTCATGGACCTCTGACTCCTTGGAATCAGTCGACGGGCTGGGACCTCCTTCCCCTCCCCAAATAGGGCCGCCTTTAGGTGAGACACAAATCTTCTCAAGAACTTTATAAATCTTTATAGAGTTATTTCTTACAATCTAACGTGTTGGTATGGAGTTGCTTTTTTATCCTAATGCTTTGGTAACTTTAACATTTGTGTACACGTATTTTGCACACAGCGCTCATCACCGACAATCCACAAAGAACCTGTAAATCTGTTACTCTAATAAATGACTCTTGTTCACGTGAACTGGCCTTGCCGTTCCTCACTGGACACCGCGCGAGTCCACAGATTGTGGCTAGACGAGAACAGAACACGCTGTCGAGTGAATCTGAGCTATATGGACTCAAAGTGCCAGCACTAGCGAGTGAATCCAACCTAGTTATCGGACTCGTAGTGAGAAATTGAGTATTGCTCAGCATGTGGACCTGTGAAGTGAAGGGGTTTACTCCCTGCCAAATCCACTGCTCTCTTAACACAACACTGCCCTGGCAGCTGACCTGCAGCCTGTGTGCTCCCGGTGTCTGCTTCAGCAACCCTGGAGGCTAATTCAGAGGATGTCCAGTGTCAAAACTGGATTAAGCAAAGCACAAACATGGCTCTGTAGTACAGATCAGCTGCTGATGGGAGCCTCGGGCGCTTTCTGCTCACACTGTACCCTTCCAGCTGTCTGCAGCAGGTGTGATCAGGGTAGATGTACTTTAGTCCCCTTGCGTGAGAGATACTGGAGGACAGTGAGTGGTGAAACTAGAGATATGGGGAGTTAAACTCAGCAGTAACCACCTTGTTCTGGCCAGAGATGTTAGGAAAACCTTATCCAACTCTTGAGTGTGGAGGAAGATATCTTTCTGGGCCAGTTCTCTGAAGAACTGGAAGGAGGGCTGAAGGTGCTGGGTAAGCTGTGTTTGGGCTCCCTGGTACCTGTACAGTAGGTTTGCTGGGCTGAGCTGGAACTGGTTTGCTAGGACCAGATACAGGACTGTTTTGTTCTCAAAGTCTTATGAGCCAGGGCTGAGCGATTGGCCTGGGAGAGGACTGCCCTGGAGGGTGGGCACATAAAGATAGGCAGCCCAAAGGGTAGAAGGCTCTGCTCCGAGCTCTGAAGCGACAGCTCAGTAGAAGAGTGTTGGAGGCCTTGTTGCCGGTGTGGCAAGGTGTAGTGCTGGAGAAATCGGAGTGCAGTGGGGCTGGGGCAAGCTTTGTGGCATCAATGAGGGACAAATCCTGTGCTTAATCTGTTAGTACAACGGTTTCATAGAGACCAGATGTCCCGTGGAGAGGGGACAGACTGCTGTAGAAGCTGAAGTGACTCTGAATTGATTCACAAGTTGGCCCGTGACAGAGGCAGGCTTGATATCTCAGTGTGGTGCCACTTGAGAACAGCAAAGTGATCCGTTGGTGGCTTTGAGGCTGCTGAGAAGCAATTCCTGTCGCAGATGCTGAGTAGTCAGTTGGGGATGCTTTGCAGAAGCAAGAGGTGCTGTGCAATTATCGGGAGTAGTCAGCACGGATTTCTGAAGGGGAAGTCC